>VZRF01012423.1:97632-131585 GCA_013396875.1 Vireo altiloquus
GGGGGTTTGTTTGTTTGCTGATTTTCGGTTTTGTTTGGCTTTCCAAGTATGTGGAGCATTTTTATTCCAGTAAGAGTTTATTGGAGTAAATACTCTCTACATTGTGGAACAGAGGTAAGGTGTCAAAATAAATTTTCACAATAAATGTTCCCTTCAGATGTAGGAAACCTTTTATTTTATCTGATTGTCTTACTTGGAAAAGCTGATAAGATCTTGAGAAACTCAAACTGCAGACCTTATATATAGATATAAATAAGTGTGCGTACACATAAATAGAGAAATAGGTGTTCAAATATTCATTTAAAATATAGAGTAAACATTGATTAAAAAGTTAAATTCTACCTGAATTGCTAATTTTAATTTGTCATTTTGAGTTTGATGCCACTTCAAGATCAATTTGGTAGAATGGCCATATTTTAGGCTCACTACAAGCATTGCAGTTTGAAATTTTGAGACAGAAACATACTATTTTTGTAAGTAAAGGGAGAGGGGAAGGGTAAAATTAGTATTAGACTGTATTTGGAAAAAAATCAGAGTTTAGCACTTTGTGAAAATGAAATTATTTTAGCACACATTTAATATTTAATTTTAGTCAACAATGGGCATAAATTCCAAATGGCAGTGGATGTGATAATTTTCTGGAACAAATGGCTAAGAGCAATTTACAGTCTGCAGAGTCTTTGGCAACCTCACAGAGAGTTAATGCAAGTGGAGTGTCAGCAAAGGAAGCGCAACAGAGAGCAGCAAACTGGACAGGCTCCAAGATGCTCATTAACCATGTGACTAATCTTAAAACGAACACATAATGCAAACGAGATGCGAGAGCAGTTTCCTGTTTTGGTGAGATATCACTGCATGAGATTGTGTCAAATGAGCAGCTGAGGGCATTAAGGCTGTGTCAATGTCAAACTCTAATTGAAATGGGTGTGGGATGGAAAGCACTCTAGCATTAAGCACATGAATTTCCATGAGGCTTCCTAACGAAGTGGTGCATTCACCAATGCATCAAATAAAATGCATTTACTCATCTTTAATAAGATGTTGGAAGCGTGGGGGGTGAATTTCAGAAAAAAAGATATGAAATGTAGCTGGAAATATTCTAGGTTTATATAATGCTTACCAAAAATTGCCTGTGCTATAAAGAATATTATATTTGTTTTCAAGGTACAATAATGAAAAAAAGATAAAGCAAGGGAAATAAAAACTCATTAGAAATGAAAGAAGACAAAGGTGAGACACATCTGCTAGTTGTGGGGAGGGATATCTCGTCACAAAAGTACAATTCACATTCATATTTAGGGTTCAAAAAGTTTCTAGAACATTACTACTCTTATATAAAATGCATGTGTAGACCATCCCTAAGTTAATTCCCATTCTTTTTTTTTATATAGAAAATAAAATATTTAGATTAGACTGAGCAAGCCACAACTGGATTTGAGCCCCAGGATCGTTTGTTTCTTTTCTTTTCTTTTTTTTTTCCTTTCATTCATCATTCTACATATATTTATTAGCCCTATCTGGGATAAAAAAATCATATAAAATGATTTGTCTCCGAAGACTGTCTCCCAAGGGTATTCAGACTGATTATGTAGATGTAGCAAAATTGCCTGAGTTTGTGTTCCATATTCATCATTGTTCAAAACAAGAAATGAAGAATATACAAGAATATTGGTGTATGCATTTGAACCATATTCTTAAACCTGTGTTTCATTAATATTTTTCACCTTGCTATCTATTGGAATTATCTGCATTATTAAGAGATTAATAGCCACTTTCTGTGTAAAGAATTTTGACTTAAGTATATCAAAAAGAGCAGAGATTATGGCTACACTATTTGACTCAGGCTCACATTTAGACATCCAAATTTTAATGTTTGCACGTGAATCATGTATCTTGGTTCAAGGACTGTGGGATTCAGGGAGATTTAAGAGTGGAGATTCAGCTCTATTCTCACTTCCTTTGTCACGGGTTGTGAGAGACATTTGAGATGCTCTGGAATGTGTCCAAAGAAGGGAACAGAGATGGAGAACAGTCTGGAGCACAAGTCTGATGAGGAGTGACCAAGGGAGCTGGGAAAGGGGCTCAGGCTGGAGAAAAGGAGGCTCAGGGGGGACCTTGTGGCTCTGCACAACTCCCTGACAGGAGGGGGCAGCTGGGGGGGGTCAGGCTCTGCTCCCAGGGAACAGGACAAAAGGAAATGGCCTCAACTTTCTCCAGGGAGGGTTTACATTGGCTGCTAGGTAAAAAAAATTTCCCTGAAAGGGTTTTTAAGCACTGGCACAGGCTGCAAGGGCAGTGGTGGAGTCACCAGTCCCCAGCCCTGGAGGGATTCAAAACCCTTCTAGGTGTGGCACCTGGGAACATGGGTTAGTGGTGGGGATAACAGTGCTGGGTTAACAGCTGGATCAGTGATCTTAGGGCTCTTTTCCAACCTAAACTGTTCTGTGAAGGATTCTCTGTCCTGCAGTCCTGCTTTTGCTCAGCACCCCGACCCAGAGGACTGTTGATCTTCCATAGATCTGCCATCTGTCCCCCAGTGGGTGTGACACAGGATCTATGGATCACCAGGGCCCTTCTGATGCAGTGAATGAAAACCAGAAAATATTCCCAAGAGCATGTCAAACATCAAGACTCCTGTGTGGGCAACTGGGTAGCATCCATACTTCAGAGTAAGGAGATTTTAGCTACCTACCTTGCATAGAAACACGTGTTTTGTAGCTTTCTAAGTCTGAAGATGAATTGTGGAGCCTTCTCTGACAGCTTGTCAGAGCAAGGACCTTCACAAATCACAGTGATACCTCCCAGAGTGTCTGGATAGAGGAAAATGAAGGGTGAGACTTGCTGTGCACAATCCTTGCTAAGGTGCCAAAAGGAAGGAGAACATTGTCATGTGTCTGGCAGAGTAGGTTCTTCCACAGTAAGATAAAAATAAACCATGCATAGGAAAGTAGGGAGAAGCATTAAGAAATTAAGAATGGAAAAAGTGCCCAAACTGCTCACTTATTAGGTTTCAAGGAGGCAGCAACACACCTTCTGCTTAGTGTTACTATTTTATCCTGCTATGAAAGGAAATGAAAAATGTTTGAAACTAAAGAGACAAGAGACTGGAAAATCACAGCAGATTTTTCTTGCTCTGGTGGAAACATTTGACTTTAAAACCAAAAGAAATCCCAATATTTCTCTTTGAAATATTTTTTTTTTACAAGGTGGTAGTTTGCCTCCAAGGTGCACATTAATGATAGTTGGATAATGTCTCAACATTTCAGTCTGACATATGTCGCCTTAGATGAAATCTCAGATCATGAAGAAATTAGATTATTTCTGTTGAGAACTTCAGTATTTTTCTTGTTAAGGAAATAGTCTGATCCTATTTTAAACACGCTGTGTTACTCATATACATGATCTCCTACTCTAATGTTAAACATTATTTCTTTGAACTTTGCTAGTTCAAAGAAACTAATAGAAACTAATAGACAGCTATTCAGTCTTAAATCGTTTACAGACTTCATGTAAGAAATCACCAAAGCAACAAGTTGCATTTTTCCGTCTGAACTCAAGAAGAATCACCTCTAAAATTGTGGTCATACCTTTAAAGTCCAACATTCCGATTTTCTTATAAATACAACTCATGCAATTATTTTGAGGGCTGTTTACATCAGGCGACAGTTCTTTGTCAATTAGCATTTTCAAAGAGTCATTAAATGCTGCTTAATCTACAATTTTAATTTTTATTAATTTTTATTTATTAATATCCCGGATACAAAAAATATCAGGGAAGAAAATGCAGTCAGCATCTCTCTAGAGTGTAGGTGTCCCAGAGGGTTGTTTCTCCAGTCATCATCTCCCCTCTCAAGTCACCAAACACCTCCTCAAAGGTGGTCAGAACACCTCAAAGAGAATTTTGGCTAACAGTTTAGCACTGGCAGTGCAGTGGTGTCTCTCCACCTCACACGGCCTTAGAAAACTTAACACAGCAGCTCTAGTGGCAGATTCCCTTCAGACACAGCAGCTACAGCTATGAGCCTCTGCACCGTGCTGTGAAGTCTCAGAGGAGGAAATAGTGTAGAGATCAAGTGTAGAGCTATCTATCTAGAGTTATTAATATTATAACATATTAATATACATAGATATTAATATCTCCAGGTAGCTATTAATACCTAGAGCTATTTTTTACCCTAAATGATGGACAAGGAATGATGTATGAGCTATCACCTGCTAGGAACAGACAGACTGGAGACTCTGAAACAGTCTGTAGTTTTGTGAGCTGAAATAAGCCAAATCCAAAAACTCATTTGTGAAGAAAAAGACAAAATCCCACTCTTCATCTCTGCCCTTTTCTCAGCCTCACAGGCTCTCTGGCAGTCATTGTACAATTTCTTAAGATGATTCAACAGTACTCCAGAAGCAAACTAAGCCATCCTAGCATGGAAGAGTTGACTACCAGGTTACTGAGTTTAATAATTTTAGTAAAAAAAATATTTCTCATAGCTCAAAAAGTCAAAAGGGATCATGTAGAAACACATATGGGGAAATGGGGGTATAAGTTGGAATGAAAGAGAGCACAAATGGTTTTATTTCTGGGGCCAGCGAGGTCTGAAAATCCAGTAAATCATCTCATGCATCACTCTCAGACACCAGTCTATGAGCCAAAATTCCTTCCCAAGTTGATCTCTGTTGTCAAAAATAACAGTGACCATTCCCTGTGCCACTCTGTGGGATTCCTTGGGCTATTGTCCTTCTCCAAATGAAGAAAACTGGTTAAATGGTATTTTGACCTTCCATGGTTCTACTCTTTATATTCACAGTTGGAGCATTTATCTAATCAGAATTACCTTGACTGATAATCTGGTTGGTGTTATGACTTCCCTTTCTCCATTGTTTTAGAAACTAAGAAAACAAACAAATTACCATTTATCATGAGCAATTATTATTATTTTATTATTATATAAAACCTGGCAGAGGGCAAGTGGTGGTGAGTAGGGTTAAATCCAGTTGGTGGCCAGCTATGAGGGGTGCTGCTGTTCTGTGATTCTGTTTCTCCAACATCTCTGCCCAACAAGTGCTTACCATGGCTGGAAGAGAAAAGTGTTTTCCCTGTGAGCTGCCATGAGAGATCTATGCTTGCCTCATGTTCACATGTAAAAAAGCACCTGTACCCCTTAGCTGCTAATGGTTCATATTTATTATTTTCCATACTCCATTAACGTTCTTTGTGTTAAAAGTAAAATATATTCCTGCCTTGGCCATCCTCTCTTCTTCACTGAGCAAAGGGTCAATGCAGGATCAAAGTGTGGTATATTACCCTTCTGTTTCTTCTAGAAACCTGAGATTAATTGTGTATCTGCTAAACAGAGAGAAGAAAAGTAATCAAAAACTGTATAGAAGTGTGACCTTGTGGTTGCTCTCCTTAAGCACTGATTAGTCAGATTAAAACTGAGGAAGGAAGACAAAAGGTTTTTCTTATAACTGTGACAACACAAAAGCATTTCTGTGGTATATATTTATAATAATAGCAATAGTAAGAATAATTATAATCATGAAACAATATTATTAAAATTATTTCATAGTACCTGCCATGTTCATAGTGTAGGAAGAGTCAGCCAAGAATAGAAGCCATTATTAAAATAGAAATTAAAAATTGTGTCTGTTCTACACAAAACAGTCTATTTTTTTTCTTCATACCAGCTTTTTACAGGGCAGAAGACCTCCAATCCAGCAATGGGTGGTTTTGGTTTGACTCCATCAAAAACTCTTTGCTTCCCCCTATTTTGGTCCACCAGGTCTCTAACTGATCCATTCAGCAGTTTGAAACAGCAAAAGACTTAAATGATTTTTCTGCTGAACAGAGAAGTTTATTCTCAGGGCTGAGTTCTTCAATCCTCCTTTCAGGCCTACAGTGATATCCTAATATTAACCCAAAAAAGAAAACTGGGACAATATCTCCTTCTTAAATTCTTTGCTCTCTTGTAGTAGAGTTTCACTGGGAAAATTTAATTGGGTTGAGCCCCTCATATGGTCTGGGGTATTCAGCTCCAATCCTGTAGGTCCTGACTGCTCTGAGGTATGAGGAAAATCTCCATCTGGATGGTGACATTAAAACAGGAGAGTTTATATGTTTATCCAGAACTGTTATGCACAGTGAAGCCACACTCATCTTGTAGTTTCTAATTAGTGATCTATGTGTAGAAAGTGCCAGAGAAAGCCCTAACATCTTCATCTCACATCAGTTGGATGAATAATGCCCCCAAATGTGAAATACAATAAAGAAAGCCTAGGCTTTTGGGGCTCAGGTGGGGTGGAGACTTGTGTTATGTGGCAGCTGAGGATGTCTGAAGGTCCTGGGAATTAGATGGCTGGAGCTGGAGTGAACACCAAAGCCACTCTGTGGCCTAAGCCGTGTGGCTCTGCTCCAGGTGTCACAACCCTCACAGAGTGACCAGAATTACCATCAGGGTCACAAACTTAGAAGGACTTGAAGCAAGATTACAGCCCATGAATAGGGAAAACATGCTTACCTGTACCCTGTACATTGTGATTAGCAAAATTATTCCATAATTGGTTTTTGAAATGGAAAGGGGCACCCATTCCATGGTTTTCTAGAAGCGGATGATTTATCATGCTCCATTCAAAATTCTTCGTTGCAGGACAAATGTTTCCATTAACCTTTCTTTCATGGGAGCCAGTAGCCATCTACACCTTACTAAATCCGAGGCACCATCCGTGCTAATAACCATGCAGATGTAGTCAACTCGCTAATTACTTCCCCCGAAATGACAAGAAGTGAATTCGTAGCTGTCAGATCCTCCCACTCAGCAGCACAAGCACGGACTTGAAAGAGTAGTGAAATTGCTACCTGCTATTCTTTTTCCCCAAGATAAGGGTACTTGGACTCCTGTTAATTATCATGTTTTGATTAAACAGGAGTACCTTGTTCACTTTGTTCACGTACACCTTTGAACGAAATGAAATTTTTCTGGAAGCAGAGAAAGTAATGATATGCTTTTATTAAATATTAGTAGCATTATCTACATTGCAAGTAGTTTCTAACAGTAAGTGCAGAGGTTTGCCTGAGTTATCTTTAACCTTAACATGAAAAATTCCTAACTTTTGCAGAGAAATTTTAATTTCTATGAAGGATATTTAAAAAGTAAAATTTAGCCTGTTTGGAGGATGACCCTGCAAGTTCTGATGAAGAGCTGAGAGAGTTTTCTGGGAAACAAGCTTTGTCCTATATAATAGCTAATACAAATTTAGTCACATTTGTGCATATTTGAAGATTAAAATCATAAATGGTGGTTTTGTTGATTACAGCATTTTCATCATAACTGAAAGGTGCTTCACTGGACCAAGTTATTGAGATAGACTCAGTGATTCTTTCATTTAAAGCCCTGCTGTGTCTCAGCAGAAAGTCATCATTCAAAGGAGGTGACTCAAGTTGCACCCAGATGAATCCTATGTTTTACAATGTATTGAGATGTAAGAATGGAATGAACTTCTCCATCCATGTGTTTGGAGAAATGAAGGAAGAGCAGAGCATTGTTTTCTGGATTTCATTTTCTTTATATGAATTTTAATTTGATCTTGGTCAGAACTCATAATCATTCTGTGGCCTTGTGAATATGCATTTTACTTTAATTAATTTTATTTTGGAGGGGAAAATGCTTATCTGCAACTAGAAAGTAAAATGTTGCAAACAGTAAGAAATAATACATAGTCTATTATTATAAAAATATCCAATGTTTCTGTAGAAGGAGATATTTGGTGGTTTTTGTGTTTAGTTTTCAATCTGATCATGGCCCTAATATTTTTTTCAGGAGTGGATAATCTCATATCTACTGTTATGTTCACATATTTTGCTGTAATTTATAAACTTTGGGCCCTGATGACAGAGATCTGACTGGGTGCAAGGTGCTGCATGACCAGACAAGGTAGCAATGAGTTTGCCTTGCTGGCTAGCAAGGTTTTATATTTTTTGCCTCCTTTGTCTGAAAATAGGTGTCTTACCTTGAATTTTCTATTGTGCGCTGTGCTTTGTGTCCTTGTTGATTGCTACATATAGAAGAAAACCTCTCCCATGCAACACTGTTCCACATAATCATTCTTAATTTTAGTTATTCTTGAAAGCCTTACAGGCCCTTGCCTTCTTTTCCAACTGCTTCATTCATAAACTTCATGATCATGAGAACCCAAAGAGAGAAAGGAAACTAAATTTAACCAGCTCAAAGTTCAATTCCCTCAGGTTCCTGATCACAAAAAACATTTTGGAGGACAGATAGTGCTGAGGTTTTATTTCCTTCTTTTGTACTTACTACCTACTGAGATTAACCTGCTTTTGCTTCCAGTGCTTTTCAGCAAATAACTAAAAGATACCACAGTAATGAAACAGCAAGCTAATATTCAAGAAGTGCTTGTACACATCTATAGGTAAAACTGAAAAAAACCCTCCTAAAAATAGAAGATGGAATGTGCAATGGATAACCCATTTACCAATTTTAAAGGCACTGGGTGCATTTCAGGTCACCAAGAAAGCTGGCACATACTTACCCAAAGCTGAAAACCAATCAGGCTGCTTCAGCAGCTCAGTGTTATCAGTCCTGCCCTGCAGAGCACGGATCTGAAGCATTAGGCAGCCCAACAAGAGGGAGAAAGTTAATTTGAGAGCAGCTGTTTTAAGACAGATACATAATGGCATTAGGAGAGGAGCACTGTGGTGAGGTGAGAACTGAACAGAAATGCCCATTAGGCTGAGGAAGCTTTCAGGTGAATTATTGGAAACAGATGCAGCCAAAGCCTAAGGAAAAGGACTGAGACAAGAGTATGATGAAGATGGCTGTTAAAATCTACTTAAAATGAATAGTCAGGCTACGTGGGATTTACTGGGCCTAAATTGAAGTTTTTATTCTGCTGCAACAATTCTGGATGCTCAACATGTTGCCCAGAGGGGTTTTGGACTCTCCATCCCTGGAAGGTTTCAAGGGCAGGTTGGGCAGGGCTTTGAGCAACTTGGTCTAGTGCAAGGTGTCCCTGCCCATGGCAGAGGAATTGGAATGAGGTCCCTTCCAATTCAAACAGTTCTGTGGTTCTATAATTCTATGCCCTATGCCCCTCCAAGGATTTAGGCACCACTTTTCATTGATTTGGATTAAATGCAGATTTATTTGAGGATCTAGATATAATCTAGTCATGCTTCTGCTTTCCACTGAAGATATTAGCAGTTCTTACATAAGGAGGACAAAATCAACTACAAGTGGTTCAGTTTTTTTGTTTTCAAACATAGATAATAAAAACTTTTTTTAAAATTCTTTTTATTTGCATCTTCATCCCTTAAAATTATGAATTGTCTCATGTACTGCAGATCACAGAATAGTTTTCACTGGAAGGGACCTCAAACATCATTTATTCCAACTCCCATGGCCAGGGACATTTTTCACTGGACCAGATTTCTCCAAGCCCTGTCCTACCTGGCCTTGGACACTCCCAGGGATGGGGCAGCCAAAGCTTCTCTGGGCACCCTGTGCCAGTGAGCAATCAAGGATTATTTTTTATGTGCCATTGAAGGCACATAAACCTCTAAAACAGAACACAGCATTTAGTTAAAAGCATGTCATGACACTGAACAAAGGCTAAGTAAAGGAAACGAAGCATTGTGTTTTCAATTGAAATTATGGGGAGATGAAATCTCCAGCAGTGACATGTATTTGAATTTACCAAGGCCATTTGAAAACGTTACAGAGTATTTTCTGAAGACATATGTGGCCAAAGCCTTGGTTTACTATCTTATCTGTAAATATGTTTATGGCGATTGGAATGCTAAAATGAAAATTGAAAGATAGAGATTTCTGTATTTATTATCATGCAATTGAATGTGTAATGAATAAATGTATGAATTCCTTTTAAGATAAGCACTTAACATGAATAATGCTTTATTTTTTCTTAGATTATTTTAATTTTCTCAGGGCCTACACTACAGTTTTTTTTACAGGTTAGCAGAGAAGTAATATTTGCATTAAATGCTGCATTTCTTACCTATGTCTCTTTCATAAAATGAGCTGAGGTGTTCAAAGTGTGTGGTTACTGAAGGAGGTGTTTCTAGCTGTGCATTCAGAAAGGCAGAAGCAATTTTTTCTCTCTTCTGCAAACCATCATCAAGATTCTTCTGCCTGGAAACACACTGTTACCATCATTTTGTAGGCTGGTAACAGGCAACTTTTTCTGTTAACATTAAACTGAGTGGAACCTGAAGGACCTGACAAAAACATAACAAAGCTACACAAATGACAAATGGCAAACATAGCTCGATGCTGACAAATAAAAATCCAGCATCCCTGGGGAGAAAAATGTGAAGTATTCCTAACTGCAGATGTAATCACAGAATCACAGAATAAGATGAGTGGGACCCACAAGGATCAAGCTGGCTCAAGTCCTAGTCCTGGCCCTGCACAGGACCATTCCCAAGAATCACACCATGTATAATGACACAAGAGAGCTGGAGCTGGAATATTTACATATCCTAGCTAATAGCATAGTACTAATATCCCTACTTCCATTATTTTAAAGGATACTGCTACCTATGTGAGTATTTACGAAATACAAGGCAATCAAACCTGTCAGTCCTGCACCTCTAAATGATCCATTTTTTATCATGTGAGCATTGCTTATAGGAAGGCAACTTCTGTGACTTGGTGTCATTGTCTGCAAAATGCTGATAGCAACATTCACCCAAATTATAAAACACACATAGCCCAGGAAAATAATTATATGCTAAGGGAGGTTTTAATACCAATGTATTTTGATGGGTAATTGCTATGACATGCATATTCTTATCTCAAACAGGAGTTTATGTGTAGTATTTGGTACAGTGGATTATGTCTGTGTTCATCCAGGCTTTTTATTTAAAAATTCCTTGCTGTAAATGGAAACAGCACCCATACAGCAAAAGACTCATGACCATCCTACATTCAGGAACATTGCTAAATTAAAATGCATTTTAGCAGACAATCTAAGCACACCAAGAGCTGTGTCTCCTGCTGTTGCTTTGGCACACGGGGAGAAAAACAAGAGGCAGAATTCCAGGTGTGGCTGACTGAGCTTGGATTCCTTTTGCTTGCTTGACACCTCCTTAGTCAAATAAAATATCTTTTGGCCCACCTATATATATGAATCCGATCATTTTTAACTGCAATTGGTATTGTACAAGACAGAGAAGGAGAGAGACTTTATTTAGAAGGCATAGAAGCAGAATTAACAAATGGAAGAAAGAAGCATCTGACCTATATTTCAGGGACTGGAACATTCCTGTAATGCAGATGAAAAGCCCACTGCAACCCCCCTTTAAATTGTACACCATCCAAATCTATTTGTCATGAAGCAGTTACCTGCTCATAACTGAAAAAGTACTTTGATATATTTTTTATGAATTCAGCTTCTCTAAGATAACTGATCATAACACAACCTTGCATTAATTACTGCACTTCTGTCTCCAGAATTATGTCCTATAAAAAAAGAAAGCTGAAAAAAGAAAAAGAGATCCTGTGTTAACCTTACACATACAGCCCCAAAAGAAAAAAAGAAAAGAAAAAAAAGAAAAAAGAGAGAAAATGTCCAATAACATAAAGATTGAAGAATATTTTTTCTTTGCTTTTATTATGCTGTGAAGGGAAATCAAACAATTAAAAAAGAGACGTTAAAATAAAAAACTCTCAAGATATTTTATTTCTGGATTTAATTTAGACAGTCAGTAAAAGAAGAAATAATTTAAAATTAAAAAGTAAAAGGTACCATTCAGAAAACAGTTGGATCTGTCTTTGTTTTGTTCCACACTGCAATACAGTAAACAGTCAGTAATCATTGAAACCAAATGATATCATCCTCTGGGAAGAATTTTACATCTGTTTTTATTTTTAATCTTTGTAAGAAAAAAGATACTAAAAATCAACATCGTACATAGGAAAAAAAAAGAAATTATCTTTATCTGTAAAGTTCATAGATCCACATGATTGCGAGGACGCAGGAGTTTTGTTTTGTTTTCTTTTTGGTACCCTGAAAAATGTTATTCTTGCAGTCAGTGTTTGAAACACAGTTAGCAATATCAATAAACTCCATCCACAGGTTTTTTCATGTAATAACCTACTCTTCTGCTGAATTTTACCCAAACCAAAAGCTGAGACTTTACAATTAACCTCACAGAAAAAGACTAATCCTGATCTTAATATGAACAATACAGTTATAGTCTGATTTATTGCCTGTTGTCTGATTAACATTCGTGTCTCTATTTTGTATGTTGTCTTAATGCTTTACTGAAACAGCAGCTGGCGTTTGGCCTTTTATTAAATACCACTCCTTAGAGCTGTAGGATGTATAGTATAGATGCACGTGGTTTATCAACCCCAAATTAACTTTAAAGAGAGCATTATATTTGTATTATAAATTAATTAGGTGAAAGAAAGTGTAGTGTAGTAATGTGAGTAGTGTAAATACACCAGACACCATTTGTAATAATGTGGATAATTTTTAAAGGGAGGGTATTAGAGTGTGGGTTTATTAGTGCTCCTGATGAAGATTTTCCTTCTTTGTTTCATACACATTTAGATGCAGTTTCAGTGGAACATCTTCACTTCTGTTCCTCTCGGTCCACATGTGAGCAGCATGTTTACAGCAAGGTCTCAGAACTCCTTTTTCCTTACCATGACCACAAATTGTACCATTCTGCCTGGATTAAAAAGATCAGCTTCACAGAGGTGCCTTCTGAAACCCTCTGGGAAACATGCAAAATACCAGGACTTCTGCTTAACATCATAACTACCAAGGAACCAAAAAGTACACGTTTATCCAATCTCCATCTCTAGGAGATTATTTCTTTCCAGATTAATGCCTCTGCCTCACAATCTGAGTAAAATAAAAATTTTATTTTTATGTTTCCTCATTGAATAGACCAGATAGAGAATAAAACCTCTATTTACATTACCTTCTGAGGTGAAATCCCAGTTTAAAACCCTTAATTGTCGAGCAGAACTAAGTGGTACAGCTCTTCCACTGGGTCCATATGACATTATAGGGGAAACGTGGGTTTCAATTTACACACCTTTCTTCTGCCTGCTGCCTTGGAAGTTATGCAATGCCTGGGAGATGACTGAAGCCAGAGGTAAAAGGAAAGGCTGTGCCTCTCAAAAGGGTGGCTGTGTTTGAGCCCTAAGGAGGCTCATGTGGGGGTGTTATGATGTTTTTTCTCTGGTGTGAGAGTGTTGGCTCAAGACAGCAATTTCTTTGGCAAGTGTAGGCTTTAGAACTTCCTCTTAAATGTTTGCCTGAAGAAAATTAGGGCTTAGAACTCCCTCTTATTTTCCATCCAGATGCAAGTAGAAAACTCCCCAGTTGAGGAACATTTTTAGGCTTTTCTGTATTATCTGTACTATCCTGTTTTTTGCACGTGGGCAGAGACAATGTTACAAGGAAACTCATATCTCCTTCCTGTTTCATCTCTACATTTCTTGGGGCAAAAGCAAATCTTACATGTGAAAAGTATTTGCCTAGGAAACCATTTAGATTCATATACCTGGTCAAAGCAGAACAGAGCATGTTTCTCTACCACCAACAGAAGACATTAGCATGCACCAAGAATGAAAATGGGATGGTGATTCCAGCACTTCTTTGTGAAATATTTTAAGGTCAGTAGTTACGGAAAGCAAAATAAACGAAAATGACAAAGTGTCTTTGAGGATTCAGTGTTCTGTCTGCAAAGTAAAAATATTATAAAGATAGTCTGGCTCTACCTTTTAACATTTGAAACTTTACTGATGACAGTGACAATATATCAGGGCACACCTGGAGTAGCTCAGCAGGGTAGATATCTTACATTTACCTGCTGAAAGCTGTGGCTTACATTCAGAGGCCAGTGGACCTTTTAGTTATAGCTAAACCTGAACTTGCAAATCATTTCCTTGGAAAAAAACCCCTAGGATCTATCTAACTTCATTTTTATCCAAGTAGAATTTAAGCAGGAAAATTTCTCTCTGCATTAACTTTTTTAAAGCTACTGTATAAAGATTCATGTTAGTCTAAGTGAAAAAGGAAGTAGGACCACTGGCTTTAGAAAATTCAGCTACAGAGCCAAGAATGCAAGCTAAATTTATGGAAGTCATATGTTAATTATATATGCAGTAAAGTAATGCAAATGGGCACCCACTTGCATGAAAGTACACTAATAGTACCTGATAGTATTAATAGAATTCGTGTGAAGGAAATACCATGTTTGATTTTACATATTTTCCTATTTGTCTTTTAATTTTTAGTTAATTAAAAAAAGATGAAGGAAATAAAAATAAAAAATCTACTGCAGGTAGATCGCATTATTGTGCGATAATAAATTACTTACACTGCAAGTAGCCCAATTCCTTTTATATGGTCCCTCTTTGCCACAGAGCTTCTTGTTCAGCAACCCCTACAAAAAGATGTGTTCACCAAAACATATGTTGGTTGGAGTGCTCTGGCTTTCTCAGCAAGGTAATATATCATACAATTAATTAAGCCTCTGGGCCATCTTAATATCAACGGGATTAGGTATTTGTTTAAAGAAAGTCATGTGCCTATTAATTTGCTGAATTGAGGCCTAAAATAAAGAGGAAAATACTGTATGTGATTATGTCATGAAGGATAGCAACCCTCTGGCTGCATGGGAGGAAGGCCATGCAGAATCTGATTTAAGGCTATGCAGAAGCTTGCATCCAAATGCTTTAGGTTTTTTTCTTCTGCAGGTAGAAAGCAGGTTTTTACATGCTTCAGTATAAAGCGTTGTATGATAAAATATAGATATATGTATATTATGGCACAAGCTGGAATGTCCCAAGAATTCCAGCAACCTGCCATGTAATCCCATATTACAACCTCAGGATTATTTCAGCAGCTGTTGGGAGCCTGTTCCTGAGGGTCTGTGCCAGGACTGACTCTGGGGACAGGACCAGCCAGGGTGGTTAATGATGATTCTCTGACTCCACAAATGCACTTGTCTTGTCTTCGTGCCTCAGTGCACTTCTAAAGCACAGTGCCAGTCACAAAACCACACAGGTTGCTCTGCAGGACTGTTCAATTAAAGAGGATAATTTCTGAGACTATTTCAGCTACAAATGCAGGCAGGTATCTATGCACCTTTTAATCTTAGGAAGAAAATACAAATGTTGAGAGGGGAATAAAACTGAAATGTGAGGAAAACAGCTTATACAAAGAGTAGTTTACCTCTTCTTTGTTTTTCTTCTAAATTTAGTTGACAAAATCATGAGCTAAGGGGAGAGTCCACAGAGCAGAGTTTTTCCTCCTCTGCCTGCACCTATGATTAATACGAGGACATAGATTACAGAATCTATTTTTAAAATGTCTATTCTCAGCCTTTCTGGAGATATACAGAGGTATAAATACTTGCTCTGACATGCCTGAGCCAGGATACCTGAGCCAGGAAACTTTTCAGCCACAGAGAGCCTTTCCCAATAATTTAGACAATCTTTAAATTGAAACTATTTGCTAGAAAACTTCTTTGAATCTGTTAAGCAATAAATGACTCTGTTGCATAGCATCAACACCTCGGAATATTTGTGACCTAAGTAACAACTGGGGTCTGTGTTTAAAGAAAGGGAAATGTTCCCCTTTTTAAGAAATGAAAATTTAATTTTTGTGTTTTTAGGTAGTGTGACAGAAGTGATTGTCTTTTGCTAATACTTTGTAGTGACAATAGAATTTCAGAAAGGGACTTTTGAAATAAAACAAGGTTAGGTCAGACTGGAGAGCTCTTGAAAATTGTACTCCAAACTAAAAAATTATTTCATTTTCCATTCTCTGGGCCTTTAATATGCTTAAGCAAACTGCACTGTGTTTTTCAGAGGATGCCTATAAAACTCAAGTCCGAATTGATGATGAACCAGCCTATTTGGATATTCTAGACACTGCTGGACAGGTGAGTAATTCTCCAGTGTGAGTCATTCAGTCAGAGATGAACTCAAAGATTTTAACCTCGGCGGTATGGATCACAGTGCTAGAAACAAGGTTCCTTATTCAAGCATTAAGGAGGAAGTGGCAGAATAACAAAGGAGAATTAACAAAGGAGAAGATTAAAGCAGTGCTGCAGTATAGCATAGTATAGCTTCCAAATCTCATCAGAGGACATAGAGAGGCTGATATGAACAGTAGATAAAAAGACACTTGTTTCTTTTTCTTTTGTATGCAGTAACACCTATCACAATAATGAAATGAAAAAAATACTGTGTTGATTGCCCCATGTCTTTCTCATTCCACCTTTTTTTATTCCTGTATTACAGGAATTTTCTGGTCTGCTTTTAGACCAAGTATTTTATTATATTCCTTCTTCTCCCTACGTTATATCTAAACATCAAATGCTCACCCATAAGGTAAAGATCTTCATGCCAAAAGTAACACACAGTGTACGTAAACAGGTTTTCCAGAGAAAACTGTGGCTGTCTAATCCCTGGAAGCTAAGCAGGATGGGACTTGGATCAACCTGATCTAGTGTGAGATTGCCCTGACATGGCAGTGGGGTTGGAATGAGATGAAATTTAAATTCCTTCCCAACCCAAACCATCCTGTGATTCTGCCATTTCTATGACAGCATGTCTGCTGTGTCAGAACCAGTCAGGGAATCAAGTTTCATATACAGTAACGAAGAAGAAGGAGTTAAATAAAATAATTTATTCTACCTGACTCAGTTAATTCCCTTTCCGCCTTGAGATAAATTTACTATTTAATCAAAGTGCTGCCACTTGCTGATCTTTTCCTCAGGTGGTTCTCAGGGTCTGTCTGAAGGATTTTGTAGTTTCTCAAGTTTCCACAGTTCATGTGCACCTTGTGCAGGAACGAGACAACCAACAGGGAACTTAAACATACTTAAACAAACAAAGAAATATATTTGGGAAGCAAAAGCCTGGTAACTTTGTTTTCATCTTCCCAGATGTCTGAATGCACCTAAGCTGGGCACTGCAAATGGTGTGAAGTCTGCTGCCAGAAATGCAAATTTCATCAGTTGTCAGTCTTTTTCACATTCACAATTTTGGATGGTTTTTTTTTTTTTTTATTTTTGACCATATAAAAAGGTTAGAACTAAACTTCATTCTTAATTCATGGGAGGGAGATACGATTGCCAAGATTATGAGTTTTATTAGAATGGACAACTGGAAGGTAAGGTAAGGAATCAGAATAATCCAGTCAGCGAAAGATGGTAAGAAAAATAGAAGAGGAAGAGAGTTTTAAATTTCTGTCTCTAATAGGAAGAAAAATGTCTACAATATTAGAGGTCCATGGCATGCATTGACCAAGTAATGAAATGTGGTGCAGATATTTCATAGAATCATATAGTTTTTAAGCTTGGAAAATATCTTTAAGATCATTGAGTCCAACCTTTAACCCAGCATTGCCAAGCCCACCACTAAACCATGTCTCTGAGTACCACAGCTACACATTTTTTAAATCCCTCAGGGGATGGCAACTCCACCACTGCCCAGGCACCCTGTGCCAGGGCTTGAAAATCCTTTCAGAAAATAAATTTTTCCTAAAGTCCGATCTAAACCTCCCTCAGCCATTCCTCTCTGCAGCAAGCAGAAGCACCACACTCAGCAGATTCATCCACCCAGGCCATTGTACAGCCTGTGCATTGCTATTCTACTTTGGTTGAAATGATTCTACCACCTAGATTTGACAGGACAAAAACTGTTTTAAATTGCCCTGCTGTTCCAGCGCAGATTGTCGTCACTGAAACACACTAAAACACATTCCAGGGCATCTGGGAAGTTCTTCCCACTTCCTCTCCCCACAATTTTTCAGGAGCTGTCCATTCTAAGTGTCCCGGATTTAGCTGTTTGTCTTTGCAGATGTCTTTGGATTTGTTGCCTCTCTCACCTGCACTACACAGCTCCAGAATAAATCAAGACCTAATCCAACTCCCATTGAAGTCAGCAGCTGAAATAGGCTCTTTCTTCACAGAGGACTTAATGGTGCTCTCACCGAAGCTCACACAAATTCTGCTCTGACTTTGGTGTCTCAGAGTAAAAATCCAAAGCCCCCAGTTGTGCTGCTGCCACTCTGTGCCATGATGGTACCCAGTTGTTTTTATTTCCCTGTGTTTTACGTCAAATTGGAGATGGTGTTACGGCTTCTAAATCAGGCAGTGGAAATCTCATTTGTCTGGGTGTCCTTGCAGTCATAAATACTTCATCATCAACTTTGAATAATGGCTTTAATCACTTCAGGAGATCAAGGAGCTACAATTGTAATTCATCCCTATTTGGGAAACACAAGAAGTCAATAGAGAGACTGACTGAAGTTAATGTATTTTGTTGTTGTGCTCGAGGATATGTTTCAACAAATATGTTTCTCCTTTGCCTCCTGTACCTATGGATTAGTTGAGAATTTCAACACTGACTAAATTAACTGGTAATAATTAATACAGTTGTTCATTGTCAAATCTAGACTTAAAAATCTACATGTGATTTCATACCTGACACTGCATGAGAATCTTTGATATTTTAACTGGTAGATCCAGTTTGAAGCACTTAAGACATAAATGGTGCTTCAAAAATATATTTATGTTCCCAATTCTCTGAAGCTAAAAAAAAAAAAACAAACTAAACATTTGAACAATGTGAAAATTAGAAACATTTATAAACTTGCTCATCTAGTTACTGATTTTTCTCTTCTCATGCATATAAAAAGACACGATAACATAGAAAACTTGCTCTTCTCAGGAAGCAAACTGATGTTTCATGGACTCTGAATACATATTTTTTACACCATACCTTGTCCCTTTGTGCTCTTCCAATACTAGTATTGCACTGAAGGCACAACAAGAGGCATTTTCTTAATGAGCGTAAGGGTTGGTGCAAGCACTTATGTTTCACTGAACTCACACCTGAAATTCACCACCCTCTACACCTGCCAGCTGGGCAGCTTATGTTTGCTCACCACAATCAAATTCAGACAGAGTGTGTTTACTTCAGAGAGTTTCAGGAGCAGGTATTGATGTAGCTCCTTGTAGCTGGATTGTCACAAACAGACCTAACTTGAGATGTTTGTACCAAAAAAAACTTGTAAATGTGTTGTGCTTCAAGGAAATGAACAAAAAATTGATGCTGGTATCCTTTTCCAGCGGCACAACTGAATCCAGAGGAAGCTGTCAGTAATTCCTTTGGTTAGTTATCAATGATGCCTTTGGATCTTTAATTGGAAGTATTATTTTCAACCCAAATGTTTTCTTTTTGCATCTACTTTTCAATTAAAACCAAAAAAATAGAAGAAAATAAAGCCAAACAGAGTAAATGTGAGATTGAGATCTTTCATAAAACTGAGAAAGTTTATTGTTTAGCTTTTAACTCCCAGGGCTAGCTACAGTATGGCATATGGAGTATATAAGACAAACTTAATGGAAATCTGCAAATGCAAATTAGTATCCATAAACATAACTTGAACTTCCTTGTTCACCCATATGGGACATTTTTTGAGCAACTTTCCCTTGAAATTCACCCATGTCCATTGAGTTTGGGACTGGTGTTGGTGAGGTAATTCTAAGATTTCCCTTTTCTCAACCAATGCATCATAAAAAAAATCTGCTTTCACATACATTTAATCCACACTGACGTAAACCCTTTGATTGCCATCAAACTTGCAGGTGCACATGAAAGGACATCTATTTATTCTGCGTTCNCAAAAAGCCTCCACACAGAGTTATAGAAACCTTCTGTTCGCTCATTTACGCTTTCTCACCCTCTCTTCTAGCTTAAAAATATGTTGCTACTTCTGGAGCTCAGAAGTATGCTCGTCATGGAGCACACACAGCAGTTATCTCTCCTGCTGTATTTATAAACTGTTGACTGACACAGGAGCTTTTACTCTTGCCACAGCTTTCCTCTGCGTGACACATTACCCAATCTCTCTGCGCAGACCTCACGCCGAACACTAAAAGAGCAGCAGAGTTCCCTTCACGGGAAAACAATCTGATCTGATATGTAAAAGAGGCGAAAATTGTTTTCAGATACAAAGCAGGCAGGTATGTGGGAAAATGGGTCTCTGTACCTGTCAGCGAGGCAGCACATTCCGAGATTATTGCACCAATTTTTGTTTGCTAAAACGTGAGCTTTTTATGATAAACTTAGTGCACCAGTATATTTCCCAGGTGTGAGTCAGAGACTTGAAAAATTTGCCTTAAAATGTGATGGCATGCCATTTCAGGGAGATTTTCCTTTGTCTGGAGCCGTGTGCGCATGAATTCATTTCCAGGCAGACACTTTTCAACCTGACAACAACAGTGTGCTCTGCACTGAAATCCATCTCTCAAATTGCTAGCAAATCACAGGACATGTTTATCCTGCCAACCTGCAGGACTATGATTCTTACCCCCTGCTTCAAGCTTTGAAGAGGAACTGTATTAGTCCCAAGAGCCCTTCAGATAAACACACTTTCTCAGACTAAACACTATAGTCCGATGATTCACTCAGGCTGTTATCTGAGACCCTTCTGCTTATTATCTAAACATGCTGCTCTAATCCTGAATCAATGGAAGTGAAATCTCAAAGTACACTAGTGCAGCTTATCTCAAGGAAATGTAAAATGCCTTTTTGGCAGTAATTATGTCTTAATGGGCCTTTACAGCATGTTCTTATAAGGGGAAAATAATTTTATTGCACTTTCTGCTAGGTACTGTAGTGCGTAAATGAAATCCATTTTATTTTTAAAGCGTAGGAATATTGAAGTAAGTAGCAACTATTAATGCAGTGTATTAGGTGAGAAGAGCCTTAGTTTTATTTCCTTTGTATGTTGTTGTTCCACAGGCTGTAGAGCACACACTTAGAAAGTCAAATCTTAGCACTGAAAATTTCCTGGGCTCTCAAGACAAGTTGTACTGTACTATCTGGGAAGAGCTAAAATCTCTCCCTTGACCTAGTCATTTTATTTGCCAATGGACAGATTGTGAAGAAACACTTATTTGGCACAGATACAGAGTGGAAAAAACAGTTGCAGTAAATCACAGATGAAATTGCAGACCTGACGCCAATTTCCTTCAAATCATGGGCAAAATATTCCTTGACTCCAGTAGGAAAAGAGCTAGGCATACACTGATAAAATGGAGTATATTACTGAAGGAGGAACAGGCAACTGGCAGCCAGGATTCCCAACTTCCTTTCTTATGTCCATGAGTGAATCATGATGCAATAAAGGGTGGATCAGTTTTTATTTCTAGGCCTGCATTCATCTTCCTGCCCAACAGGTGCAATAAAATGTTGCAGGGAACAAGCATTTAGGGCAACCATCAGCATTTATTGCGTCTGACAATACTGATTTCCTGCCCATTGCTACTATTCCACTTCAGCAAAATCAGTGGTAGTGGTTCCATATTGAGAGTGGAGCAAAACTTCCCTGTGTTTTCTGCTCACTTTCAACAAAATCTTCTTTTTCCTCTCTGGAAATGTTTTCCCCCTCACTGTTCTTTTTCTTTCTCTAACTGGCAATTTCCAAAGCCACAGTGATACACAGTGATGCTGCTGAAAGGTTTATGTTTTTTTTCCCTTTTTAATAAAATGAGAACAAAAGAGAAGAAAATATATTATTAAAAATTTTGATAAAAGTAGAAAAATCTTTTTTTCTTTCCAAGACTTTATCTGTAGTATTTCCTTGTGGATTTTTGATGTTGTTATTGGGGTGGGGTTTTTTATTCTTTTAATTAATTTGGCTTTGAGATGTTTTTTGGTTGTTTGGTTGGTTTTGTCTGATGTACATTTTATGGGAAACACCCACATAAACACATTCCATATGAGCAAACTCCCTCCAAGTCCCCCACAAGATTGTGGCAATGTATGTTTGCCTCTCCCACCACTAGAAAATATTCTGCACTTTTTATTTACACCAGTGAATCATACTGAAGTACTTTGAAGTTCCATCAGACACTGCACATACTCTAAGTGTGTCCTGATTTCTTAATATATATATGTGACTGTCCTAGATAATCTCACCATTTTACAGGGGTTTGCTATCAAAACTTACTTGTTACCAAGCAGCTGTACACAAACCGGGCACACCAGTGGGCAGAAAACTGTATTCTTCCTCTGTCAGTTTTCACAAAGCTCACATCACAATAATATTTCCAGGACCAAAAAATTGGCTTGAATGCTGAGAAAACAAGCACATATTATGGCACCACATGGTGCCCATTTCCCCTGACCAAATGACCAAGAAAAGGTTCTTTTGCAGAACAGGGCATTAATGCTTCTCAGGAAAAGTAGGTTGCCCTCAAAAAATGATATTTTCAAAATTAAGTGTCTTTTGTGCCTTGAATGATGATGTCTCCAGACAAAGAGAACAAAAGCAAAGAGTTACATAGTGTTTTCTGAATCATCCAAACATTTCACTTGTGAAATCACCTGAGAAGGACTGCTGGAAAAGGCTTCCTAAAAATATCAAAATATCATTTTTATTTCCCACTACCAGGATGGGAATGGAAAAACTTAAAGACAGGTAACACCTTTCAAGCTGGAGTTTCAATAGTTTTGTCCCAGAACCTGGAAGTGAAATTCCCTCTTACCCATCAAACAAACACACAAAAAAACCCCAACAAACAGACAAAAAAGAGAAAAGTAAAGCTCAGGAAATTTAGAATTCAATTGTTCATTACCTTTATAATCCAAGAAATATTATTCCATCAGTCCAGATTTTTCAAAGAAGGATTGAGGAGCAAAGTAGAAACTCAATAAATGAATAAACTCAATATGAAAAAACATATTCAAACAACATGAAATATTTTCTGAAAGTGTTTTTTTTTCTTAACAAGTTATATTTTGGATATATACTTTCCTCACTTCCACAGAAGAAACATTACACAGCTTGCACAGATTTTCGTGCCTGTTTTTATTTTGTGCCTCATGGATGAGGAGAATAAATTGTTGTCGTGAGTGTTCCATGTCATTGTCAGAGCCATGGGATGATGTGAGACAAACCATGCCAGGGAGAGATCTTTTCTTGTAATAGGATAAAAACTCAAAAGCTTAGCAGTGGCTACACTGACTGTACCTGTGTCAGAAATCAGTGTGGTACGTGACTAACACCCTGGAGGAAGCTGAAGTCAGACTCCACTAACTTTTGGATTTGCAGATTAGCCCTGACCTTGTGTTGGAGACTTTTGGCATACCTCAGAAGCTACTCAGTGTCTTTCAGAATCATAAAATCATGGAATGCTTTGGATCAGAAGTGATTGCAAAACCCCTGCCATGGGCAGGGACACCTTCCACTATCCCAGAGTGCTCCTAGCCCCATCCAACCTGGCCTGGAACACTTCCCGGGATGGGGCAGCCACAGCTTCTCTGGGCAATCTGTGCCAGGGCCTCACCACCCTCACAGTGAAGAATTTTTTTCCTCATAGCCCATGAAACCCTGCCCTCTGTCAGTTTAGAGCCATTCCTCCTTAACCTGTCACCCCATGCCCTTTTCCAAGTCCCTCTCCAGTGCTCTTGTCCCCCCTCCTGGAAAGTGCTCCAAGGTGTCCCTGGATCCTTCACTTTCTCTGTTGGATCTATTGATCTAACCAAGGTACCCCATGACTGTTTTGGAGCTCTGCCTGTGTCCTCGTGGTTGGTTGTTTTTCTTTTTTTTCCTAATGCAATGAAAATTATTCAGTTGCTCCAGAAATATTTGTGCACATGGAAATGAAAAAAAAAAACCACGTTGGGAAGCCACAGGGACATGACAACTCAGCCATTTTGGGTCACAGGTTCACTTTGCAAGCAATACAAAATCCATGCAGGATTGCAACAAAAGTATTTTGCATTCATTTTGGTGGTGATTTATGTAGTCCCCAGGGAACACATCCCTCAGACAAACACTGAGCTAAATTTCAGCCTCAGAAATGAGTGCACTATTGATTCAATGTTACAAAAGTCCAAAACAACCACTCTGCAGGTTGCTTGCTTCTTCCTTTCCCCATTTTTTCAGGTTCTAGATTAAGTTATATCTCTTCTGGTGAGTAGGGCACAGGGGAAAGGAGAGAAAAACCTACGTGGTGGAATTTTTAACGTAAGCACACTTGTTAGGGAAGTCATCATGAGAGAGCATATATGCAAGCCAGAATATAATATAATATAATTTGCAGTAATTTATCAGAGCAATGAGGTGATTGACTCCACAGCCTCCTGCTTTGCTCCTGCAAGGCTGCACGAGGCCTTGCTGGGGAAGGTGGCAAGTCTGTGATGACCACAGGAGCTGACAAGAGCACATCTCAATCCCTCCAAAGCCCTTGCTTGCAGCTGCAGTCATTACCCCTTCACTAGTGGGTTGTTTGGATTTTTTTTTGTTAATCTCTGCTGTTTACTGAAATGTAATTACCAAGCCATTATTTTTTTTTCCCTTTAACCATTTATGATGCACTTGTGATAAAAGGTGAAAACTGGCTTTATTCTTTTTTGCATATCAATGAGAATGGGGGAGAAATATTGTGTGGTGCATGATAAACCAAACGCATTTGGGGGTTTTAGAGGTAGTTAACAATGAAGATTGCTTCAGTGCCTGCATTTAGAGGAAAATTGCTATGGTGTTTATTCCTCAGAGAGAGACCATTAGCATGAATATGAAAGAAAAAGGCACTTCTATGAGTTAGGGAGCGTAGCACTGAGGAATTTTTACTGGCATTGTGGAGAATTGATATGGTGATTTCATCCGTATTTAGGGGTGAATAAAAAGTAGATATCATCTCCCAGGTGATGGACTGCATCTTTTCATTACTGCACATGACAAACCATCTTGGGGAGAGCAGGATGAATAAAGTTAACAAAAGCAGAGTTGCAGAAAACTGGCAAATATATTATCAGGTGGAGGCAGGAGGGCAATTAGAGTGGGAACATTGGGAATCTCAGTGAAAAGAAGCTGTATCTGGAGGGAGAGTCTGAGTGCCAGGGCAGGTTATTTAGTAGTTCCTCAGCAAGAAAGAATGGTCACTTTGTGATGTTATATTTTGTAGTCTTGAGTTATTTTATTGGAAGTTGCTCAAATCTGTCTTTTTCTCCCTCTTATTTATTTCCCTTTACTTACTTTTTTCTATCAGGCTGGTGTGGCTCAATCTTCTTGCATAAGTCATGATGCAGGACATGTGAATACAGAATAGTGAGTGAATATAAAATGTTCTGCAGGCAGGGAAGGGGCAGTGAAATACTCATCCGTCAGTGCTCAGGATGCAAAGGAACATTGACACCTGTTTTTCACCAGGCTTAATCCTGCATGGTCTGTGGCTGAGAGCAGTGCCAGATAGGATGGGAAGCAGTATCACAGCTGAAAAGAGAAGGAGAACCTGAATCTATAAGTCCACTTATGATGGTGGATTTCACTGTTGGTGAAAATAGATCGTGTCTAACAATGATTTAAAGTCAATAAAAAAAAAACTTCACAAATCCACGATTTTCAGACGGTGTGAGACCTTAATATACAAATTCAGATGCCCAGACTCACTTGGATGAAAATGAGAGCAGTGACATTGTGAGTTACCCTGACTGAGTAATCCATATTAAGAAATTTCTATCTTTATTTTGAATTAATTTCTCCTTACATTTAGGACTTTAGTTGTGCACAAAATGTCTTCTGTAGTCAGAGATTAAAGATGTATTAACCAGTGGAAAGGAATCCATCTCTTTCCTTAAGAATACATTAGTTTTCAGAAAGAATCCTGAACTGAGGTCTAATGCAGTATCTTCTCTTCTCTGGGACTGAAAACATGGAGTGAGCAGGTTGCTGCCGAAGAATATTAAAGGAGGGGAAAATAGTAGGATGAAATTATTGTAGAAATTTTTCAGCCAAAATTTTCTGAAAATCAGGAATGTAAATCTGTGCTTGAATTTAATAATGAATACATGTCTAATTGTGTTTCTTAAGACCATCCATTTATTTTGCCCTTATACAAGGTCTTGAGGTGCTCCCTGTCAATCCTAGGTGAGCTAATGTGGAAAACCCCTGGAAATCAGCAGCTAAAAAGTAATGCTGCTATTTGTCACAGAAATGGATATCATACCCTTGCATCTTTCAGAAAGAATACCTGTCATGAATATTCTCCTTCTTCTGTTCCCCTTTCCACGTAAATAAATTAGCTTAAACAGGGGGTTGCCAGTTGTCTTCAAAATTACAGATCAATTTCAGTGCCTGTCTCAGCTTTATCCTCGCACATTCCCTGAGTTAAGAAAAGGCTACTGATTTTGTACAATGTGGAGTTTGTAATATTGCCTTGGAAGGCTGTCAGATAAAACTCAGAAACCCATTAGTCTGCTAGGAACTTGGACTGAATCTTTTTTATCTTCATACTTTTCCCGTCGTCTGTGATGTGCGTTTTGTCCCCAGTACAAATTCACAGAAGGAAAGGGATATTGCTGTTTTACAACAGAAGCAAGAATTCTTTCCTGTAATTATAAGGCGTGAGACACTGACTGATCATTAATCAGGGGACTGATTATAATAATAATCCACTTCTACTGCAGACTTATGGGCTAATTCTCATTTATACTAATCCTATTTCGAACTGCTCCTGAATCATTACCACAACAGGCAAAAAAAAAAAAAAAAAGGTTGTGAGAGATGAGTTTGATGTACAACCAGAACAGTGCAGAGGCTTGACAAGGAGAAGAATCAATCTCTGTCCCCCAGTGCTTGAGCCAGAGCCCTTGCATTTCCTTTGGTCGGTGTCTGAGCTGTTACTCAGCTCCCTTCCTTCCTCCCAGCGATGTGGCAGATGGTTTCGGCTGGCACAGGTGCCTGAGGACCACCTGCCGCAAATTTTTCGCTATCTCTTGCTACGTAGCTCCTTTTGTTGCTGTCGCTGTGGTTTGAGAAGGATGGCTGGAAACAGGAGAGCAGCGAGAAGGGAGTGTGAAGTGATGTTGGTAATGTTCTGTGCTTTCTTGTTTTCTGCCGTGTCATCGCTGGGAGCCTGTAGCTGGCACAGGCAGGACTCCTGTGAGCAAAGGCAGCAGGCTGAGAACTTTGGCTTCTGTGATGGAAAAAGTGTTCCTTTCTTATCTCACAGTGTTACTCAACCCATGCTGAGGAACAGCATTTCCCACTGCTGCATGCTGTGAGGGCAAAAATCTCTGTTGGCTTTAGGCATTAGATGCTACATTCTCTTGATCTCTTGAACTCGATTGGAAATAAAACCTCTTTGTAGAAGCTAAATGAAAAGTTTAAAATGGAGAGGAGGACTAATCTTATCATCCAAATACATGAAGGATATGACTGGGCAGGGCCTGGCTGATACTGTGGACATCAGAGGCAGGGCTCTGGATGTAGTCTCTGTCAAGGTAGTGAGAGAGGTACAAAAGAAAAACACCCCTGGCATCTAAAACACTTCCCTGAAGATGAGTTGAATTCCTCTCTGAAGTCAATTATATGTCCCTAATGACTCTAGAGAGAGACTTGAGGATTAAATAAAGCTATGATTCTAAATGTAGAGCACCTGACTACCTCTTCAGGGGTCAGAAACCAGATGAAATAAAGCCCATCCTTTGCATCTAGATCATTCCTGGTATTACAATATTTATAAGGTATAATATCCAGTTAACATCTTATCTAGATGTTTTCTCATTTGAAATGTAATTGCTGCAGGTTTCTTGCTGCTTGCTATTACAAGTAAGCTTTTAAAAACTACTTGCTCCTGTCTCTTCCTTCCCTCAAAAAAAATAAAAGACTAGAAAATCCATGAAGACCAAATAATTATCACTGCACTTCTCACCAGTGTACTTTCATTAGGTAAATCTATTTCAAGATGTAAAAGAAAAGCACACTTTATGACAAGCTGTGCCAGGTGGCTGATATGTAATCCCAATGAAGTCAAGCATGATCCTTATGTGTGTAAGAGAATTAAGTAACAGAGAAATATGGGAGGTTTGCACTTTGGCTTTAAAAAAAGATTTGATGCTAAAAAGTATTTTTTGACCGTATTGGCAAAAATTTTCCTTAGACAGAAGAAATCTCAACCTACTTTTAGTAAAAAATTCCAAGTGGACAATGCAGCTTCACATATTTTTTTATTGTTTTTATTTTTGCTTCTATCACTATTTGAAGATGTTTCCCCTCCCCCTGAGTTTCCTGCGTCCTTTCTGTTCATTTTATCCTTGTTTGTTAACTGCCGTAGATGGCTTACCAATATCCTGCTTCTTTGGAAAAACATATCCCAGTGCTCAAGTGTTCACTATAAATGTAAAAAAAACCCAGTTTATAATAAGAATGACCCCTGTGGTAATCAGGGAGACAGTTTTGATTAAGAACATCTGTTAGCAGATTCCCGGTTCTAAAGTCAAGCAGAACATAAGACAAGAAGATATAGGAAGTGACATTCTTCAAACTGTGAGGCTGGCCTCCCTGGGGAGGCTCTGACCTCTTCCAGAGACACAAGCCAAGATCATAAAAAAGGAACGGACATCAAAATGTGTGGAGTGTATGTGTAGTTTCAAAAACATGACACCTTTGTTTCGGAGGGGCTGCATCTTCAAATTCCTGAGCCCCGCAGTTGTGAGGAGCGCGGGGAAGGACAACACTTCTGAGCTGTGTTTGCTCCTCAAACACATCGAAAAAAAAGGGACAGGGAGGGTGACCCACTGCTCACTGCCTTGTCCCTTTTCTTTTTGTTCCTCCCTTCTTCCCCTTTCTATCCTTTCCGGGGCCGACAAGTCTCCTAGCTGTGCACAACATGGGAATCTGGGGGAAATGTCCTCCCTTCAGAGCCCTGCAGGTGTAAAATGCTGATGTGGGAGATGTTGCTTCTAAACAACTTCTATTCTGAGTTGCTTGAAAGCGTTTGTAGTCCAGCACTCCTTCTCCAGCATTGTTCAGGGGAAAATACTTAGGAAATAGTAAACAAACAAATTTGGCTTTGCTGCTCAACGGCTTTGTTTCCTCTTCTGGAGACATTAAGATAGCAATCTTATTTGGAAAGGATTCTGATCTCTAATGAAAAAACCTCAATCTACTAGTTCCATTTATATATCCATGATATCCATAATAATTTTAAAATTAATTAATTGTATTGCTCTTAATGAAAAATTTTCTTTTTCTCACTGTGAAAAGTGAGATAAAAGAATATAAATCAAGATGAAGGAGAGAAAAACAGAGGTTAGGCATCTTCTCTTTGCTAAGTTGTTTTCTTAAATGTTTCTAGAAAAAACAAGCATATAGAGGAGGATGAAATGTGGAGAGAGGAGTGCTCTCCCGAGGGGAGGTATGGAAGTATTTCTTTGGTGTGAATGGATTGGATTACAAAAGACAAAGTGCTGCTAAGAGCTGAAAATTTTGAGAGGTTGAAAGGCGATGAGATAGGTTTCTACAGGTACACTGGCAATTCCACACAGATCAGGAAAATGGTGGGGATGCTGCTGGAACGAGTGAGTGTCCTAATGATAAGGAACATGGAACACAGAAATACACTCAAGGCTTTCTCTGTCCCAGCCTTCAGAGGCAAGCTCTGCTCTTGTGCCTCCAGGACTTTATGCCTCCCAGGAAAATTTGAGGAAAAGAGAGAGTAGAGAGGGACTAAAAAGGGAGAAGTGAGTGAAGCTGGGTGTAGGCAGTTCAGTGTAACAGGCTGGGACACATCCAAGCAAGTTGAGGGAGCTGTTCTCTGTGATTGTGAGGCCATTCTAATTCCTTTGAAAACTCGTGTCAGATGTTTGACACCGATGAAAGGCACATGTGACTCCTCTTAAGGAGAAACCTAACCATTGAGAGGCTTGCCAAAGTTCTTCAACAACAGGTAGAAAAATATAGTCTTATGAGGATTGGTGAAATTTATTTTTTTCTACATTAAATTATACTGGAAAAAGAAAAAGAAAATGTTATGCAGCTTTCTTTCAACTTTCAGGAAAGTTTTGTTTTGTTTCTATCCAGACTCGATGCTTGTTCTCAAGTACCACATCTCCTAAGAATGATGATTTGGTTTGAAAAGAGTTTTTACCACACTTTTCAGTTAAGTCTTAGTCATAATACACAAGAGAGTACTTGAGACTGATGTCAAGCTGCAAAGTGCTGTAAGCATGACAAATCTTTGCTTTAATTCTCAGAATTGATTCCCTTTTGAGGGGGCGTGATTTCCTTCTGTCTCTTCCCCCTGGCATTTACTGGCTTGGGAATGTTTTGTATTTTCCCATTATTGAGTAGAAATTTGTATCTGCTATTCCTGAATGATATTTAAGAGATTTCTTTGCAACAAGAAACAATTAAAGAAGATTTAAGTGTGCCAGATGCACAGATACACTGTTGCTTATTTTATAAGGGAATCAGGAAAAATATGAAAATAAAACTACTGAAAAATCTGTAAAATCTTAGACTTTTTCTGCACCTGAACATTCACAAAACCCAGGTGAACACGAGTTTTAGTTCTGCTTGCTGCAGAGAAACATGAAAGAAGTGGAATCTAAAGCAAGACTTGAACTTAAAACTTAACAAAGAGATTTAATTGCATCTTATCTTTTAGACATAATATACATAGAGAGCTGCAAAGATTTTAGTATATTTATTGGCCATTAAATTTATTCTTTCTCTTAGTATACATTATTATGTTGTGGTTCCTGGTGAAGAGAGGAAAAACTCACCTCTTTGGAAATAAAGAAACAGGCGTATTTATGTGTGACCTTGCAGCCCTTGATTTTGTATTGACCAATCACGACAAGGGGAAAAAGCTGAGAAATGAATGTCAACATCAAAAAATTGAAATGGAAATGAGTAGCTGAGTTAACAACAGAAAGCAAAGTCTGTGTCCTGAATCCAGTTTCCTCAGAATGCTTAATGACTCTGAAAAAGGATCACTACAAACGTGACACTAAAATATTTTGTCTGTTTAATCTAACATATCAGTAGCAAAAAAGTGTCATAATAAAAAATTGCACAGGTAAATTCATTCATATACTGAAAATCTCAACCATGCCCCGGTGTGAACCAGAGTGTGTAGGTGGATGATTCTGACTCCAGAGTGGCAGTCCCTAAAAGCTGAGAACTTTGTCCCTTTGGAATGATTCAGTGTGTGAAATTAGGAACCCAGGGTCTCCTGTCAGTCAGGGAAAGCCATTAAGCATCCCTGGGGAGTGATCCTGGGAGTACTTGTGCTGCAGGATGTCACTTACTGTGAGTAACTTAAACAGGGATGTGTGACCTAATTCCTTCTTGGTTTGCCATAAATGGCTATAAATGAGCCTACAAAGTTCTGAGCACTTCCTAGAGGTGGATCACCTCACTTAAACGGAGCTCATTCTTTGCAAAAGGTTGTGTAGAGTTGTCATTCAGTGTGGCAGGAGGTGATTTATGAAATGTCTAACTCGGGGAGACAGGTCATCTGTGCTGGGTGTTAGGTTCCATGTGAAAACATGTACTTTTAGCTAGCAGCTCCACTCACATGTATAAATGCTCTAAAAAGAAATAATAGGTGCAAAAAATAGGTAATTAGATAACTAATTGTATAACTATTCTCCATCAGCAGAAGCAACCTGTAGCCTGTTAATGGCATTGATTTTTTTACCACTTTTTTACAGGGACAGCTTAGAGAGTGACTGCCAGCTAAACAGCTGGCTAAATTCAGAAGCCTAGTCCACAAATTTAACTTCACTGAAGGTTTCCATTGTCTGCTCAACCTGTAGGAATCCTGGCCTAGTTCTGTTCCTCCTGCAAAGGAGACTCCTCTGCAAATTGTGGTGTAGAACAGTTCCAAGGGACTGGTGCAAAGAGGAGATAATCAGTGTCACAAGGGATGGATCTCAGTCAGATCTGAGATCTGCAGTGAGGTCTTTGTTCTGGTGTGAAAGCCTCGGGGACTGAGGGTGGGTAATGGATTCAATGGCTGTGTTTAGTCATTAATACTCCTTGCCCTCAACTTGGAGACTTTGAATGTGATCCCTAGTTGTGTATTGTATCATTTATTAATCTAGTGTAGGCCATCTAATGTAAACAGCAGGAAAAGACCTGGGAACAGAGACACAGCTCTGCTCAGTGTCTTGTCCAAATCACAGAGTTTGGAATCCTTTCTGTTTGATATCTTCAGCGTTCAGCTGCCCTATTGCCTGCACATCCAGTTTCAAGAGGATGGGCTATATTGTAACCTGATCCACTCTGTCTTGTACCCTGGTAGTTAATAAAATCTCCTGGGGTGCTGCTGGTAATAATTTAGAGATTTTCAGATTCTGAGTAAGCCTCAAAGCAGAATCTCACCCTTAAATTTCCTGTTAGTCTGCCATTTTGAAGCTTAGTTGGATGAACTTTTTCCTGCAGCAGGTGAAATGTTTTGAATGATATATCAAGCCCTTGGGTAAAAGTTACGTCATAAATAAATGATAATGGTCAACATGAAAGTCTACTCACAGGAAGTATTGTCAATCAACATGAGCAACTATTGAGAGAGATTTAAGGCTGAGACGTTTAAAAGAGCATAAGAAATCCATTTCCCTTCAATTTTCAGCAAGGGTTGAGATATATACATGTAAACTAAACTGTTTTAAAAAATCCTAGCCTAAATTCTCAATAGAATAAAAAATACAGCATAGTGCTGCATCCTGCTGCTCATAGAAATGGTCCAATGTTGATATGTGTATTCCTTTTTTATCAGACCTTCCTGCATCTTAATATCTCTGGAGAACTGATTCTGTCAGGAGGATTCTGATCCTGACCGACTGTTGCCATGGTATTGGGTTATTCTGGGCTGTGATCAAGAAAAGCAAACAAACTTGAGAAAGAAACTGGCTTTAAAACATATTCTCAAGCCACGGTGCCTGAGACTAGGTTTTGAAAACAAAATCTTAAATTTTTTGTACAATGTGGCAGTTATTAAATGCTTCTGAAAAAGAAAAAGCCAGTGACAAGAAGCGTTGCTGTGACAATAAATGCGTATGTAAAAAGAGAGAAATGGAGGAGAAAATCAGGCCAATTCTAGCACTGTTTGAAATTGTTCATTCTCATGTAATGATGTTATCCCACATTGAACTGAAACCCCCATCTTTTCTGAGAGCCTTTAAAAGAGTACCACTTTTTGCAGATAGGATCCCTGTTTTGCAAGGCACTATTCCAAAGCTGGTGGGAATCAATGAATGTCTTTTTGATATTACTGAGCTTTTGAACTGAGTGCACAATAAGGAATTTGTAGCTGTCTCCCATCCCTAGGTAGTAATGCAGCTTCTTTTACACCTGTTAATATTCATTCAATTGCAAGTTGTCTGCTTGCACTGGTAGCACTGCAGAAGTTTCTGGTAATACATGAGACTGTATTTTTTGGATGCAGGGACTTGCATAATAAGTTAATATTCTAAGAGGACAGAACTCCCTTGATGGGAAAAGAAAAAAAAACTCCTAAGAGAAATTCCTTATTATTGGGGTTGATGAACCCAGTAGGACGAACAAATTTCAACGAGCAGTGTTTACAAGGGTAAAGCAACCAACGTGAATTTATGCAGGGAACCAAGGAAGTTTTTCTGCGAGCTTGCTATTTACAGATGGATAATTTTGTTTGCCAAATTACCAAGCATGTTCTTCCTGTTCTGCAGGCAGAATTCACAGCCATGAGGGACCAGTACATGCGAGGTGGAGAAGGCTTCATTATCTGCTATTCCATCACGGACCGCCAATCCTTCCAGGAAGCAGCCGAGTTCAAGGAGCTCATTTATCGTGTCCGGCACACCTACGACATCCCCGTGGTGCTGGTGGGGAACAAAATAGACCTCGAGGAGTTCAGACAGGTAAGTCACTTCTCTGCTGATTTTTGGCTTAGTTTTCCTTGGCTGCCTCGGGGGTTTTTGCAGCATATGTTGCGCAGCTCTACTGAGAATTATTAGCACAAGAAGAGGTTTAATCGCAGAGCGGCAAACTTGTAATAAATTAAGGTCTTCATGTTACTTTTCGTTCGTATGTTGTGGAACTTGAAGTAGCCTTGCCAAATCCAAATTTTCTCTGTTTTCACTTGAAAAACTTTTACTTCA
>VZRF01012424.1:1808-35228 GCA_013396875.1 Vireo altiloquus
ATGCATGTATGTGTATATATATTGTGTACATTCGTACACATGTACGCTTATAGATGTATATATATACATATATATGTGTATATATATGCACGTACATATATATACATATATGTATGTGCATATATATGCATGTACATGTGCATATTTTGTTTTTATACATATATGTATGTACATGTATACGTGCATAGGTTTGTATGTATACTTATGTGGTTTTATGTATATATGTGTATGTACATGCATACGTCCACATATATATACAGATATGTATACATGTGTGTATATATACATATTTATACACATAGCTATACCCATATTTATAGTTAAGTATCTGCACATATGTATACACCCATATATATGTGTATGCATTTGTATTTTTTTAAAAATTAAATTAATAATGGTTTTTATTCTTCGTTGCTTCAGCACACAGTTCTTTCCAAAGTGCAGTTGAAAATACTTTGTACTGAATAGCTTTGGCACAGTTCGTATAAATATCAGTTTCCTGGAAATTTTAACAAGTGTTGGATGCTGTATCAGGGAAATTGGACATTGTGGCTTGATTTTCAGTATTTCAGAATGTCTGAAATGGAAACTGGAGTTGCTGTGTGTGATGCTGAGTAGATGGCTACGTGTGGCTGCTCTCGGAGGTAGTTTTGAAGTTCAGTTATTCCATCAGGGAAAGGTTTTGAGCAGTAAAAGAAATGGTCATGACTAACAATTGTCTGGTTTCTGTGGCTTAGATGCCAAGAACTAAAATCCTGTCATTTCATTGCCAGAGGACTTTTTTTCTTCTTTCTCCCCTCCTTACCTAGAACTATTTTGCATTCATGTTGAGGATATTTTAAAACTACATCCTTCCAAATTATGGTGAGGGAGACATTTAGTAAGGCATGATTAGATTATATACAGGTTCTTACTGTATATCAGAAAGGTGCTGCAGAATTAACTGTTCTGATTACATATCATACTAGCTAAAACTGAAAACTTTCAGGAGAAATAGAGGTATTGAAGGTAGAAATCATCAATCCAGAGCAGTGAATGATGAGTGCACTGAGTATTCAGTTGTATGTGATGGTTGGTGAGTCCTTTTCAGGTCCCCTCAACCCCAAAACCCCATCTCTTGTGCAAGATGCTGGCAGGGAGGTCAGAGCTGGACACTCTGGCGCCAGGATCTCAGCCAGTTCAGCCTCTTTGTACCATTCCTCTGTAAATATGCAATAACTTGATTACTTAAGGATTGTTTATTGCATAAAATCACTGCTAAAACCATAAATTGCATATGTAAATTGACTAATTGGGCAGAGAAAGTAAAGAAAGACTACCAGAGCAGCTCATCACTTTAATCTGTCTGCTGGGAAGTTTTCCTCCAATTTAAGAGTTTTGTTTAGTAGTCATGGTACTGCAGCATTTGTCCCCATAAACTATCTGAGGAAGTGGGCAATAATTAGCAACTGATTAGAAGGAAAATGAGTCAGAGCGAAAGCATATGAGTCAAATTTACTTAATGTGGTAAAGAATTCACTTCAGGAGCTTGGAAATACTGCATAACATGCTGAAAAAGAAAATTAAATCTTTTTTCTGTTCATTCCTTTTCTGTTCAGTGTTTATGCAGAGACCACAGTGATTTTCAGAAAGATTGCCATGTGGATATTTGAGGGAGATGGTCTGTGTTACAGCAGCGCAGTGTGATCCTCCTTTCCCCTCTGAAATGGAGCTAATGTTGCAGATCACCACCCCACAGGGGAAAATACATTTGTATTGTGTTATTGATTAAGATTTGTTATTGATTTGTAGGTGTTATTGATTGAGAGAGCTGTGATTTAGGCTGTGTCCATGCAGTGACTGTGGAACTTGCTGTATCTGCCTGGACAACCCTGTTCCCAAAGTCCCTGAAAGCTGACAGAGAAAAGCAGCAGCCCTTGGGCCTTACCCTAGAGCTGCAGTCCTCCAGGAAAAATAGGTGTTTTTCATGGAATCAGAGAACGACTTGGGCTGGAAGGGACCTTAAAAACCATCTAGTCCCACAGGCATGGACACCTTCCACTATCCCAGGCTGCTCCAAGCCCCATCTAACCCAGCCTTGGACACATCCAGGGATGGAAGAGCCAATCCTTCTCTGGACAACCTATTTATAAAAACCTGTGGACAGGTAAATCCACGAGAGGGCGAACTGAAGCTAAAATAGCTCAGCCCCATCCTCTGTGGAAACTGTGTCTGGATGTGTCACTGTGGTTTGGGACACATTCTGCTGGTGTGTGTGGCTGTGCTGAGGGGGTGGGTGACCTCCTGCAGCAGGAGGGGGATGCGGGGGGAAAAGTAGATGTCCATGGAAGACTGATCTTAGTGTCTGTGCAGAAAGAAGTGCTGAAAGCTGTTCTCGTAAAAGTTGATTCCAGTCTTCCAAGAAACTTGGCGGTTCTGGCAAGGAAAAAGTAGATTTTGTCTACATCTCATCTCGGGTAAGTTCCTGTGTCTGGCAAGGAAGGAGAGTCGACTGTCTGATTTGGAAAACTAGAACGTTTCAGCATGCTATGACTGTTTTAAAATTCTTTGACCTTGTAAGAAAAAAAAATCAACCCACCAAACCTGCAAATCAACCAGAAACAGGCAAAAATAACAGAAAAGGAGCTCTAGCTACCACTCTCTGCTGCAAAACAAACCTGTAATAAAACCCAGCTGTAATTAACAGAAGAATAAATGTTCATTTCCTCACATCTTAATCAACATTTGACTTGGAAGTGGGGATCCTGGAAGGAAACCTTCCTTTTGAAGAGGAGTTAGCAGAAGAATGCTGCATTTCACCAGTGCAGTTAGTGGGAGATGAATATTTTATTGATGTAATAGAGAAGGGTTGACAGCCATGCAAATGTTCCATTTAAATAAACAGAACCGTGTAAAGGATAATGATATACTGAAGCTATGACATGCCCCTTGGTTTTGTTTTGCAATCTAATAGTTTTGCTGTTATTTATCCTCATCTAAAGGGTTTTTATGTTTGTTTGCTGAATGAAAAAGTACTTCCAAAGATAAGGTAGGGCTGTGCAAAAGGAAAAGCTCTGCTGGGATCAGTTCCAGCCCATGCAGTGAGTTCCTGCAAGCACTGAGGGACACTGCAAACCTTGCCACTCCTGCAATGGGCTTCCTCTGCTCAACTTGTTTTATTGCCTCAAGAGCAGACCAATATTTTTCTTTCTTTTCAATAAAAAGCCAAAGTTCTCTGCTCAGCACTGTCCCTGATCAGGAGAAAGAACCACAGATGTTCATTTGATTTGTTACCCAAATACTGGGCACTGCAGCTCGACTCTTGGCACAACGCCTCTGAAGACAGAGGACAATTGTCCTCAGTGATTATTTTATTCTCTTTCTGTCTCAGGCCGTATTTTCTATCCTTGTCCTCATTACTGGACTATTTTCAGTTGGTCCAGATCCTTTTCTGGGTGCTCAGCCTGGCCACAGGGCATCCCTTGCAGCTGTATGGAGAGAGTAAAGCTGCACCTTCTAGAGACTCAGAAGAGACAGCAGTTCATTTATCTGCAGCTAGTACAGAGTGATGTTATATAGGATTATATTCATTTTTTAGCTCTGGTTTCAGTCTGGAAGGGTTTGAAATTGCAGCCTGAAGGTTGAATAAGATATCATGCACTTTCTCATCTTTGTCACAGAAGTGCTTCAGACTTGCTTAAACAGAAGTGGTAGAAGCTTTATTGCTGAAATTGAAAGGATTGTTTGTTTCATCTACTTTAATCCAGATGTCATCATATCCAGGTGTTACCTTTACAGAAATTTAATATAACTTTAATATGGCTATAACATGATATGAACCACTTACATTACGTAATTGTGGGTCCTGCTATTTAGAATCAACCATTAATCATTACATTCAAATATGGTATTTGCCTGGGCAAACCCCCTAAGCCTAAATGACATCCACAAATTACATTACATTAACCTTGCTGTTATTACTAAAACCTGAAAATTGCACTCATTACAGGAGAAAAATTATAGCAACCTACCAAACATTTGCACTTAACAAAATTATTAATATTTTGAACAAAAATGCAGTCTTTCAGAAGAGGTTAGCTTCTGGATTTCAGGAGCCAACATCAAAATCTGACCTGTGGCAATTCATTTCCTGAAGTCTGTCCTCTTTGCCTGCATTTCTCCTGGTCAACAAGGACTCAGAAGGGTTAATACAGGATTTCTAAGGTGAGTCTGTGTCCAAGACAAGTGTATTTAGGTTCTCCTGTGGAAGTGGGCACTGCTCAGAAAGCCAACAAGAGGGACAGGCAGGGCTGAGCTTGCAGGAGTCAGACAGCCTTGTATTTGTAAAAACACATCATATTAGGAGTTATTTCCTTTTTTCTGTGGTTTGAGCTGTTTTGTGGGAGATCTTGGATGGGAAGGTGGAGAAGGAGCCCTGTTGTTTCAGGTGTCATTGAAAGTGAAGGAGTTCAGCAGGGTGCTGGAGAGATGGCTGGTGCACTGAGGAAGGTGGCAGGGCTGGGTGTGGCTAAGAAACATGCTTTTCTTAAAGGATTTTGCCTCTAAGTTTTGCCTGGCATTTAATTATTGTGATGAGCTGCCTGTATGTATTTCATAAAGTGGGGGTTGCAATTCTCACAGTCTTGAAATCTGTTTGGGGTCTGCTTTTAGGGCATTTTCTGTTTCTGTACCAGATTCTTGCCAAACCTCATCCACAGCAGGGAAATTGTGCTTCCAGGAGAGTCTGCTTCAGCGAAGAAATATAATTGTTTTATTTAAAACAATGGCCACAGAAAATTATTTCCAGACACTGGGCAGTGGCTCTGAAGAACAAGGAACGGGAAATGGCACAGAAACCTGAGGCAGAGAAAAGAACCTTGATCTGATCCCAGACCTCTTGTGGAAGGCCAGAGCAGGAGTGGGGAGCTGGGGCTGTCTCCACTGGGAGCATCAGGGCCAGGCTGGAGCTGTGGCTCGTGGCTGCTCCCTCAGAGCAGGGACCTGCACTCAGCTGTACCTGGTCAGCCATGGCTCTGCTGAGCACTTGGGTCTCTCTGAGTGGGAGGTTCCCAGGGTCTAGCCTTAAATGTCTGAATTTCTGGCATTTGGTGTTGGAAGTCACTTTTGCTTTCAAATACAACTGCAGAACTCAGTCCTGAGTCTGTGCTGGTCAAACAAGTGTTCCCCTCATGAGGGACATTTTTGTGCTTTCCTTTTTGTCTTTTAAATGACCTTATGGATACAGTCTCTCTCTTTTTTTGATACAAATGCCCTTGGCTTTGGCATTTTTTAGTGTGGCTGTGGTCTTATTTATTTTGTCAAGGTGGCAGAAGTGTTTGATGCAATTACAGGTCCGATTGGGAAAAGGAGGCAGAACTGCAAATTTTATAACTAGCAGTGATCAGCCCAGCTGAATTAATGAAACCATTGTCCTAAATTCAAAACCAGGTGGGATGGATTGTTTAGGAAGTTGGCCAAACTGTATAGGCAAAAGTATGTGTTAATAATAAATCACACTGTTTCTTTATGCAGTGCGAGAGAAATTACGTGGCAAGATTGTCAATATTTGTTTGATAGCAGTGTTAAACTTTAATGAAAAAAAAAGTTTTAGCATTTTTGGGGGGTGAAAGAACTCATGACAGGTTGTGAGCATTAACACCAGCTTTGGGTCTGGAGTTCTTAGATAAAAGAAAATGTAAATTTTCAAGCTGTGACACCTGTCAAGTGGTTCTGGTTATCCTTAAGCTTATGGTAACATTTTTACTTCTCAGTGAAATTTCATGGGATTGTGGTTTAATGGATCATTCCTCTAATTATTTTCCTTTCTGGGTTCAGCAAACAATAAAATCTTTCAGACCCACCCACCTCCTGCAAATCAAAGCAGTGCATTTCTCGGCTTCTGCTGTTTGCTGGGTAAGAGATCAAATTTGTTCAACAAACATAAGACAAGATCCAAGGGAGATCTGGGATGGATGGAAGCTGAACTGCCCTTCCCTACCTCTTGCTGGCAGCAGTTGCCACAAACTTTGGAATTTTAAAAATTAAATTAAAAAATTAAAATTAAAATTAAATTTTGTTATTGGGACTCAGACATTTAGCAACTACCTAAAAAGTCTGAAATGTTGGGAGATATCAGCGAGTGCCAGATGAGGGTACTTAAAACAGGAAAGTAGAAGCTCTTTTCTGTCTGAGCACATGTGGTTCCCATCTTAAAATGGCTTAAGAGTTATTCTGTTCAGCAGAGAAATGCCCCAGGTGAAAAGGGGTCAAATCCATCAATTTCGTCCCAGAAAACCAACCTAAACACTTGGATACCAGTTGGCCAGGGTGGGAGAGGTCTCTGTTTCTATCTCTGTGGTGCCAGGCACAGAGAATTGCAGGGTAAGGAGCAGCTTTCTGCACCTTTAAGGGTTGCTTGAAAGTGTAGAAGCCTCAGTCCTGCTCTAGGTCTCACTATTGTCTCTGTTGCAGTAGCTCTTTATGTAACTCTTAGGTATTAAGATATCCTAATGACAAGGATATTCTCAGAATTTATATTTTTCATTTATTTTTCCATTGCCATTGACCCTTCATTTATCCTCACCACCTGCAGGCCTAAGTCTGTTGATTTAAGGAGTGGCTTTATATGTTCCTATAAAGTTCCCATCTTGTGCTCTGACATGGTATGTAAAATATTGGGGTATTTGCTACCAGAAAGCAAACAGGGATCAAAGAGGTCCTGTTCTGTACAATGCCCCCCAGCTGTAAGGTTAATAATTTCTGTTCTCTCATCCATACATTTGGTAAACAAATCTTGTTCCACTCACAGATATTGGTATTCCTTAGCTGGGATGGGCTGAAGTCAGGTCTGGGAGAGGGAGAAGTTGGAAGCAGATGAGGTGCAACCAACAGGAGACGAGGGACAAGATCCTTTCATCTGCCTAGCACTTTTCCCAAATAATCCCAAGTCCCCTCACTCCCTCAACAGTTCCACATCTCTTCCAAGCACGGGACAACAATTCAATAGTAGCAGGGCTGGTTGCTTAATAAATGTTTCACTGCCTCGAAGGGACTGTGTCTCAGGCTCTCAGGTCCTTCAAGCTTTAAAGAAAAGATTGGGTCAATTTCCAATAACTGTATTTTAAACATCTTGTTATGACAGGGCCAGAACAGCAATTTTTTTACACTTTAGCATTTTAGCCAAATGAAATTCTTTGCTGAATTCAGCCTGAATTTGTGTTGATCCTTTTTTTCTCCCCATTTTCCAACTCTACTCCTGGCTGGAGTATGGTTACTGCTCAGGAATGCCATCGATCCTAAGTATCACAAGAACAATAAAATTATTTCCTTATGCAGCTCTTGGCTCTCACTGAGATCTGTCCCCACCTGCTTACCTGGATGCTCTCACCCGTAACGCACCAGGCACAAATTGTTTGGGCAAACACTCTCTGCCCTCCTGTGAGCTGCTGGTGTGGATCTGAATGCCATTCCTCTCAGGGACGAGGGAGACAGCAAGGGAGCAGAGAGGAGTGGGCTGGGAAAGCAACAGCAAGCCAAGACAGAGAGGGTACAGGAGGTATGAAGAGAGGAGACCCCCAGGGCCATGCAGAGGGCACTCGGTGTCTGTGTGTGTGCAGCTGTGATTTCTCTGTTGCTACCTTGCAGTCAAGATCTTACATTGGTTCTGTTCCAGCTCTGCAGGGGCTCTCAGACACCCACAGTGAGCATGGCCACAGCTGTGTAAGAAGGCGAACAGCAGGAGAACTGAAGGAAAGCTTGCAGAGGTGCAGAGGGAATCTCTAGAGAATCAGTGGAAGGGTTGTATGGCTGAGCAAAGCAGCCGGAGAGGACAGGGCAGTGCCTGCAAGCCTTCTGCAGGAAAGGTCAAATTGACCCTGTTTTCTCTCCTTGCCTGATGCACCACTGTACTTAAGGAACACATCTGTAACTTAATGGCCACTGAGAAATGGAACTAGGTGAAGCAGAGGGATGGCAGGGAGCCTCTATCAGGAGGAAACTGGTGTTCCCACAGCAAGGCTATCTCCAGTGTCAGATTAAGTTATTTAATCTTCCCCATCCCAAGCAAACATATCTTAATCATAAATCTTGATTTCCTGATGCAATCAAACCATTCCTGCATTACAATTTGCTTTGGCATCACTTGTGCAAACAAAGCTTTGGACAGAAGTGAACAGATGGAGAGATGGGACAGGGAGTAGGGAAGCTGTGTGCCATGGAGGCTGTTTCAGCTTGGGGTGAGTGATTGGTACCTGCTTTCTGGCCCTTGCCATGCCCTGTCTTAAGGAAGAAGCATCACTGATGCTGGAGTAGAACTTAAGATATCAATTCAATTTGAAGGAGTTAGTGGGAGCTGACTGCTTATAACAATTAATAAAAAAAGTGTGAGCAACTTGCATCCTTTCGCCCATCCAAAGGATAAGCATTTCATTGCATAGTTGACTTTTAAAGCAAGCGTGGATCCAAACTGAAACTAATGTTTCCATATATTCTCCTCAAGTTCCAGCTCTGGTGAAATGAGCCAAGAAAATCCTCCACTCCATCAGCCATCCTACCTGGTAGGAAGAAAGGCATTTTTGTGCGAAAAAACAAGTCGGTACCAGAGCACTATTTTGCTGCTGGCTCTTTGAACTTTTTTCTGCAACGTCAGGGTAGTGACCACTGAAAATGAAGCAAATGCAATTAAATGGAGGGGGTGGTTCAAGAGGTGCCAGCTGGTGTCTTGGCTACTGACCCAGCAGCTCTGGTGCTTTGGTGTGTTCCAGCCAGCTCAGGGCCTGGGTGAGTTGTATTTAATTATTAAACTGTATTTAAGAAAGTACGAAATGCCATGTGGGAAATGAGGATTTGGGGGGAGAAAATGTGAGGAACAACCCTGCAAACACCAAGATTAGAGGAGATGGAGGAGGAAGAGGTGCTCCATGTGCCAGACCTGAGATGTCCCCACAGTCCACAGAAGCCCCTGTGCTGGAGCAAGAGCACATTTCCTGAGCAAACCATGCCCATGGAGAGCCAATGCTGGATTATCCTGGAGGATATCTCATTGGTTTATGCCGAAGGACAGCAGCCCATGGGAAGGACCCCACAACAGAGCATGAGAAAAGGGTGAGGAGGACAGAGGAGCAGTGACAAACTGCCATGGACTGGCCACAGTCCCCCTGTGCCACTCAGGAGTGGAATGAAGAAGTGAACTTGAGCCTGGGAAAAGGGGAGGTGGGGAAGGTGTTGTTTAAGTTGTCTGAGTTTCTCTCTATCCAATTCTATTTTAATTGGCAATCAAGTTATTTTTCTATGAGACAGTAAGTGATTGTCTCAGGACATGGTTGTCCTTACCTCAGCCATGAACTTCACCTTTTTTCTCCTCCTGCCCTGTTGAGGAGGAGGAATGATAGAGGGTATGGGTGGGTGTCTTGCAGCCAGCCAAAGGTGATCCACCACACATCCTTTTTAGCTGAGGAGTTGAGATGCTGGGCTCCGTGCAGAGAATGCCAGTCCTGGACTGGGATGGCCATGCAATGGTGATCACCACTGGGATCTGTGTGGACCAGTCACCCTGAGCTCAGGGTTGTCTCACATGCTCTCCTTTTGTGTTCAAATAGTATCAATTGTCGTTGGGTTTTTAATGGGTTTTGTCTGGTTTTATTTTTCTTTCATCTCTCCAGACATACAGCAGCCACCCCAATGTGTTTACCAAGCCACATCCCTTACTTCCTCCAGTCCCTCCAAATGACCACTTCCTCCGCCTGCCTTGCAAAACCCTGGGAATAAAACTCTCCCCGTGTTTACAGAGTCCATGGACTGTTTGCATGTCTAACATATTAATCCTTTCATTTTCCTCCCCATTGTCACAATGGAGTTTGTGCTTCCTTTCTCCTTCTGATCTTCTTCTGGCTCTCCTGTGCTGGGTGAGGTTGAGTTTGGTCATTGGCTGTCCAGGATGCCAATGTCATTGCATTGCATGGTTCATGAGGCACAAGAAACCTGCTCCTGTGTTTCTGAGAAGTAATATGCTTGCAAATCAGTAGTAAATCCAAAACTAACAGCAGGAACAACCAGCAAGTCAAATTTTCATCTACTAGGAGTTTTTGCACGTTTTCTCTAGAAAAGAAAATTCAGAATTCTGAGCTGCACAAATAACAAAGACCCTGAGACATTTTGAAGATTGATTGAACTTTGAAGATAACCCTGCTTTGAATTGAGGCTTGGACCAGGAGCCCTTCCACACTAAATATTTCTGTGACTCTGAGGTTTTATACACTACTCAAACACTGCCAAATTTGCTGTGCAAATGTAGGTTCTTTGATGAGAACTCGGATCCACTGAAACTTCATCATGATCTGAGATAGTTTCTCTTTGTAAAAATCCATCTTAAGTTCCCCTGGATGCCATTATTTATCTTCTACCTGAAAGATGTTGTAAATCCCAGGGGGACAACTCTGTCAAGACATCTGTAAAGTTTTTAAGAGCCTCAGAGAATTTGGGATGAATTTTCCCTCACTTTCTATACTTGCCCCTATCCCCAGACTTAGAGCCCTTGTTCTCTGGGAAGGTTTTGTGCAGCTTAACAATGATCAGTGTACAACCACTGAAATTTGGCTTGAGTGTGTCAAAAGCCAAAAGATTGCTTTTGATGAAAGCAGAGCTTAAACATCCTGAGTCTTGCTGCCCTGGTGATGATGGAGCACATTGAGGGATGAACAGAGGGAGAACAGAAAAAGATGAATGTACTCACTTTTACTGCATGATTTTGTGACATCTATTAGGACAGAGTACAAAGGGTTTCCATAAGCCTTTGAATTGTTTCCCACTGTAGTCCTACCCTGCCACATGTTCAGTCACAAAAAGAAAGGCACAGCTTTGGCTCAGGTACAGCTCAAACCCAAGAAAGGGGCAAGTTACATAAGTGACAGCAACAGAACTCCACAGCCAAAGAGGGATGGGATGGAAAAGTAGTAGCTTCCACAACCACTTTTCATCTCAGCTGGATCAATACCCAGTATTGTCTCCCTGCAGAACCAGGAAGCTGTAAATGTTGGTTAACAAATCAAATGTGGCCATGGAGATCAGGGAAGTGAGAGCAGTGGGGAATGTGGTATTGAGCCACGGAAATCAGAGACTGGGCTGCTGAGCTGCACCCTTTGGTATCTCTGCCTATAAATTCTGGTGTCCTCCTGCATCAGCAGCTCCAAGGAGATGGCTGCCACCAGGATCTTGTCTTGGATGGTGATGATAAGTCTTCACATTCAGTTGGATGCAGGTAAAGAGCCTCACTTCTGATTGTCTTTGTAGCTATATTTCACCTTGGGCTAACGTTGAGATTTCAGGGTAAAAGAGGATTTACCAGCATGGCTCAGCTCTTTGGAAACCCATGAGCAGGTGAAACCTATGGGCTGAGCAAATCGATTTTATCAAAACTGCTTAATGAATTTAATTTTTTTCCCATCATTTTTCATAAAGAGCCTAGTAAAGAAAATTAAAATGAATATACTGCAAAGCCTATGATGACATTTTCCAATCCTTTATATTGGGGCAATAGATTTAAAGACTAATAAGTATTTTCTGGACTAATTATATGTTTATTTTAAAGAGGGTGAGGGGTACTTGAACTGTGGGGTTTGTATTTGATTAGGTACATTGTTACAGCTAACACTTTGGTGTTTAATAACAGAGTGCCCTAGATAAAACAAGTATGGCACATACCCCTGTTCCTCTTATTATTACAATTATTAGACTTTCATAGAAATTGCTCTAATTTTTTATTATTCTAATGTCCCATAGGCTAATTGCCTAGTGTAATTTGATTTGGTTGCAGAGTCAATGATCTGCCCAGCCACTTTCCTCCCTTTGGGGACCAATACAAATATTGGTGTGTCTGATGGGAAGGGGGATGATTCAAACAGGGTGAAATAGGCTTCTTGTGTTAAAAAAACACCTTCTCCCTTTTCCAGGTGAGGCTTTCCTGACTGAGCAGGGTGTCAGCCTGGTGCTGGGAGAGACAAGACCTTTCTTTTTAAGCAGCTGCTGTTGCATTCCCTACGCAAAGATGGAAAAAGATCAAAAGTGTTGCCAGTGCTGCTGTTTTTCCACCCCTTCCTCTTTCAGGTGTAAAGTTCTAGAGTGAACTTGACTTGAACTAATGAACCAGAAGCAAAAATCTGCTTTCCCTTTCCATGCTCCCACACACCCCCTCACACACAGCAGAAGGAAATAACCTTCAGGGCTGTTTCCAGGCTCAGGTTTTTAATGGCCTCATCATTTGCTCCCTCCAGAAGTGTTTGAGGTGCAATTAGTGATACTGGAAATGACACTGGGATGTTGATGCTCAGCTGGAAAATACTGAGTTATTGTTTAACCTTTTCATTACCATCCAGCTAACTTAGATTTAGAGCCTTGCGTGTGTGAGGAGCAGTGTGGTGGGATGTGTTGGAAAGTTCCCTAATATCTGAATAAATGACACACATCCCTGCTAGGATCACTTTAAATACATGGGCTGTGAGTTTGAGAGCCAATGTTACAGGTCTTATCAAACATGTTATTAGTGAGGGTATATTCCTACCTCTCAGGCTGTCTACAGAGCAGGATTTCTATCCTAACAGTAGCTGGAGCTTTACAAGCTATCCCCTTGTAAATCAGCTGACATCCCTTTGCCAGTGCCACCAGGGGATCTTGTGCATGCAAACTTCCCAACCCCATTCATTAATTCATGTAATGTTCCTTCAACACTTTTTTTTGTTTTTGTTTTTGTTTCTTGTGTTGACACTAGTAGATTCTGCAACAAAAATGCCTCTAGCAACAGATAACTTTAAAGTTATATAAAAATGGACATTGTTTATGGAGGTGGCCTTGCTCCAGGATGATGAAAACTCTTCTAGTCCACTGGTAGCCAACCTACCAGTGTCAATACAGAATCTATACTGCAGCATATACATGCACTTAAAACACAGCATATAATTGAATATTTGTTCCTCCTCTCACAGAAAGAATGAGAGTCATCACTGCAATGAGCACCTTGATTAAATCACTGTTTGGGTTAAAACCTTAGGATAATAAAGCTGTGTTAAAAGTGGAGGCTGTATAAATGCAGTAGTTTCTGAGTATCTCTGAAAGCCCAGAGCAAAGTTATCCACGGTTTGAAGCAGATTAATTTTGGCTGAATAAAGGTTTGCAGACTGCTTTTCAGTGACCTACACAGGGACAGAGCAGGACTCACATGAAATGCCTTTATTAATCCTGATTATAGGTTTGATGCTGTCACCCAATCACAAAAACACCGGGAAAGAGATCACCTTTCTCCGCCTGCCAGAGTCCTGTCCTGTGGGACATCTTTGATCATCTAGTGCCACCTGGAGGTTTTCCATCAGCCCTAGCAGGGAAAACCCTTCTTTGACCCGTGATATTGATAGAATCAGTGGTGTTGGAAGTGGAAGGGAAGGAGAGGTAGCTTAGATGAGGTGGGAATGTGAGCAGAACCTGGGACAGGGAGCTTTTGGAGACCCCCTTTTTGCCTGGAGCTGTGCATAATGAAAATAATGAGATGTGCAGCCTCCCTTGTCACTGGCCTTGCTCTGACCTCCTCCCCAGATATTTTATGTCATCTTCATTTCTGCTGAGGTTTTCCTTGTTCTTGGTTTGAAGAAAGGAAAAAAGAGGCAGTTTTTCACAGCCTATTCTAATATCAGTAGTAGAGCCATCAACTCCTGATCAGGTCAGGTAAAACCAACAGATAGAATCATACAATTGTTCTAGCTGGAAAAGACTTTGAAGATCCTCGAGTTCAACCATTAACCCAGCAGTCCCACACATTTACATGTCTACATGTGCCACATTTACCTGTCTTTTAAATCCCTTCAGGGATGCTGACTCCACCAGTGCCCTGGGCAGCCTGTTCTTTCCAGGAGGGAATTTCCCCTTATCTCCAGTCTGACTTGAGGCTATGTCCTATCACTTGTTACTTGGGAGAAGGGCCTGACCCCCACCTGGCTGAAACCTCCTTTCAGAGTAGCTGTAGGGAGCAATAAGTTCCCCCTGAGCCTTTTCTCCAGGCACCACCAGCTCCCTTGAGTGGATCCCATCCAGCCCCATAGACTGGTGAATATCCAAGGGGTGTAGGAGGTCACTGACTCTTTTCCCTTGGATTATGGGGGCTTCATTCTGCTCCCCATCCCTGTCTTCTAGCTCAGGGGACTGGGTAACCTGAGAAAACAGGTCTCACTTCAAGGGCACTTGGCACCCTCGGGGCCAGTGTTTGGTGAGTCCAAAGTGTTTCTCTGGTTAATGGAAGAAAAACTGCTGACATTTACTAAAATAGACAGAAATCTCCTGGATCTGAAATTCGTCAGCTACAAATTGCTAGAGACTGAAACAGGGTTTGGGGAAGTTTCATGTTAAATTTGTCTCATTGATTTTCACATATGCTATCATATTTTTTTTCTTCTCTTGAAGCAACAGGTTCCCCAATAACTGCTGACACCACGACTAGTAAGTAGAATCTATCAGATTATTACTTTATATAATAGTGATAGTTTTATGTTTTTGTCATAGTATTTATTCTTGGGAACAAATTACTGTGATTAAAAGTCTCATGTTTTCTTTAGAGTGGGGTCAGGGATGTACATGAAAAGTAAATTATAGCCGCAAATTTGGGGATGGCTCTGCCCTCCAGCAACCAGGCTCCTTGCTAGAAAGACAAAGATCTTCTGTCACTTGTGCCCTTCACTGGGAGCCTGACTCACTGGGGAAAGCCTAGAGAGCACTGACAGTTCCCAAAGAATTCATCCTAATTCTCTTGCTCTCTGTGTGGTTTTTTTCTGCTTGTTCTCCTCCACAGTTCCAGTCATAGCTGATGGTGAGTCTGTCTGCCAGGGTTCTTGTCATGGCCTGGGCACAGGGATGGGATGTGCCTGCCCCTGCTGCCCCAACCTCTCCATCCCACAGTGTGGGAGCCTGAGAAGGGGCTGCCAGCCCTGGGATGTGCTGCAGGTGGATGCAGCCATGCCCAGAGAGGATGTGAGATGTCATTGCCTGAACCCAGAGCACCACCAGCCTGACCAAGGGGTTTGTGTCTCTCAAAGAGCTGCAGGTGAGGCTCAGCAATGGGCCCAACAGGTGCGCAGGCAGTGTGGAGATCTACTACATCGGAGCCTGGGAGAAGGTGTGCGGGTACCTGTGGGACATGCAGGATGCCCAGGTGGTGTGCAGGCAGCTGGGCTGTGGCTTCCCCCTCGCAGCCAGGAACTCCTTCTCCCCGAGCAACACGTACCCATTCGGGATGACCGAGGTGAACTGTGCAGGCTACGAGGACTACTTGTCGCAGTGCCCTTACAACTACCAGTACTATGTCTGTCACCATGGCCAAGCTTCTGTCATATGCTCAGGTGGGTGTCCATGTTTTGGTGGCGTTTCCCTGCAGAAAAGCCATCTGGGGTTGGTGTGAGGAGGAATGAAGGCTGTCCAGCCCTTGCTCCGCACTCAACACGGCAGCAGCAGGTCGTGGGTCCATGTCCCTGATGCAGGGGGTGGTGTTTCAGAGGGAGCATCAATCTGCTTCCAGACTGTGCCTGGGAAATCTGGGGTTTGGGCAACATTCCTGCACAGAGCAGGGTGTGAGGAGAGGGAAGGTTTTCAGTCAAGCCATCCTCCCCATGGGTCCCTCCATAACTTTCCGTGAAATGCTCCAAGGGGAGCCAAGCAGCCTGAGTGCCTCACACCTTCTGGTTTTCTCCTTCCAGACTCGGGAATAACAGTGCCTCCAGCAACAGGTAACCAGAGATTTCTCTTTATATATGGCTTTTCCATGGGGTTTTCTACCTCTGGGGTGCTCTGTGTAGGCTGCACTTACAGACCCTGGGTAATGTCCCTAACATTCAGGGAGATGTGGGATTTCTTGGGATCCTTTGGGACTTCTTCTGTGGGAGGGGTTTGGTCTTCATGGTGCTGCAGTGAGGATGCCCTTGAGCAAGGTGCTGGGGCAATTGGCACTGCAGCCATCTCAGCCCTGCCACACTACAATGCTGACTGTGGGCTTTGGGGTTCAATGGGGTTCCCATTGGGGAGGGGAGACTCCCAGCAGGATGATCCTCTTAGGCAAAACACTGCTCACTCACCTGCTGCTCTCTCCTTGCAGCGCCAACTGCCTTCACCAGAGGGGTGTTCCCCACGTCATGGACTACAGGTATGTCCAGAGGGGCTATGGGGTTGGACTAGCTTCTGCCCTCATTTATGCAGCACGGAATTACAGGATGATGAGATTGGAAGGGATCTCTGGAGTCCATCTGATCCTACCCCCTGGCAGAAAGCAGGATCAGCTAGAGCTGACTTCCCAAGACCATATCCAGAGGGCTTTTGGCTATTTCCGACCTCTGTGGGCAGCCTGTGTCTGTGCTCAGTCACCCTTGCAGTGAAAAAGAGTCTCTTGATGTTCAGAGGGAACCTCCTCCATTTCAGTTTGTGCCCATGGTCTCTTGTTCCCTCACTGGGCACCATTGGAAAGAGCCTGGCTTTTGGAGAGGATTGGCCCCCAGCAGGTTGTATCTCAGGAAAAATGCTGGGAGTCAACCTTGCTGATTTCTCCCTGCAGCACCAGGTACCTCCAGCTTACCTTCCCCTCTGTCACTGAGCACATTTAGGTCCAGAAGAGTTAAGAGGTTTGATTATCTCCTTCCCCAGGTGTCCCACTGGACAGCCAACCCCACAGATTGGGGTTACTCTACAAGCTGAGCACAACCCATGCCCTGGGCTGGGGGGATGCAGGGGTGATGTTTTGGGGTGCCTGGGAGGGAGGGTCTCTGTGGGGCTGTGGCAGAGCCTCTTTGGTGGGGCCATGCCCTTCTCTGATGAATTCTGGCAACAGGATAAGAGCTCTCTGCCCATGCCTGGGCTCTGCTCTTTTCTTCAGAGACCATCTCGTGTGGTGGCTTTCTTCAGGGATTGTCTGGCACCATTCAGAGCCCAGGATACCCCAACTCCTACCCCAACAACGCCTACTGTGTGTGGCACATCCAGCTGTGGGACCCGGATCGCAGAATCCAGCTCCGGTTTACGGATGTGGAGTGAGTCTGGCCGGGTGCTGGCTGTGCGCTTGGGGGTGGCCTCGTCCCCATTGCGGGGCCTTGGCAGCCTCTGCCCAAGCACTGGGGCGAGGTGGGAATGGGGCTGGGTCGCTGGGCCCTGCAGCTCATGCAGGCTGTGGTGCAGACAGATCCTCCTCTCCCTCCAAGGCTGGAAGGCAGCAGCTGCACCTACGATACCATCGAGGTGTACGACGGAGGATCCCCCCAGGGCTGGCGCCTCGGCCTTGTTTGCAGGAATGACCATAGTGTCTTCAAATCATCCGGGCCCCGGCTCACCGTCCTGTTCCGCAGCGATGGCAGCGTCTCCGGGAGAGGCTTCCGGGCCTACTACTCATCATTCCTTGCCTTCGGTAGCACCATGGGTGAGACCAGAGCTGTTCTTTACTCTTTGCCAGGGCAGAAGCTCAAACTCAATCATAGGCAGCTCCCAGCACCCTTTGGGGATCCAGACCCTCTGGCCCCACTGAGAGGCATCCTGGCTCAAAGGCATTTTTCAGGACAGGATGGCCATGAAGCTGCTGCCAGATATTGTTTCTTTGCCTGGTGGGATGAAATGGGACTCTCTTCACCTACCCCAGTGCTGCCACTGAGCTATCATCAATTTTCCTGGCACATGCTGTAGGCAGAGGAGTTACTCAGCCCTGGCACACTCATTACTGCAGAGGCCAAAGGCTACTTCTTGTTTTCCTGAGATAAAGAGAGCTGATGTGCTCAGCCCCAGTACAATGAAGTCCTTTTGGCAGCTGAGGAACTGTGGAGGAGCAGGGCTGGCTGCTGCTCTCTGTCTGCAGTGCCAGGATCTATGTGGATGGCAGCAGGACCATCTGCTTGACTGTCCCCTCCTCCATTTGGTGTCAGCAGCAAACATGCTGAGCATCCCCTCTGTCCCAGCCTGCTGGCAATTAACAAAGGTGATCAAGGCCCTGCTGATGGGAGCTGTTGCACACGCAGAACACAGGCTGCACCCTGGGCTGGTGGGTGGAGGGAGAAGGCTTGGAGGTGCAGCCACACAGGGACCTGCCGTGTGTCCAGGCAGTGATTGTGGGTCTTGTGTTCCACTGTCCCTTCAGGCGCCCTTCTGGGGAGGGGTGACTCCCAGGGCAGTTTCTTTTAGGCAAAATAGTGAGTGTTCACCTGCTGCTCTCTCCCTACAGCTCCCAGCTGGATGACCACCCCATCATCAGCCTCAGGTAGGTTTGGAGGACTTGGGTATGTTCTTCATGTTTATGAATTGGATATTTATCAGCATGCTTATTTTGAAACAAAACTATTTGATTTTTTTTTATCTTCTCTGTGGTCATTAGCAATTGTAATAGGGGATTCCTCTTTCAAGGCACAGCTGACCTCCAGAGTTCTAGCCTCAAAAACTGTGCAGGTCTGTGGCAAATATTTGTGTCCTGCTAGTGCAGGCACTGCAGATCAGCATTATAAAATCTACTCAATATAGTTAGCACCTTTTAATCTGCATTTAGATGTATATGAACCTAACGGAAAGACCTCTGAAGCTGATAGAAGTCACTACCTCTACATTTAGACATAAACTTCACACATACATACTCCAAAAGCAACCCTAAAGGTGCATACATATCTTTTTTTTTTTCATAATTTCTCTCTGCAGAAAATTATACTTGTGGTGGCTTGCTTTCCTCTTCATTTGGTACCTTACACAGTCCATTTTACCCCAGAAATTATCCAAACAATGCCAACTGTGAGTGGGAAATACAAGTAAAGAACAACTTCCGTGTCACACTTGTATTTACAGATATTCAGTAAGTAAGAATTTATTACCTGGGAAGATGAATGTACGGGACTGACAACTTGGACTTACTAAGCAAAAGCCTGCTTGATCTCAAGGATCTTTTTCAAAGCTTTGAGTACATCTGGAGACGAAAAATGTGTTCATTTTTGCTTATTTAGCCAAAAATGTGGCTGGCATCTACTGAGAAATTGGAGGCTATAGTTTCTGTTCCAAAGATTTGACAGTCATATCAATCAAATGTATTCCTCTGCTATTAAGAGTTAATCTGAGTGACAAACAGAACCAAACCAACAAGCAAACAAAAAACTAAAGAACGTAAAAATGAAGCATTTAACTGAATAGTTATGTTTGCTTCCCAGGATGGAAGGTGGCAGATGCCTCTCTGACTACGTGGAAATCTATGATGGGCCCCTCCACACCTCTCCCCTCCTTGGGAAGATTTGCTCTGGTTATTATCACACATACACATCGTCCTCAAACCTGCTGACTGTTCGCTTCCACAGCAACTCTCGACACACATACAGAGGGTTTCGGGCCAACTATCATGCCACTCCAGCAGATGACAACACCAGTAAGTCCATCTTTAAAGCAGAAACACGCTTTTCAACTATTTTCTTATTCACTGGTTGTTAATATTGTTAATGTTGTTTTAAATTCGATCTGTAGCATTTTCATGGAGATTCAGTTCCGTGGTTTGGGTTCTGAACTCCTTCTACCATATCAGCTGCTGCTGCAAAAGAAATTGTTTATTTAATCCACTACTTACAACCTTTTTTTGGTCTCTTCACTGAGCTTGTAACATATTTTCTTTGCCATCCACTAGCACTGCAGTGTTTGCCAGACTACATGCACGTGGTTGTGAGCAGATCCTTCCTTCAGTCCCATGGCTACTCTGCTTGGAACCTCACCCTGAACAACCCCTTTTGCACACCCAACGTTACATCAGAGTATGTGACATTCGACATTCCATACTCTGGCTGTGGCACTGTCAGAGAGGTAGGACTGAATGTTTCAACAAAGTGAGCAAATAATGGGAGGATATAAAAATTCAAACAGAAGAAGTTTCTTTGAAAACAAGCACAAATTGAAACCTACCTGGGATCTTCAGGGACTGGAAGTGTCCTGGTGATTATGAGTTGTCTCCCTCTCTCCTGAAGGATAAGGTTTATTAGCACTTGCATTTCCTGCCTTTGCTGCCAGAGCATTCTCCTACAGCCTGTTTTCCATGTCCAAAGGAATAAGCTGTGGAAGGATACAAATACTTGTAATTTTCAAGGTTCAAGGCTAAGTGTGATGGTTAAAAAGGTCTCAAAGCCTTCACTAAATATGACTAATAATGTTGTAGCCAGATTTCAACTTAAATACTGTGCTGGACCTGAACCTTCATGTACTTCATGTTGTACAGGTTGTATTTAACTCAGTTATGTCTGCATTTATTGTGATTATTTTTCTAGGCCAAAATTATGAGCACTGAATATTACATGAAGATTATAGATTCTTATCTTGAGAATAGAAATTACTAGATGCAGACTGTTCCATGCCAGATTTTCTGGGAAATAGTGTTTTTACAGTGCACATTGCTGTAAGGATACCGCAAAGTTTAGAATGTACATATAGGGTACATGACTATATGAATTAATTTTGCATTTTATTTTATGTGCCAAACAGGGAAACAGCGACACAATCAGCTATTCCAACGTTATTAGAGGGTCCCCTTCTAGTACAGTAATTGAAGGAAATGGAAATCTTCACTTGCGTGTCAACTGCAAGATGCTCCAGAACACGTGGGCACAAGCAATGTACGTCGTGGGCGACAATTTTGAAGTCAATGAAACTCAATATGGCAGATATGATGCAAGCCTCACATTTTATGACTCTTCAAACTTCTCATGGCCAGTGTATGACTCACCCTACTATGTCAGCATCAACCAGGATTTGTTCCTGGAAGCTTCCCTGCACAGCTCTGATCCATTGCTAAAGTTATTTCTGCACACTTGTGTGGCATCTCCCACTGGCCACAATTCTACGACAGGAGTCCACACTATAGTCAAGGATGGGTGAGTTCTTATGCATTACAATTACAGTTACAACTGCCTTTGAACTCCTGTATCTCTCTTTTTTTTTTTTTTTAATTTAATAGAATAGTGTGAATATAGCACACATTAATGACAGCTTCTAACTGATTATTGGACAAGGACATTCAGGGTTTACTGGGAAAAAGGGGATGGATTGACCCAAAAAATAACACACACACACCACATTTTAAAATAACAAGTACAGTAAATGGCTATGGCCAGTTCACCATGGATTATTATTATTATTATTATTATTATTATTATTACTATAACAGGTAACAGTGACATACCTCAGGTAAGGTTAATTTACCTTCAGAAAATCATACAAACACCAGGTATCAGACACACAACAGGCTGAGTAAAGGTAACATGGTTCAACTCTGCCAAAGAAAGGCATTTTGGTTTTCCCACTTGCAGCTTTCTGAACCATTTCCATTATATTTAAAAATCTCTTCTCATGTCACATTTTATTGCATGTAAATGACTGACTGCAGTGTGTATTCACGAGAGGGGGTCTTTTGTTTCTTTTTAGGTGTGTTAAAGATCCTACCTACGCTGAGTTTTACTCACCCCGCAGAGACACCCTCCGGTTTAAATTCAATGTCTTCCAGTCCATTCGGAGCAGTCCAGCAGTTTACCTGCAGTGTGAGCTGGTGGTGTGCAGGGCCTTTGACTACTCTTCCAGATGCTACCAAGGCTGTATTAACAGGTCTAAGAGAGAGACAAGCTCTGACCTAGAAAGTGTGATTGTTGTTGCTGGCCCAATACAGCTTTGGGAACCTGAGGTTAAGAATGAACATGCATCTGGATAAAACTGTCTCCTTTGACAGATGGCATCTTTAAATGCCAGTTGAATTCTGGAAGAAATTATGCTGCTTGATTGCCAGAAGCTCTAGAATAATAATAAAATATTAGGAAGGTTCTTACTGACTCACGCCTGTTAATCCCACTTCACATCAGTCGTCCCCATATAACAAAAATGCTTCTTCAGCAGTTCTATGGGGAGTCAAATTTGTGATTTTTAAGCTTTTTGTTCATTGTTTGCTTTCTTAATGGTAAAATTGGAATGCTTAAATTGCAATTTAAGTTCTATAAACAAGTTCTATTAATATACACCAGAGTCTGGATGTTATCAGAGGGCAATAAATTGGTTAATCTTTAAATCTGGTCTAGAATGCTATTTTTCCCCCACTTTTTTTGTTTTGGACATAACACAATGAGGATAAAGCATGACCAGGTCTTTTCATCTTTCCTAGGCTGAATTCTTTTGTCATCCAAGAAAACATGAATTCAGCTGCTGTTCCATTTGATGTTTCTTGTGCATCATTTAATTTTTGCTGTCAGCCCCTGGCAGTTCATAGAATCGTAGAATATCCTTAGTTGGAAGTGACCCACAGGGATTATCCAGTCCAGCTCCTGTCCCTGCACAGACACCCCAACAACCCCACCCTGGGCATCCCTGGCAGCGCTGCCCAAATGCTCCTGGAGCTCTGGCAGCCTCGGGGCTGGGACCATTCCCTGGGGAGCCTGGGCAGTGCCCAGCACCCTCTGGGGAAAGAACCTTTTCCTGATATCCATCCTAAACCTTCCCTGACACAACTTTGGGCCATGCCCTCACATCCTGTCACTGGTCACCAGAGAGAAGAGATTGGTGCTGACCCTCACTTCCCCTGACAAGGAAGCTGAAGACTACAATGAGGTCTCCCCTCAGTCACTGTTTTCACTCTGGTTGGGTTTCTCTTGAAGCATAAAATGAAGAAAGTAATTCCATGCCAGATTATGTAAACCTTGGTAAACACCTGGCCACACTGGCTGAGTAATTTGGTGGATTGAGCAATTTCTTTGCATTGAGTAATTTCACTGATGATTCAAGATTAAAATCCAAGCCTGACTGGCTTTCTGTGGTGGAGGCTAATTTCATGGAAAGAGGTGGGCTTGACACAGCAGCTCAACATTGAAGGAAGACAAAAGACCAGGGAAATTTTAGTAGCCCTCAAATCGGTTGCCACCCTGTAATATCAGGTTCTCTTATCATAGTACATGAACCACAAACTGCCTCTTCTCAAGATGGATATCTTGACTCTGCCAGTGAAAAATTCAGCCAGATCTGCTGTGAGATCAGCACAGCATAACACATTATGTCTGTAACTCCTTATATCTGTCATCCTGAGTGCCATAATGTGGCAGGTGCAGGACAACCAGGGGATCAGCATTGCTGAGGCACCTCAAATCCTGGGTTCAGTTTTGGGCCCCTCCCTGCAAAATGTCATTGAGATGCTGAAGCATGTCCAGAGAAGGGCAAAGGAGCTGGGGGAGGTTGAGGACCACATGTTTAATGAGGAGTGGGAGCTGGAAACCTGTTCAAAACTTCCCAAGGGAAAAAACCTTGTATCAGACTTCAGTGCCTCTCACTTATCGTGCACCACTGTGATAAAGTAATTGCACACAGCCAGAGGAAATTTTTCAGTGGAAGACTCCTGAAGGGGAAGAGGGCAGGGAGATAACATGGACTGAGGATTGAACTGGATGAAAGTTTAATTATTCACAAGTGTTTAATATTTGTGACTTACGTCTGTGGAGTAGCTAATGGTTCCTGATGAATTTCTGTTATTGAGCAACTATAACCTACATAATTGCAGCAAAACTCCACGTGTCTCAATAATTTCCCCCTCTAATAAATACTGGTGAATGAATAGAGAACATATCAATGTCCTCAAAGAGGTATTTGCACTGTCATATTTGCATTAAGGTCTGAAGTTTCCCTCACCATTCCTTGGCTATATATAATGAGTCTTCTCCAGCTCTATATCAAATCTCAAGTTTAGGGAGAATGATGGAGTCATTACAGTGCTCTTAGTAAATGCAAATGATCATTATTAATAATTGACATCTGCTCTCACATTTTCTTTTTTAACCACACTTCCCTTAAGTACTCCCCCAAATCTTATTTGAAAAGGCTTGTGTTACCATTTATTTTTTTTTCAAGGCTGCTGATCACTTCAGGAAAAGCCCATGTAATCATTACTCTTAGCTCAAGTTTTTAGTTCAAAATTCAAACCAATGTTGCTACACTGTGAGATGGCAGCTACAAAGAGAACAATGGAATAAGTCAATGGCTATTGTCTTTTTCTTTTTGAAGGGATGACTCACCCATCCTTATGACAAGACAGAGTAGATTCATTGTGTTGTTGTATTCACATGGACCAGGGAACATCAAACCCAGAGCTGCAGCACAGTGTAATCCTCAAGAAAAGCATACAGATCAGGGATGAGGATAGGATATAGCAGGGGATGAGGTATGTGAGATTCTTACAACAGATAACTTGCAAACACAATGCAGCGTCTTTTGAGAGTACTTTGAACATTTCTATGGATCTGATCTGATCTGTTCTAGGAACATGTCTACTGAGCTTGAAGTCAGTCTAATAAATCTGAATATCAATGAAAGCCATAATAATATATTTTATATCCTCTCGTTTTAAGAGGTCTTCACCACCTTTTCCCTTTTTATTCTTTCTGTTGTATTTAGATAACTAGACCAATACAAAATTCATCTTCTCTAACAAAGAGGTGTTTGCTGAAGTGCCTGGGTGAGTCAAGCAAGCCTTGTCAACCCTCTCCAGCAGACTGGGAGCACTTGGGCAGACAGTTAATGCTGCCAGTGCCTGCCCATGAATTATGGTACAGCCAATTTCTAGGCTCTGTTCTTTACACAAATTCTTGGCTATTTGTGTAACAGCAGGCACAGCGTGGAGCCCACTGGGCAGACCTCATCACTGTATCACTGTCTTTGAATTCTAAAGAACAAAACCTGCTGCTTGGCATGGCGTGGCCATGCCCCAGTTGTGCCAGGCTCTGCAGGAGGGTGTGGCACAGTCTGGCTTGTCCTTTGGGAGTTTTCCAGTGCGGAGGCTGAGGTATGTTTGCCCTCAATATGCACCTCAATATGTCATTGAGAAATTTATAAACTGGGAGCTTCACTCTAGCAGTGAGTATTTCAGCAAATATCTTCAGGATGGATTTCGAGAAGTGTGTTGGAGGTCTGGTCATGCAGAGGTTAAGGCAAACACTTAACTGCCCCAGTCATTTACAAAGAATCTGGGAGACTCGTTGTAGTGGAAAAGTTATGCACATAACTTATTTAAACATTTGCTAATTCAAATATTTAGTTTTAATGGCTTCTCTTGGCTCACAGTTAAATGTCAATGCATAGTTGCCATCATGCAATATTTAATACACCAATAGAGGTGTAAAACTGGTTTCATTCACTGTGGCAAAATTAACTAACTTCTCTTCCCTGTCCACAAATTGTTACAGAATGCTTAGCAATGTGGGGGGTAAGGTGAGAGGTGTATTTATAGTTGTCATTGTCCACTCATTCAGTAAATACTGCTGCCTCAGAGGATCAGACTTAAAGCACCCCTCACATCATAAAAAGCACACTGGCAGAAATATCTGACCAGTTAGGTGAGGAAAAAAGTAGAATGTGAAAGGAAACAGCACATACTAGACTTTGCATTCTATCTTGCTACATGTGTGATTCAGAGGAAATAAAACATGCAGCTCAGAAAACTAGATTATGTTGCACTGAGTACAGGACTGCAGATAGAAAGAAATTTCTTTTGTTCATTGGTAATTTTTCCTTTGGTGCAGATTTTAATTATTAAAACTGCACATTCCTAAGATAAACTGCTTCATGCTTTTAGATCTTCGATTAGTGCAGGGAAGAATGAAATCAGTATTAAGAAGTTCAAAGATTTATGATAGATAGAAAAAAAATCTAGTTCTACTTTAAATGACAAATCAAGGCACATATTTTTTATACAAAAGATATAAATTATTGGGGCCTTGGTCAGAGAAAAATAAAACCAGTAATCCTGACATTTTAATTCTTTTTGGTTTTTTTCTGGTTTTTAAGCTTTGAAAGAAAAAATTCCTAGAAGAGACAAAGCATGGAGGAGCAGCACAATGTAGACATCTGCTGTCCAGGGAATTTCTGGGAAGACTTTGCACGAGCTGGGCTAAGTGGGGAAATTATTAAAACCACTCTCGGCTAGAAGTGTAGACTTACATGTTTGGGAATCAAGACCTTTAGTGCTGTTGGCTTCTTTAGGATGAAAAGCATTACGTAAATTTAATGTGGTTTTTTTTCTCCCTTAGAACCACAGGTATTTCTCTGCACATAAATAGATTTGTAATGCAAGTACTGTGAGACATGGTACCACAATCATATCACAAAAGGGAATTCTTACTGTATTAGCTTTTGAATGTCCTTAAACACCATACATACAGAAATTTAGCAACTAAAAATTTATTTTTTTTTAATCCACTAACATTCCAAGAAAATATAGTTTATTATTTTTAAAGTAGCTTAATTCAGCTTTTTCTTCACATTTCTATGTTTAACCAGAAAGAAAAATGCTTTAAGATAAATTTTTTTTAAAATTTTGATAATTTCTGGGAGGTATATAGGATAAATAAAAATCCTTGACAAAGATGTAATATTGTGGCCAAAGAATTAGTTCCAAATGTATTTTCAAAGCTCACAGAGTCATTAAAAGGTTTCAGAAATACGTAATTCTTGTCAAGTTGTGAGAACAAAGGAAGAAATATGGAGGCTGGATAAAGGTAGACATAGAAACACACTCTTGAAAAGAGCCAGAATGGGTAAAAGCATTTAGACACAATGGTGTATATAAAGGTCACTTTTAGCTTTCTGCAGAAGGACTTTGATGTTTATCACTTTGTATCAGCTTTAAAGTATCATAAAAGTTGAGCAAGACATTATAAACGGATTGGTGTTGAGAAGTAATCACTGTGAAACTGCTAAATGACTGATTGCTGTTTCTTGCTTTGGAACAACCTTTCATGCAGATAGAAATGCATATTACTTCCCTCTATACTTCCCTTAGGTTAATATGAACATCATAAAACACCCAGCAGCAGCAGCACAACACCTCTGATGGATTCTCTCTTTTGAGCAGCAGTGGTTTTTCATGCATTTAGGTTTTTATCCATGTGAAGAGCTGACTTTCCTTGAGCCATTCCCTTTGGCAACTGGCAATATCACTCCCCTGAAATTTCCTGAAAGAGGATGATTGATCAAGGGAGACAGCAGAGTTTAACTGCCAAGGAAGGTGGGAACCTTTCTGGAATGGAAAACACGAGCCCCTTCCTTCCAAATTATTGTAACTTTGAAATTACAGGGTTTTCAGGCAAAGGTATGGGAAAAGAAATAGCAGTTCTTTAGTAGTATATGTGTGAGTGTATATATATATATATATATATATATGTATAACAAGATAAATGAACAACAACAACAGCAGTAACAACAAAGAAAAACAGAAACCCATTGCCAGCCTCTCTCGGTTTTGATGGTTTTAACTTTTATATTTTTTTAAATCCTGCACTGCCTAGTGTAACTCTGAAGTTTCTCATAGCTCGTTAGCTGCCGCTCTCCTATGCTAAGACAGACATAACAAAGCCTCTCCAGCTCACTCTCCAAGGACACCCAGACCATCCTAGGCCCAAAAGTGTAAACCTTCATCTCGAGAAAAGGGGGGGCAAGCTTGGGGAAATAACATCATTAGCTAAAGTTTTAACTGGCGAATTCATGCTGATAGGCAAAGAGACCAAAGCTATAAAAGTGTGAAGAACTCGCGACCTGTTGTCCATCTTGGGATCCACTGAGGCAGAAGCCTCCGGACCCTCAGGGTGTATCTTTGAAGACCTTTCAAATAAATCCCTCCTTTATTCCTTTATTCCTCCTGTCTACTCTCTATTTTTAGGTAGCCATTTAAGGCATCACTTTCCCCTTGGCGCAGTTCCAGGCACGGCCACCAGGGGCGCCGGTGGCTCCCGGCCGGGCGGAGGTGTGCGGTGATTCCCCCGCGCCTGCAGGGGGCGCTGTGTCAGGAGCACAGCCGCCTCTCTCCACAGGGCAGTGGCGGCTTGGGCAAAGAGAGACCATGGATCCCCTTGTGAAACTCACCTGGAGCGACTCGTCTCGGCACTGCTCCGGGTGGTGAACTGGACTGTAGCAGTAACCTCAGAGCACAGCCGCCTCTCTCCACACAGCAATGGTGGCTCGGGCAAGGCAGGAGAGAGACCATGGATCCCCTTGTGAAACTCACCTGGAGCGACTCGTCTCGGCACTGCTCCGGGTGGTGAACTGGACTGTAGCAGTAACCTCAGAGCACAGCCGCCTCTCTCCACACGGCAATGGCGGCTTGGGCGAAGAGAGACCATGGATCCCCTTGTGAAACTCACCTGGAGCGGCTCGTCTCGGCACTGCTCCGGGTGGTGAACTGGACTGTAGCAGTAACCTCAGAGCACAGCCGCCTCTCTCCACACGGCAATGGCAGCTTGGGCGAAGAGAGACCATGGATCCCCTTGTGAATCTCACCTGGAGTGGCTCGTCTCAGCACTGCTCCGGGTCGTGAACTGGACTGTAGCAGTAACCTCAGAGCAGCAGGCTGGAACAGCAGAGGTGACCACACCTGGGGTGGTAAACAAAGTATAGCAAAAATCCCAAAGTGGTGGTAGAAGCAGCGTGGGCCGAGCAGACCCAGGGGTGTTGAGCTAAAAGTGTAGCAAAAACCTCGCAAAACACCGGCGGGAAACAGCGGGGCCTGGGTGGCCCCAGGAGGAGAGAGAAGGTGGAGGGAGGGGTTGTTTTGGGTTTTCCCCTGGCTCTCAGGTGTCCCATGTGATGTCCTGGTGATGGCAGTGGCAGCTGGGCTCCCACAAGCAGCCGGGAGGTTCTACGGCTGGAGGGGTTCCCCCAAGGCACCCAAGCAGATGGTGAGGGTCCCTCCCAGTGAGGTCAGATGTTGAAAAGGTCCCAGTTCAATGGCTGCTCTCGCAAGCTGAGGCTCACCCATGGTAAGAAGCAGTGAAGGATAAAACTCTGCAGTAGCAGCAAATCCTCTGGGCAGCACTGTCCAGCACCAAAACCACAACTATCTCCACTCCAATGCCTGAGAGAGAGAAAGAGGAGAGAGAGGGCCAAGCTCAGCCCCTGACCCCCAACAAAGTCCCGGTCAGCCCCCCCTGCCCACCTCTTGCTTTTTCTCTGCGCTTCCCAAGAGAAAACTTCCCAGCCAGCAAGCTCACTCCCCAGCTAAGAGACTGCAGCAAACTTCACTCCTTCCCCCTTCCTCTTGATCCTGGCCACAACTTGTGTCTTAAGTATCATCACTCACTGTCTTTTAGGCAACAAATGGGAGAAAAATTCTGTGAGACAAAGAAAAAAAAGGAATAAACCTCATCTTCAACACTTGTTTTATTTCTTTCTTTCTTAAACTGAAAGAAAATGATTGATCAATGAACATAGCAGAGCTTTCTATAGTGTTTAACAGCTCTAAGTGGTGCTAAAAATGACAACTGTGATTGAAAAATTCAATAGTCTGAAACTTCATTTTTGTTGAAATTGCATAGAAAACATTTGGTTTTTAATCCAACTATAACAGTGTAATTTATTGAACGCTTGTGCCAGCAAGCAGCTGACCTATGAAAAAACATGTTATCAATTATTGAGGCTAATATTCTTAGACAAGTATCTTAAGGTTTTCTGTGCCTCAAGTCTTTTGATTACAGTAAGGCAAATTTGATACCATGTATTTTATCTCACTGATAGGTGGTCAAGAGAAAAGGCAACAGTTTCATTTATTCCTGATGTGAGAACAGCAATGAATTGCTGATCTGCTGACAGGACTACAGTCTCAAAACTCATGTTTTTTGCAGAATTTTATGGTACTTTATTTTGCATGAAACTTCCTGTTGCTCTGATCTCAGTGTGTGCAATAGATAAAACAGATAATCTGAGGCAGGTTTTGTAGAGGACATTGGAATTTTAGCCTCTGCAAATCAAAGGTGCATGTTATCAAGGCATAGTCCTCATATGTGCTAAAGAACACTTACTGGAAGTGCCAGAAATGCACCAGTAAGCTGAAATTGGTGAGGCCCAGAAAGAAGCCTGAGAGCCGAGTTTGTGTTCAGGAACCATGCTGGCAGATTTAATTATTGTGGATAAATTTAACCACTGTATATTTAGTCCTCATCTATTCTTGAATCTCCTTGATATCATCCATAAATTTTCTGTTCACAGTGTCTCAAACCAGCTATGGCTAGACAATCGAGAGATCCTCAAGTCCATCCCCTTGGTCAAAGCAGGATCAGAGAAAAAAAGTTGCTCAGGACTGTATACAGTTGGCCTGAACATCTTGAAGAATTGAGGAATCTATAAAATTGTTTGGCAACCTATTCCACTGCTTGTCCACTCTCAGTAAAATTCTCTTTTCTTATGTTAAGTAGAGTTTGTTGTACTTCAGTTCATGCCCATTGCTTCTCATCCTGCCACCAGGCACCACTGAGAGGAGTCTGGCTCATTTTTCAAGAATCTTCAGGCAGAATTGTGACTCCATGGCCCCCTCCCAATGACAGTGTGCGATCACTCCTCTGAGCACATGATATTGTTTTTGCTCTTGTCAGGAGCAGTAGAGCTGTGAATAGCAATGTTCAGGCTTCCATTTCTTTATTAACATCTGAGTACAATCAGTTGTATTTACCACTGTCCTCCNCTTAGGGTATGTTACTAAGAGTTGGCATGAATTTACTTTTGATTCCTGTCTTCCTTGATGTTTGTGTACAAGCAGCTAGGGAACAAGCCTACAATTATGAAATGGACAACTAAAATATAAACATTTATGGCAGCAGGACTCTGCTGAAGAATTGATCAGAAAACCTGCTAGGAATTTTCTGCCTCATCCTGCAATGCATTGAGGTCTGCATAACCAAGCAATTACCTATAAGCAATAAATAAATAAAATTGGGATGATTGAGACAAAAAAACCACATATATTCACCAGTCTGGTTCCAAAGGTAATTCTAGGCCTGTGCATGTAGTTAAGATAATTTAAAATAAAGGCATATCCTGGTTTTGGCTGGCATAGAGTTACTTTTCTTCCCAGTAATACAAGTTATCTAGGAAATGGAAACTTTACCACTCTTATGTAATCCTTCTGTAAAGAGCAGATAATTGTAAAAAATATTGCATAATAAATCAGACATAGCGTGGGCCAGGTTGACCTTGGGACCCCCAATCTTTTACCAGTGCAGAATATAAATTCTAACGCTTGGTTTTCCTGGGATCTCTTGACAAGATGGGTGTCGCCAGGGGCTTGCTGTGGTTATTCCTCTTAGATGCAGCACTTCTGGATGCCACCTCATCGAATCCACAAACAAAGGAAGGTAGGAAAAAGGGTGTCTTACTTCTTTACACTGGTTCTGTACATGGAACCCACATGCTTTATACATCACTCCTTTTAGAAAATAATTTACTTTGGTAAGGGATGAAGGGAGCATTGTGATTGTTTGGTTTAAATCAAGCTGTTAAATTTTGAAGAATGCATGAACCGTTACTTACTGTGCCTTTCCTAAATTATTTTCTAGCATGAGAATATATATTTAAAAACTGAAGCCAAATATAGATTACATGATCTAGCCTTGAAATGAAGAAGGAGTTTATAAAGCAATTTAGGTTAATGTCTGATATCTGTCTCACCGTATAAAGTCACTTTCTGTATGTGTGGGAATTACCAAGTACTTTGTGTGTGCTACTCAGATAAAAAAGGCTTGAGAAAGACACAGCACTTGTGAAATGCTCTATCAGGTCATGGACCCTGACAAAGCATATCACTGATTTCACTGATTTCTTTTTGCATGAAAATCATGAATACATTTAGGCAAGTTTTCTTTGTTCTTGTTTTGGGTTTTTTTAGTACTCATTTAATTTTCAAGATAAGCCTGTGTATATAAACAACTGAATGTGCTGTGGGTATTTCAAATTAGAAGCACAGATTTAAGGAAATTCTGCAAATATTCTGTATTATTCAGTCCCAGTCACATCTTCCTGTAAACTTTGAGTATTTCACTTTATTAGGTTGATGGTATGACTGCAATGCTTGGTTTATTCACCTCCCAACATTTTCTGTCCATTCCTAGCAAATACATGTTGAGAATTGCCACTAAAACCTCAAATATTAGTCACAAATCCAAACTATTCTCTTTAAACTGACTGAACATTACTCCAAACATGCACATATGAAAAATATGTAGGCTAAGAGGTAGATTTGCCCTCAGTTGTCTCTGTTTACATCCTTTTATTAATTGAAAAGATAATTTTGTGTGGCTACCACACACTTGTGGAATATGACATTACTAATTATCTCTTATTTCGCAAAGACCAGAGCTTTGCCCTGCATCCCAAAAGATGCAGCTCTCTGGGGAAAACATACCTCATCTGAAGTTGTTGATCACATGTATTGTAAATTAAGTCACTGAAAGCAGCCATGTACAACAAGAATCCTAAGGTAGTAGATTCATGGAATCACAGAATTATAGAATGACTTGGGTTACAAGGCAACTTTAATAATCTTCTGCCTTAAACCTTCAAAAAAAAGCAGAGACAGTTTAAAACAGAAGATGCTCAGAGCCACATCTGACCTTGAAAGTTGCCAGTGAAGGGGAATCCATAACATCTCAGACAACATCAAGAGATTAGGACTCATTTGATAGAAAAGAAGTGTTTTGAAGATGTGTCCAAAAATTCTTGCTTTTCTTGCTCCTTCCACAGAAGAACACCCTTGAGATTGAGACATTGCTCTCCATCTCCCATGTGACAGGGGGATACCAACATCTCCAGCACTGGGAGAAAACTGGTCATGCTCCTTCACCCACCAGGACCTCACCTGCTTCTTTCTCTTGCTTCTCTACAGGTGCCACCAGCCCTGATACCCCCAGGTTAAGGTCATCTGCTCCTTCAGGTGGGCCTGAATCTGTCCACAATTTCAGGCCAGTTCTTCTGAGGAGCCAGTAATTTCTGCAGAGTTTGGGATTTGGTTTTCTCTATGGGACAGCAGAGCTCAGGAAAAGCACATCATAATGAAGCCAAGACTGGCAGTCCTGGTGGTCTGAAACCTGTAGAGCGATGCCAAGTCCCCAAACAGGGAAGGTGCCTCCTTGGGGTCTTTGTTGGCTGGAATTAGGTGTGTTTTGGCGATGAGTGCAGGGTTATATTTTTAGTTGATCCCACCATGCAAGACCTTCCTGCTGAGACCCCCAAGCTCTCCATCTCCTATGTGTCAGGGTGGCACCAACATCCCCAGCACTGGGACAAACCTGGCTATCCTCCTTTTTCCACCAGGGCCTCACTTGCTTCTTTCTCTACCTCCCCTGCAGATGCCACAGTCACAACAAGATTAACATTCTCTGCTCCTTCAAGCGAGTCTGAACTTCTCCTGGGTTTTCTTGCTGCTGCTTTTTGCAAAAAAAATAAGTGGCTCAGACTTTGGGGTTTAGTCTTCTACAAGGGAGAGCAGAGAGTAGGAAAAGCACAACAGAATGGAGATGACACTGGGAGTCATGGAAGCCTGAATATCATAGACCATTGCAAAGGAACTGACAAGGGAAGGCACCTGCTTTTGGTTTTGGTTGGCTGGAAAAGGATGTGTGTTGGACATGAGTGCAGGATTATGTTTCT
>VZRF01012439.1:0-16571 GCA_013396875.1 Vireo altiloquus
CCCTCCTAGGCACCTATCCTATACAGATTCCATGATTAATTTATTATCATTTCTCATCCCATTGGCATCCCCAGTCCCATTGATTAATTCCTCTTACAGCCTCATTATTTCCCCTCTATAAATACTGCATTTCATTTTACTGCTTTCTAGAGTTAACTTTGCTTTTTGTCCTCCACCTGGGGCTCTCACTTTCAATTTACCACGAGACAGTGGGCAAAGACTGAGCTGAAATGCAGTAATTACACCTCCCTGCCCTGGAAAAAGGAATGATTTATTTTCCTCATGGACGGGAGCAGCTCGGAGCTGCTCTGCAATCCTACAGCAATCCCACAAAAAACAATTCTTATGGCTTGCCAGATTAATAATGGAAACTGTTGGCTTCTGGAATTTGAAAAACCGATGGAGATGGATTACAATGTACTGCAGCATTTGCATGGAGGAAGGAGAAAGGTTTGACTCACACCCCACACAGGCAGATCTGCTTCCACCTGCAGGAATATTAAACCAGCACCAAATCCATCACTGCCAGAGCAGCTCAGATCCACGAGCACTGCAATTCTGCAGGTGGCTGCCCACAGGAGGCTCTCCCAGTTCTTTACCCACTGGAGTTATGGTTGTTCTCAGGTATGTCCTGACCCTTCAGCCACTGCCACAAGTCCTCAGGATCCTCTGGAGGTTTGGGAAAGCTGCTGAGTGCTTCTCCTAGAAGTGTGAGCATGTCCTGAAACAGAAAGGACACATGGAATGACTCAAGACAGGAATACAAACCTTTCTCACGGCCTTTGTGATGCCAGAGTGATTTTTTGCTTTTTCTTTCACACCCCTCTCACACACTCTGTTATAGTTTGATGTGTTCTCAGTGCTTTTAGCCCACACACTGTGACTTCCCAAGGCTGATAACTCAGCTCAGCCCCACGGCACCGTTAAACCAGGAGAGCAAACATCCTGGGAGCCCCAGACACCAAGGGCCTCTCCAGAACACATTTTGGAACCTCAGACAGGCCCAGCCAGGGGGAAGGTTNAAGGATCCTGAAATAAAATCCCCAGGTAAAAACCCTTTTCCTCATAAACTGTGTTTTGGTTTGAATTTTAAGAGCAAGGAAAGGCATCAGTGTCACACAGCCAGCCCCTCAAAGCCAGCCAGGTGGGCAGCACTCATCCACACAACGTGGCCCAACAACTGCAAACCTTCATCTTGGGGACAGGGGGGCAAGCTTGGGCAAATTCCATCCTTGCCTGGCTTCTGCTTGGGCAATTGATGCTGCTATCAAAGTGGGAAGAACTCGGGAGCTGTCATTGTCCATTTTGGGATGCACTGAGGCAGGAGCCTCTGGAGCCCAGAGTGTGACCTCTGAAGGCCTTTCCAATCAATCCTCCTTTATTCCTTTATTCCTGTCTGCTCTCTGTTTCTAGGGAGCCATTTAAGGCATCACAACAACTTGAGGAGAGTGTTGCTCCCCAGCATTTCATTAATGACATGGACCCAAATTCTATTTTGGCTTGCACTGATCTCACTGCCACAAATCAGGGAGAATCTGCCTGAGAGATTCTTCAGTTCCAGCACCTATAAAATGCAGCATGAATTTTTTGAAACAACATTTGCTTACTCTGGAGTAAAACTGTTCTTCCAGTCTCTCTTTGATCAAAGCTCCTTCCAGCAGAGTCTTTTTTCTCCTGACAAAAGCAGCCTTGGCCAGCTCTGCTCCCTTCTGCTGGCACTCAGGACACGCCGAGGCCTCGTGGATTTGAGCTTCTGTCACCTGCAGGAGGAGACTTTGATGCCATGAGCAATGTCTGGCCTGGCAACTCGGAGAACAAGCAATAAAAATACCCATAGAGGCACTGTCTAAAGACAAAAATTGGCTTTTTAGGCAGTGGGAAAATAATTCATAATCATAATTCCATCATCTGTAACTGTTCCTATGCTGGCAGTGTGTGCAAGGCCTTAAATACCAACCAGAGAGGTTATGATGTTAAATTCTATTTATACATTTTATAAATAGGTAAAGAACTAAATAAACTCTGGAGCAATTAGTTCAAACATGCAGCTCTGAGCCAGAATCCAACCCAGATTGTTGTGTTTGTGAGGTGATCAGTGAGTGATTCCTGGAGTAGTTTATCCACCATGAAATCTTAACCTTATTTAGCAGCATTACACCAATCCCAGCCTTTATGCTTTTATGAAATATCAATGGTTTTATCTGATTTAATTGGCACAGATTCCACAGTGAATTGCTACAAAAACAGGGGAATCAAAAAAGTCCCAACCCAGGCCTCTGTCCCCTTTTCCCTGACTTCTCTGCATGCCACAGACAGAAGCAGAGCAGTTCAAGTTCCTTTTCTTAGGGAATGTATTCCCACCATAATAAATATAGATAGTATTTTATCCCCACCATAATAAATATAGATAATATTTAAATAATAAGAAATAAAGAGGAAATAAAAATCCCACGGAATTTGGAAGGTGGGTTAACACTCACAGAAATTAAAAATGCAGATGGCTGAAATGTCAAAATCATTTTAAAAGACAAGAAGCCTGAAATAATTATCACACCAGAACTGACTCAAAAGTATTATTTTTAGGTGCAGGGCTGAGGGGAGGAGCTGGGGCATAAAATTCATCCTGTGGTGGGATAAAACTACTGGGCTGGTGACAAAAAAAGAGCTTTGAATTGGGTAAAGATGAGACAGATGCTTCTTAATCAGGGTCTGAGGTCAGCAAGATTTTATTGGACCTGTTTTAATTAATATTATCTAATTATAATAGAGCACAGGGAGGTTTTTGGAATTCTTCTAATCCTGGAGACACAAAGACTTCACAACAAGTAATTTGATAAATAGTTGATGCAAACATAACCAGAGAAAAATGCTTTTTCCTTCAGCTGGATCCAGTGGACTGCAATAACTGCTGATGCCAGCCTTGCTCAATCACACAAATCAGGATTTTATCACCAGGCAATATTTTATGATGATTGTTTGCTAGCAACAGTTCTACAGCAGTGCCTAAGGAACGACAAAGATAAATCTTGGCATATCAACCCAAAATCCCTCTCAGAGGCCTGAGCCTGGCACCAGTAAGATCTGCCTGATATTGTGGCTTTTTTCTCCAGTGGTTCTCCCAGAATTTAGGGGAGGATCTGTGACCCCTCAGTACCTGTTTCACAGCCTCCCTGGTGTTTTCCAGCAGGATTCTGTTCCTCAGGCGGGCAGGAACAGCACAGCAATCTCCTGGCTCACTCTGCCTTGCTGGGACCCCACACTGCAGCTTCCTGCACCTCCCTGCCTGCTCCTGCTGCATCCCTCTGATCTTCCTGCTGCAAAAAGAGCTCAGAGCATCCAGTTCTGCACGGGAGAATTCAGCAATTCCTGCCAGGCACAAATCAACAGGATGAGAGCATCAATTGCTGCTCTTTATCTCGTGTTACCCAAGGGAAACCCAAACCCAGTGTCAGCCTGATGCCACAATGATTTTTGCTTTTTTTTTTTCACTCCCCTCTCACACACTCTTTGATAGTTTGATGTATTTTTAGTGCTTTTAGCACACATATTTGTAATTTTCCAAGGCTGATAACTCAGCTCAGCCCCATAGCACCATTAAACCAGTAGACCAAACATCCTGGGAGCCCCAGACACCAAGGGCCTCTCCAGAACACATTTTGTAAACTAAAATAAGCCCAGCCAGAGAAAAAGTTCCTCAAAACATGGGGCTCACTCCAGCCTCTCATTGGAGAATCTTTAATAAATACGTTAATTTTGCAAAGCCTATAATTGTGTGTATTTTGGTGTGATGGTTTCCATGCATTTTCAGAAAATTCCACCTGGACCAAGTACTGCACCCAAAAATCCTGAAATAAATCTCGAGGTAAAAACCCCTTTTCCCCATAAACTGTCTTGGTTTTAATTTTAAGACCAACAAGGCCCTGATGCAGCAACAGATGAGCAGAACTTATATACAAATGAGGATGGGAACTGTAGGGACTTGCACAATAAATGGCTCTAAAATAGGCTGCAAAGGTGGGAGGAAAGAAAAAGACAAAAGGTTAATGGCACAGGATAAATAGATTAGCAAAGGCAGCAGTTAAATACTATGACATCAAATAAACTGACTGTCAATAAGAGAGATTTAGCATCTCCCTACCTGAAACTGCAGCTTGCTACGCCAAAATTAATTAATATTTCAAGAGAGCTCTTCATCAATAACTCTAAGGAGCAATTTGTAAGGAAAATTGGAGGCAGTGTCCACTGAAGTCACTCTGCAAACACCTCCAATTTATTCCACAATGTACACTAGGCAATTTTTTTTGGAGGAAATACAATTACATTAGAAAACACTTCTCCTCTAAAGCTGCAACGATCATTTCCTAAATTCTTGATGAGATCTCGTTGAAAAAAAATACCCTTCTCTCTTTCATCTTCTCTTATCCTTCCCAGTGGCACACAAAAATAAATAAAATAGAGATTACACTTCAGATGGGTGGGTTAGGATGGATTTATAACTTCATTGAGGGCTTTTGGGGAGATTTTGCAGAGGCTTAGAGCACAGTGGATGCAGTGTTTGAGGGGCAGCAGCACAGAGTGGGGCTGTGGGAGGTGAGGGACACCAGAACTCTCAGATTTCAGTGCTCAGATTTTGCCCTGCCAGCCCAACTTCAGGCAGGAGGTGACCCCAGAGGTGTGGATAATTCATCTCCAAGGATTCACACATAAATTCCTGCTGGGAGCTTGGATTCTATCATTTCAACAAGCTTTCCATACTGGCTGGTTTTGGCATTCCAGTCCCATGGGATATCTTGGCAGAAGCACAACACAAATCCTCAAAATAATGAGCAACGTGAATATAAAAATTCCCCTAAATTCCCAGTGATTAGTTTAGTCTCAGGGACACAAGATACAAGTTGTGGAATTGTGCAAAGAAAGTGAGCACCTCTTCAAAAAGCCAATGTTTATGAAGGATGAGGGAATGTAAAATTAAAACCAAGCAAAGCAGGAATTTTGTGGCTTCATGGAAAGCATGTGTTAAGTGCAACTGCCACAGTTCAGAACTGAGCATCACTGAGCAATTCACTCCTCCTAAGGAGATGAGGTATCAAAATGATTAAAAGCAAAGACACAGTGACAATTTATAGACAGATAAATAAGAATTAGCAATACCTTTAAATGCAATTTAATGAAAAAAAAAAAGAAGTCTGGGGAAACCTAATAAATATCTGAGTGGAAACCTCCATTTCAGTCATCAGGTGATTTTCCTTACAATTTCAATGGAGAATCCTGTAAAAAAAGTGGAAATCATGTGCCACTACTGGGTTTAATCACACTAATAAAATATTCCTGGCAGGTTCATTTATGCTGAACACAGAATGAATAAAAAGATTAAAAAGTTACCATCGTGAGGGGGAGAAAAAAAACCCAGAACAAAAGCATTGGAGTGCTCAAAGGGAGAAGTAAAACACATCAGGTCCACTGAGCATTTAGTGACAGTTTAATACCAGCCTGATTAATTCACATAAGGCTCTTCTGACATCCATAAATGTAATTTTATTAAGAATTGGTTTCTAATAATGCATAAATCCTGTGCTGCCACACACCCACCCATGTGCTCATCTGCACCTCCAGACTCCAGAAGAAACACTGGCAAAGGGAAGAGCAATTTCTAAACCTCACTGCACGACTCAGTGCTGGAGCCACTTCTTCATATTAACTCATGTTTAACAGGAAGCTCAGAAAGAATATAAATTAAGGATCAAGGACTAGAATTTCCACTGAAACAAACCCAGAAAATGATAAGAAAGGTTTGTCTTTTAAGTGAATTATTTACACATTCAGATTTCCCCTGGGTGTGGGAGGTTCAGCTGCCCAGGGAGTCTCAGCTCTTGCTTTGGGGTTGTGTTTATTCCACGTCTCTCACACATTCCCTCTTTTCCATGTGTGATCCACACATGCTGGAAGATCCAAAGGTCAGTGCAGAGAATCCCTGCCAGTGCCAATGACTGCTCCACAAGGATGTTCTCCTGAGCTTTGGTTGCCCCAAATCCATGTTCCCTCTCTTTGCTGGAGAGGAGGAAAGCAGAACAGGGGACAAGAGCAGCCCAAGTGACACCAGCACAGCACCAACCAGAGCCACGTCTCACCCAGCAGGAAGGTCACAAAACATGGAATATTTGGGAAGTAAAGCCCCACAAAGTGCACCAAGAAGCTGCTGGGATTCCAGAAGCCCAGGAGAGATAAGGTAATCCCCATATTTACATCCCAAATGCTGCTCAGGGGTTTTAACTCAGTGACCTATGAAGGCTTTGCTGTCTCTGTGTGACATCTGAAATTCATGAGGGAGTAAAATAGGGAAGTCTTTTTGAGTTTCCATTTCCTTTGGTGTCTAATTTTGATTCCGTAGGAAATCTGGCAGGCATTTTGTTGTTATTATTCTCTACTAATACTCTATTTCAAGAAGATAAAAAGAGATAACTGTGAAAGGCAATAATCAATAACTGCTCTTCAGTAAGGTTTTACCTCTGCAGCTCCAGATAACATCTTCATAATTACCTAAATTGATTTTACAGTTCAGATGAACACTGACAGCCTGACCAGTGAAGAGCACGAGAAACATCCCTGCAGGTAACCCAGGAGCGAGAGAAACAGCCTGAAATGTCAGGCTGGTTATCACAAACAATTCAAAATGAGTAAAACTCCTCCAGCACAGTGAATCACCACAGAATCACACAAAGACCTGGGCTGGGAGGACCTTAAAGCCCAGCCAGTGCCACCTCTGCCATGGCAGGGACACCTCCCACTGTGCCAGGCTGCTCCAAGCCTCATCCAGCCTGGCCTTGGGCACTGCCAGGGATCCAGGGGCAGCCACAGCTGCTCTGGGCACCCTGTGCCAGGGCCTCACACCCTCCCAGGGAACAATTAGAGCAGCAGTGCAGTGCTAACAGCACAGGAGAATGAACAGGCAAAGCATTAGTGGAGACACATCAGGAAGGTGAGAAGCAACTGTGAACACAGCAGCAGCCAGGGGGTTAAAGAGCCCCACCTGAATTCTCCATCCCAGCTGAAGAACTGCAGCTTCCTGAGAACCTTTTAAAGATGACTAACGTGGAATAATCTCTGTGGAACTGAGAATTTATAGCCATGTTGTGATGTATTTGCCTAATAACAGCTCGTGGGGTGGAGGGACAAAGGCAACTATGATGAAAATTTCTCACTTCTCCTGAGGCCAGCATTTAGGTTTTTCTTCTTTCAGCCCACTAAGAAAAGCATGAAAAATAAAAATGCCATTGCAGAGTGTTCCCACAGGCTAAGCAGAACCTTCTGTTCCCCCATCCCATTTAACCCTGTTAGTAAGTCAGATGAGAAAGAAAGTCTTGAGGCAATAAAACAAACCCTAATTCAGAGTAGCCTTTGTGCTCAGTGCCCACGATTCACTGAGCTGAGTGTGCTGAGGGGACTCACTGTGCAGCAATCCAGTTCTAGGTGAGCTCACCTACTGCATTTAAACAAAAACAAATCTCCAAGTTGCTAAAACAATACAAGATTTGGGGGCTACCAAGTGCTCAATGATTAAGTCCAAGAGAAGCATTTCTAGATAGAAGATAAAAGTCTCTGTGCTGATTTTATGACCACATTCTGCACTAAAAAATGCAGTGCATGGCTAATTATGATTGATTTGGGGATAACACGGCTGGGTACTGTGTTTGCATCAAAGAAAGATAAGCATGAACCACATTTTGTGCTCTTCATATTGATCACTGGAAGCTCCCATGATCAATATGAGCTACCTGAGAAGGGCTGGGCTGCTGCAGTGACAGCTCTGCATCCATCAGCCCAAGATCATGGAACAGAACTCGCTGCTCAAGCCTCAGTGACCACTGACTCTCCCTGCCACCAACATCCATCAGCCAAAGGCAGAGCATTCCCTGGTGCACAACCACAGGAACCTCACAGTGATTCTATGAATAAAATCCCCCGAGTGCAACTTTCAAGGGAAAACCCTGTGGAGATGGAAAACGTCCTCAACCTTCAGCTGTGGTTCATCATTCATTCCGTGCCTCTGAACTCATCAGGTCCCTTTCAACTTCTCCAGGAATCAGTCACGAGGTTCTGAGGTATTTTAGGAAGATTATCTTGGAGGAGCAGGCCAGGAGAAGCCTCCCTACTACAGATGAGCTGCTCCACACAAGCTGCCTTCCACCGAAGTGCAGGAACAGAGAAAGGCAGGAGATGAGTCAGGAACCCACAACATTGACTCACCACTGTGGGGAAGGAGCTTTGCAATTCAGAATAGCCTGGAAGTGACCTCAGCTCCTGCTTTTCTAGGACAGATGGGTGCTCTGAGGATGCTTGTACACCAATTCCATGCCATGGAGTGCCCAGGCAGGAGGATCTCCTGGTTAATCAGTCTTACAGTGACCCACAAAACTCCAAGTCTGCTCACTTTCCCATGAACATGCACACTGAGGAAGATTCCTCGTCTGCTCCCATTATTTTTTGCTCAATTACAGCTTTCTTGCTCTTTTTTCTTAATTAAAAATAGCATCTCTGACCCACTTTTTGACAGACTTTAGCAGGGCTTGCATCCCACCATCTGCTCTCACAGTTCCTTGCATAACCAGTACATGGAAATGGATCCTTCCTTCCTCCTTTCCCTCCTCCTCCTCCTCCCTACACTCTATCACTATTTGGTTAAAGCTGCTCCATTGTTCTTGCCAAAAATTGGTGCCCTGCTGCCTCCCTCAGCTTGGGAGAGGAACTAAAACAGGGCAAACAGGTAATTCAGTGATCAACACAGTTGATTAACAAGGAGCGGAAAAACCATTTCACACCATAAATTCTGAAGTGGTGTTTATTTTGGAGGAAAAACTCCCCCAATTTCCTAGTACCTGTACAGCTGGAGAGAAAAAAAACCTGAACAATCCAGTAAAAATGTGAGGATTGGAGTTAAATTTAAAATGTGGGGCATTTTTTAATGTACTTTGTCAGGTTTTGTGGTAATGCATCAGCAGGATGATGTCACTACATGGGGGGAGCATCAAGGCCACGAGTGATATGGGAGACAAACTGCTCTCCAAGAAGGCATAAAACAGAAACTTAGCACTTAATTACCTGGCTAATTAAGCCAGGCTAATTAGCTGGCTTAATTTAACAGCCTGTGTACAAATTTTAAGTCAAGTTTATGCCCCCTTCCAAAAGAAGGGATCATAACCTCTGCTGAAGTTACCAAACTCACCAGCAGGAGCTGTGATGACAGATTTGTCTGGCTGAATCCCAGGGGCTTTATTTTTCAGATCAATCCATTTTCCCATGGCATCAATCCACTTCCCTATGGCAGCTCTTTCCACAGCTGCCCAATCCACTGCTTCAGACTCCTCCTCTGCAAGGAAAAAAAAGGCAACTTTGAACACACACAGTGAGGAAAGCAAAGTGGGAGGCAAATAATCCTCCAGTGGAATGTGCCAGTTCTCCTTGCTGAAGGAGAAGAAACCCTGAGCCACAGGAATACACAGATGAGGCCACAGATTTCAGCTTCTGTCCCACAAAATACCTCACACTGCTCATTTCTAATCACCCCTGAGCCACAATATGGGACTCCCTGAGAAAATGAGAGCTGCTGGTACATTCAATATGATCTGAAATGCCAACTTAACCTCCTGTGCCTCCTCCCTGCTGCAGCCCCATCACTGATTTCCAGCCCTGCACAGGCTCTTCATTTGAGGCTGTTCAAGTGCTCTTGGGAGCTCTCTCAGGATATTGATCCAAGGGGAAAATAATGTGGCACAGAGGGAGGAAAAATTCTGATCAGCTGCCTGCTCTCCAGTTTGTTCCAGATGAGTTTGATGGTCCTTGTGGATCCCTTCGAGTTCTGAATATTCTGAACTCCAGTTCTGCAGGGACTGAGCAAACCACAAAGATGGGAAAAGACAAAAAACTTCAGAGGCCTGAGAAGCCATTAAAAGCAAGATGAAAATGAATGGCCCCAGTTCAAAGGAGCACTTGACTTCTCTACTCTGTTTTAGGGGACTTTAAGGTTTTTAAGGTGTCAACAGAATTTCAGCACCACAAGATTACTAAGGAAGCATTTCCATGGCCAAATCCTCGTCTGGAGCATGGGTCTGGTCAGCACTTTGGATGCTGGATGCAATTTTCACATGTTTATTTTTACTGATTCAAGTCCCCACTCACTGATGTGAAGCTGTGAAATGCTGGCCTCAAGCAGGGAGAGCTCTGCATACCTGCATGGCTTTGGCCTGCCTGGGATGATGTGCTTTCCAACGCCTCTGACACAGCTGACCCCTCCAGATCCTCTGTGGAACACCACGATCCAGGTGCTTCGCTCTCCTCCTCCTCTTCCTCGCTGAAGGACTCAAAGGTGTCTCCTGCATAGTCCAAAGCAGAGCTGCTGGGACTCTGGCTCAACTCCAGTCCCTCCCCACAGCTCCCAGAGCTCTCTGCCATGGGGCAGCACTGCAAATAAAAACAAAAATAAGGTTGGTTTCACAGGGAGAACGATTGGGTTACCTACAGCAACATGGGATATACATTGGGCTGTTACAGTCAGAGCACACCTGATTTAACATCCACAATAGGTGGGTGAAATCCCAAATTGGTTGGGAACAAGGCAAAGCACTGATTTAGAGCAGCACACGTTCAGATCCACGGGGGGAATGTACAGTAACCATCAGAGCTGAGCGTCAGCCAGAAATCTGAGCAGCATTCCTTTCAAATCTGTAGTGGATTACGGTAATGCTTGGATAAAATTAGTCATTAAAAAAAAAAATTAAATGCAAATTTTCCCCTTCTGTTATCTAGAAGGAACTTACAGGAAAGATGAGGTAAGACTATTTACCTCAACTCCTCAAAGGCCGTGACAGGACAAAGGGGAATGAGTTGAAATGGAAAGAGAGTAGAGTTAGAGGAGATACTGGAAAGAAACTGAGGAACCGAGAAACCNCCTCTCCAGGTGAGCCCCCCCAGCTCTCCCAGCCTGGCTCCAGAGGAGCTCCAGCCCCGGAGCAGCTCCGTGCCCTCCTCCATGCCCTCCTCCATCCCCGCCGCAGCAGCTCCGTGCCCGGTAACTCCGCGCAGCCAGGCCCGTGCCCGCCCCTCACGGGCTCGGGGAGCTGCTCTGCCCTTCACCCGCTCCTCACAGCCCTCAAGGAAGGCCTCTCAGAGCACTTTTTCCGCTCCCCTCGGCCTCAGGAACTCTCTCCTTACCCCGGCCCGGTTCCCCGCCCGGGAAGGGGCGGCCCCGGGCGCTGAGGGCGGAGCGGTGAGCCCGGGCCAGCCGCGGCTCCGGCGGAAAATCCTGCCCTAAAATAGCCCCGCGTTTATCGGATTGTTGTTATGCCCCATGTGGAGCCTCATTTATGTCCCGCATCGATTCCCAGGTGGAGCCCCCTTGCTTTGAAAAGGACTCGGAGGAGCCGGAGAGCATCCAGCGATTTGGGAAAGGGCTGTGAAAGATGAGGGAGAGCGGCGGAGGGAGCTGGGCTTGATAATGCCGAGGGGAATCAGGGCAAAAACACCACAAAAACACTGCAAAAACACTGCTTAAAGGGCTGGCTGGGGGTGTTACACCGAATTCTGTTTAAAAAAAAATCACATGCTACAGGTCAGCTACAGCTCTGCTTTGCCGTAAGGACAGAAGAGCAGAGAAACACTAGGTGATTTTAAAATGACTTTTTAAGCCTTTAGGACAGTGTATTACATCCAGGAAGATGAACACAGATGGCCTTGGATGTGACACTTCGTGGAAATAAGGTGCAAAAAGTATGGCAGGGCATGAAATCTTCCCATCTTTTCAGGTGCAATTTCCATAGGTTATACCATGATAAAAGCAGCTCTTCTGTATCCCGGGGTCTTGCTTTAAAATGGCTATTTCAGGTTAGCTAATACCACTTTTTTTTTCTTTTTTTCTTTCAGTGAAGCCTTTTTCAGCAAGAAGAGCTGATCCCTCAGTCCTGGAGTGAAGAGTGTGTTGTGTGTCACTGGGGTTTTATCCTCGTGCTGAGTTTGGACTGCCTGGCCAAAGGACAGCGATCTTGTCTTCTCTCCTGTTTGATGAAGAGCAGCTCAAGTGATCTTGGAACAGAGAACTCTGTGCTGAGCTACACATTTAATATAAAGAAGGATTGGCCAGCGTGAGATGGATGCAGGAGAGTAATAAATGCATTGATGCAGTGGAGTGTAAAGCAGAGCAGAATAAACAACTCTGCCCACACGTTGTGCAGGGTTTAGGATTCAGTTGTTTGCCGAATGGGCTGCTCGGGGCTGGCCCTTTTCTTCTGGTTTGCTGTAAGGAATTAAAAGAATTTACATGGGATAAACATTCCTTTTACCTTTTCTGTGCACACAAAGGAGAGCAGCGATGGGAGAGGTGTGTGAGTGGAAGGGCAATTATCCCACTGCAGGAGGTGGGAGTCAGCTGAATGCCAACCCCACGGAGGCAGGAAATCTGGAATTCTGTGCACTTTAGATCAGCCAAACCTGCCTCGTGTCCTAAACCTCTCCAGCCCAGAGGTTCACCTGGCAGGTTTGCATCAGTTCTTTTTAACTTTCCCCTCATGCAGAGTTATTGCTGTTTTTTTCCAAGGAATATTGCATTCCCCTGGATGCACAGCCTGAACATGACATTAATTCATGGGGAAGAGGAGAATCAGAAACCCACCCAGTAAAGGCTTGAGATTTCCTTCATTTTCTTCTCTGCTTTCTCTCTCTCCCTTTCTTCTCAGGAAGATAATGTGGCAAAGCATCTCTCCAGCAGCCAGGCTGAGGGAGGTGAGGATCTGGAAGGATCTAGGAGATAACGTGAGAGATTTCATGCTCTGGGTTATAAACCATAGGGAAACAGGGCTGGCAGAAACATTACCTTTTCTTTAAAATTCTAATCAACATGCACAGAGAATAACACAGAATAACTGAGAATAACACAGATCCCCACAGCTCCCACTAAATGCTTTGATTATTTATCATTGCCCATTTTTTATGGAAACAGTTGACATTAGATTATTAGTGACCTGGGTGGTATTTGATCTTTTTTTCCCCTGGAGGTTAAAGACTTTGTAGTTTCCTGTTCTAGGTCCTTTTTAAAATTCATTTTAGAGCGTGAAAAATATATTGTTCCGTCAAGTTTATTTCTCTGACATTTATTCAGTGCAGAGTGTGATCCTAATATTAAAGGGTTTTGATTTGAAGCCCAGGATACAGACAAGGCTTTCCAGTGGTCTTCCCTAAAACAGGACATTTCATCACTGCTCCCCTGCTGCTGCCTGGGAAGTTAATACGTTGGAACAGCATAATTATTTGCAGGAGTATTTGTTTTTCAAGGATTTGGGGGTGATATTGGATGGCTCAGCCCAGTTGTGTCACAAGGTATTAAGGTTTCTGCCTGCTAATGTCATGGAGCTGGGCCTCTATAGAGCCATAAATAATATTGTGTGAGAGCCAGTGACAGACTTTTACTGCAGCTCAACTCTTTATCATATGTTATATTAAATTTAAACACAATTGTTGAATTCCTTGGTGTGGGCAAATGCTTTTTGATGTCTCCTTCTGTTGAAGTCGTAACATCCCTTTTAGCCAGAGGGCTGCGTGGAACTCACACTTGCCAGGTGTGTTTCTCAAATAATCAGCCTCTCATTAATGATGCCAGCAGAATTAATTGGGCTGGCACCACGAGGTTGGGTATCCAGTTGGGAATTATGGGACGAGGCCAGTGGAATTAAGCTGATGGTGGAGAAAGTTCATGGGGCTCAATAATGAGATGCTCATGGGCATTGTTCTGCTGGAAAAGGCAGTTTGAGGCTGGAGCATTTTGGTTTTAACTCTGCAAATATGAAGGACAAATGCAAGAACTCTTAGGGAATTTGAAAGCATTTGTTGACAATTTAAGATACAGTCAAGGTTTTCCTCTTTATCAGCACAGAAAGTACTGCCAAGGAGCCCCCGGACACCATAAATCATCCAGGAGAGTGGAGAGGCTGGAAAGATTACAAAGGAAATGCTCTGGGGCAAGCAGCATCCTGGGAAGTCATTGTTTAGGGCCTGCCGTATTTAAAATGGTCATTTCAGCTGTCATTAACTCCCATCTCTAATTAGAAAATGGATCGATCTTTGCCTAAAGTTGCTGGAGACTGGCAGGTGTCCCTGGCAGCTCAAACTCTGCATCCAAATGAGAGGTGAACGTGTCCACTGAGTCTCAGGCAGGGAAATAAAATCCATGTTTGTAGGCAGCTGTTGTTAATGATGCTTTGGGGTTGGTGTAGGAAGCAGCATTCTGGTCAGCAAGGCCATGCTCTGCCTTCCTGATTTTCCTTGTGGGTTCAGCTGGGTAAATATCCTTATCCTTAACCTTGTCCTAAGGAGGTGGGAAAGAGCAAATTTTTATCTTCCTCTTTTGGTGCCTTTCAGTGCAAACTGCAGCTTTCCTCGTGAGTCCTCTCATCTTACAGGAGCAAGAATTTCAATAACCTGATGGGAAAATGTCTGAAAATGCAATAAAGTTCCATTAGGCAGCATTATCCAATATCCATTCCCAGGGATATATATCCATTTATGTGGAAGCATCCAGACACTGAATTTCTAAATCACATCTTCCCCAACAGCCTTAATCTTTTGTGGCTGAATAAATCAGAGCTGCTTTGTGGGAAACTCCCCAGATCCTCCTGCTTCCAGGGACACGCAGAGGGGTTGCTTTCCAGCTCACTTTGGTTTCTTGTGTGCAGGTTTGCATCAGTTCTTTTTAACTTTCCCCCCATGTGGAGTTAGTGTTGTTTTTCCAAGGAATATTGCATTCCCCTGGATGCACAGCCTGAACATGACATTAATTCATGGGGAAGAGGAGAATCAGAAACCCACCCAGTGGGTGAGAGTTCCTTCATTTTCTTCTCTCCTTTTTATATTTTATTAACCATTTCCCTGTGGCCCATCCTGCTGAATTCCCAGTGCATCGCTGTGGGAAGAGCTTCCAGAGGGATCAGCAAAGGCATCTCGTGCTCTTGGCAGATCAATACTGGACTCATTGATCCGTTTGCTTTGGTGATAGGTTGACTCTTTTGGGAATCTTTCAGGATTGACTCCAAACTGATGAGTTCTTTTGGCAGTTCAGCAAATGCTTTAATTTAGAAATTGCAGCTTTACTGACACTGTGTTTAACCCAGCATGGGATAAAACCACAGAATTCATTTGCTGCAGTTTTGAAGTGCCCTACACATGTCATATTAGCAAGGCATTTTCTGTTTTCCTTTCCAATCCTTTGCTGGTGGAATATTATTTCTACTGGAGAAAGTGGATTGATTTTGTAGTTCAGAGGACCTTTATAATATCTTCTGAGCTTAAGCTCAAATTTGAGAAATCTCCTGCTCCTGGAGGAAGGAACATGAATGTTGCTCTGAGCACTTCCCTTCTGGGAAGGAGGTGACTTGTTTTGAGTGATTGTATTTTTGGGGAAAAAATGTCTCCCTTCATTTTCTGGGACTGTTTGGTAACTCAGAAAACAAACATTCCTTTCAAGTTTGGCTACCAATTTGTGCCACTTTTGTGTGTAGATTAGACTTCAGTGTCCTAATCTAAGGCAGATCTCCTCAATAAATGTAGCCCCTGTAACCTTAAATAGTGATTTTACCTGTGGTGCTTTCTGGAACATTCCCCAGGTTTCTGTGCTGAGTAATGCTGCAGCTACTGAGTAAACCTGTCCTCCCCTCTGGTTATAAACAAAACCACTGTAAAATTGTTAACTCTCAACTCCCATTAATAGAATGGCCCTCGTGTGTCAATTTTGGTCCCAAATTATTTCGGGCTTTTAAGAGTTCCTATTAGACTTGTGAGCATGCATATGCCTAAAATGTCCTTAAAACCCAATTAAGGGTGAATATGGGAACACAATTTGTACTGACTCATAGAATTTTTGAAGAGCATTTAAAACATTGATTACTCTCCAAAGACAGGTAAAATAAGGATTAGTGCTGGGAAATCAAAGGCACAAAGAATAAATGACTCCTGTAAGGTCAGACAGTGACAGCCTGGATTCTCATTATGGCACTGCTTGCTGTGACAGATGCATTGTTACTCATTACCTTTCTCATTATTAACCTTTGATAATGTAGAATTGTCTAATTGCTTGTGTTATCATTGGGAGTGAATCACCTTTTCGTGGCACCCTCAAGATGAGAACTTCACAAGTGCTGTGCTTTTTCCCCAAGCTCGCTGGTGGATATTTATGAGATGATTGTGCTCCGTTTGAGTTGCTGCACACCCACAGAGAGAGAGGATTGACAGGAGGAAGCTGCCACTGAGTTTGGCAGGCAGGTTAAATGCTGCCATGCTCAGGAGATCCCCAGATGTGGGGATGGAAGAGGATTTCAGAGTGCAGAGCCTCACAAACGCTGTCAGACCTGGTTATCGTCGCCTTGTGGGAGCTGCAGAGATCTCTCCTCTCTCTGGAGATGCCTGAGCACAGCCATGCTCACAATCTGTTCCATCTGATAGCAAATTGATCTTCGCTGGCAGAGCTGGGAGAGGAAGGGCTCTCCAGAAGGAAGAGGGAAGGGAATCAAGGCTAGGTTTTTGGCTTTTTTTGGGTT
>VZRF01012447.1:4746-18302 GCA_013396875.1 Vireo altiloquus
TCTCCTGGGTTGGAGTTCTCATGCTCCAGGGCTGTTATTCCCCACACAGACCCCCTGAGCCAAGCCCAAAGCATCCCACAGGCAGGGAAACCACAGCTGCCACCCCTGACCCTGCACGCCCTCTGAGCCCAGCACAGCCAGGGTGCTGCTCTCTGCTTGCCTCTCCCTCTCTCCTGAGCTGCATCCCTGCCTTCCAGCAGGGCTTGAGCAGCTGTAGAGGCTCATGGAGTGTCAGCAGCACATGGTGCCACCTCTCAGACCTCCTGTGCTTGGAGGGGTAAAGGCCATTGCTGCATTCAACATTAACCTGGGCTAATCAAAAGCTTGAAGCATTTTCTCTTTCCCTGCTGGTTTTGTGACAGGAACGGGAGGGCAGCCCTGGCTGCTGCTGTGGGGCACAGACTCTTCTGCACTGCCTGCTCTTCCTTTGCCTGTCTGCTGCTTTTCAGCCAGCAAAGGATTGAGCAAACAGACTGGGCAGAAGTGTCAGTCCCCATGTGCTCCTCAGAGCCTTGCTGTTGTCATCCATGGGTTTGTCAGCTCGCTCAGTCACAATAATCAATATGGAAGGAGCCACCAACCTGATTAAAAGTTGTAATGTCTTTACAGCAGAGTGTTCTTCTGTATTTCCATACAGCTATTGACAGCTTCCTTCTCCAACCTTTGTATATATTGAATTATTCATGTAATCACATCGCTCCAGAAGATGAAATGTGAGGAAACTTTTTTTTTCCCTGACATCCTGACCGTGATCTTTCAATCTCCACAGCCCCCATCCCTCCCAGGCTGTCCCACCCAGGAGGAACCTGCCTGGTGGCTGGCTGGAGACAGCCTGACCTCAGTCACCTCATGGGGCTTGTTTTTCTCTCTGCCACTTGAATCTGCCAGGTGCTTTCTTCATCCCCTACCTCATCTTCCTCTTCACCTGCGGGATCCCCCTGTTCTTCCTGGAGACAGCCCTGGGGCAGTACACCAGCCAGGGAGGGGTGACAGCCTGGCGCAGGGTCTGCCCCCTCTTCGAAGGTGAGTGGGGGTGGCTGGGGGGTCTGCTGAGGTGGGGAGACCTGGGGACCCCGGGGGGAACAGCAGAGATGTGTCCCCACAGCCTGGGACCGAGGGGATGAGCAGAGATGTGTCCCCACCCCCAGGAGGATGAGCAGAGATGTGTCCCCACAGCCTGGAGGATGAGCAGAGATGTGTCCCCATAGCCTGGGACCCCAGGGATGAGCAGAGATGTGTCCCCACAGCCTGGGACCCCGAGGGGAACAGCAGAGATGTGTCCCCACAGCCTGGGACCCTGGGGATGAGCAGAGATGTGTCCCCACAGTCTGGGATCCCTGGGGATGAGCAGAGATGTGTCCCCACAGTCTGGGATCCCTGGGGATGAGCAGAGATGTGTCCCCATAGCCTGGGACCCCAGGGATGAGCAGAGATGTGTCCCCACAGCCTGGGACCCTGGGGATGAGCAGAGATGTGTCCCCACAGCCTGGGCTGTTCTGCACCCCCACACATCCCCTGCCCACCTGCCTGGGAGCTGCTGGCTGCCCCCTTTCCAAAATCGTGCCAGAAAATTGCTAACCTTTTTCACCAAACTGTTCTCATTGTTACACCACATCCCAGTTTCCTTCTTCATGGCCACAGCTCTGGCCAGAAGCTTTGTGCCCAATCGAGGTTGTCCTCTAAGAGGTAAATGGGGACAATTCTGGTGCTTCTGAGGAACCTAAAGCACGCTGCTGGTTTTTCAAGTCAATGCTCTGTCATCTTTGTGAGTTTACAGGTGGCTTGAAGCCTTACTGGCGAAAGGTGTCAGCTCTCTTAATGAACTGTTAGTAGTCACATCCTCTGCTTCTAGCACTGTTTCATCACAGTTATCCAGCCTCAAGCCACTTTCCATGATTTCTCTGAAAGTCACAGTTGCCTCCTCCTCATGTGCCAAAGCCTTTAGGTGCTTCTCCAACACCTCCCAGAGGAGGTATGCAGTGCTAATAAAGGAGCTTCCCGAGTGAAAGTGAAAAGGGAAAGTGAAAAATCTAAAAAAGGTAATTTTGTTAGCAGAGATGTGACTCAGCAGGTGCAGCACCATTGTACATTTCTGCCCTCTGGGCTGTTTTCCAACCATCCCCTGCCCAGGGTCCCTCCCGCTGCTCCCTCTCCTCAGGGAAGGCTGTGGCAGGGCAGCAGGAGGATGGTGCCAGGTGTCCTTTGGGGAGGTGGCTCTGGTGGCTGCCCCGCTGGCAGTCCCCTGGCAGCACATCCAAACGCAGATCCCAAAGGGAATCCTGCTCCTGGCCCTGCCCTGGGGGTCACCTGCCCTCGGGGCTCACTCTCTGCAGGAATTGGCTACGCCTCGCAGGTCATCGTCGTGCTCCTCAACTTCTACTACATCATTGTCCTGGCCTGGGCCTTGTTTTATCTCTTCAGTTCCTTCACCATCGACCTCCCCTGGGGCAGCTGTGACCACGAGTGGAACACAGGTGGGTGTGGAGCCCTCTCCCTGTCCTGCAGCAGGTCCTGGCTGGGGAATCCTGCTGCTGCCCAGGGCCGAGCTCAGGAGAGTCTTGCTCCGGTGTGGGTGGGATGTAGGGTTTGGGGTGCTGGGTCACTGCAGTGCTGCTGGCACTTTGGTGGTGGGAGAGGCTTGGTTGTTCTGGGTCTTTGCTAAAGAGCACCAGTGCTGGACAGTGGGGACCTCCCTGGTGACTCCTGCTCTGTGCTCCCATGGGCATCTTCTTGGCATCCTCCAGCCATCCTGTTCTGTGTGTTAGCCACACACCCAGTGCTGACTGGGACTCTGCCCACTGCAAGGGAAAATTAAATGCTGTCATCTTAAGTGTCCTTGATTTCTTGCCAGCCTTTCCACGGAAGGGACTTTTTTTTGTGCATCCTTGGGACTACACAAATTGGTCCCAGAATTAATGCCAGTGAGTCTCAGCAGTGTGGATGGACAGGGAAGGGTTTTTCAGATGCGCTGGTGCTCCAGGCAGTGGTGCTTACACTCCTCCTGCCCCCGGGCCTTTCCCACAGGGAACTGCATGGAGCTCCAGAGGGCAAACTCCACCTTCAACGTGAGCAGCGAGAACGCCACCTCCCCGGTCATCGAGTTCTGGGAGTAAGTCAAGGACAGCCTGCACACCCCTTCCCTCTCAGACAGCACTTCCCTGGGCACGGGACAAGCCCTGCAGCAGCACATCCTACTGACCCCCCTGGCCAGGAGAGGACTCAAAGCCAGGCAGGTCGCAGTGAAGGCTCTCAGGGCAGCCCTGTCAGCCAAGGTGACATCACTGGGCCATGGTGCTGCTCTGGAGCTGTGCCTCAGAGCCACCTGATTCTGTCCTTCTCTGACACTGTGCTCCTATCCCTCTGGACCTTTTGACCTTTTTGGTCTCACTGACCTCTTTCCTTTGAGTCCCTGCTGCTGTGTGATACCAGCATGTCCCCAGGAGGCCCTGGCATGGTGGGTGGTGACCTCTGTACGTGAGCTAGTCTTATCTCAAAAATAGAAAAAAAGTGATGTTTTCAGTATAGGGTGACTAATATGGAAGTTACGCTGAGGAGAGAACCAAGATTGAAATGAAGTGCTGGGGTCAGACAACTTCAGAAATTCAGTTCCTCATTTTCACTGCCTTTTCCCCTTGTGTTAGTTACCCCGAGGCAGAGAGCAGCTTTATTTCTGCCACAAGGGCATGGATGTGTTGGCTTAGGACCTCTGACGATCCTCAGCAGGCCCAGCTGGGCACTGAGCCCTGGCTGGATGACCAGGCAGGTGACCCCTGGCTGAGTGAACCCACAGGTGACCCCTGGCTGAATGACCATGTAGGTGACCCCTGGCTGAGTGACTATGTAGGTGACCCCTGGCCAAGTGACTGTGCAGGTGACCCCTGGCTCTGAATGACCCCCCAGGTAACCCCTGGCTCTGAGTGACCCCACAGGTGACCCCTGGCTCTGAATGACCCCCCAGGTAACCCCTGGCTCTGAGTGACCCCACAGGTGACCCCTGGCTCTGAATGACCCCCCAGGTAACCCCTGGCTCTGAGTGACCCCACAGGTGACCCCTGGCTCTGAATGACCCCCCAGGTAACCCCTGGCTCTGAGTGACCCCACAGGTGACCCCTGGCTCTGAATGACCCCCCAGGTGACCCCTGGCTCTGAATGACCCCACAGGTGACCTCTGGCTCTGAATGACCCCCCAGGTGACCCCTGGCCACTGCCCCTGTGTGTTCCCCTCACACATTGGGATGGATGGAGTGCTCTGCCCTGCTGCCCTGGGCAGTGGATGGGGCACACACACTGCACCCCTCAGCACAGGGACACTGCTTTTAAAGGCTTTACATTTCCTTTGTCTCCTGTGCTCTCCCTCTGCCTGCTGCTCACAAGCGTTAGGTGGTGGCCTGCCTTAGGCTGCTTTTCCTGAGGCTGAACACTGGAAAAGTTGTTGTTTTCACCACTGCTGAGACCATCCCTGTGTTACTGGGCAATGAGCAGCACGGGACTGGAAATTTCCAGTCCATTGCTTCTGATGCAGCATCTGTTCCTGCCCTCCCAGCATTTCTTTGAGGAGCTCTGACCTGCCAGTGGGCTGATGGCATGCTCCAGAGGTCTCTCCTGGCTGCAGCACAGCCCCCAGTTAGTTCCAGTCCACGGGCACCCTTCCCACTGGTTAGAGTCCACGTCCCTAGGAGCAGGCAAAGAGCAACGTGATGAAGCATATCTGAGAGAGGAGTGTGATTTTTCCAGCCCTTCATTCCCCCTCAATCCACTGCAAGGCTGTGGGGCAGGGAGGGCAGCAGTGTGTCTTAGACTAGAGTTCCCCAGCAGCACGTTTATTTTGGGATAATTGCTGTCTTTTGCAGCAGGGTGGACATTGCTGCTGGGCTCCAGTGTTGTGCAAGTCCCTCTCTGCCTATCCAGGCTTGGGTTTTTGGGACTGCACCCTGGGGTTTCAGACTCTGGTCCTACTGTGTGGTGCAGGAGATGGAGGAGGATGAGTCCTTCCTTTGGGAAGGGACGAGGAAGATTTAATATCCACATGACATGGAAAGGCTGCTGTTATCTGACCTCATCTGTACCAAGGTCCACACAGCCAGGGATTTTATCTCCACACTGGCTGCAAGAGGATGCTCTAGGTGGCTGCTTCTGGCTCTGCAGTGGGATCACAGTGGTTGGGCCTCAGTCACAGAAGGGATGCCCTGGGCTGCTCTGTGTCCTGAGGTGAATGATGTGGCTGCCTCAAAAGAGAGAAGTGTGCTGTGGAGCAGGGGTTGGACAGCACTGCTTCATGGGTGGTCCTGCTGGATTCTGCAGGGTAAGCACAGTGCATCCCTCACTTTGAGCACTGGAGTGTGTCAGAAATGCAGGCAAACTTTGTGTGTCCATGTGTGACCTGCCAGGCTGGCAGTGTATTTCAGAGACGAGCACTGCTTAATTCCTCCGAGGCTTTCAGCTCAGACCTGGCCCTGGCTAGTGAGAAAGCTTTTCTCCCAAAGCCATCAGGCACTGATGAGGTGAGAAGCAGCACGGGTTTGGGAAGGTTAGTGGCCAGCATCAGTGACCCTTGTGTGTTCCTTTGCTTCCCCCAACGCAGGAGGCGAGTGCTGAAGATTTCCGATGGCATCCAGCACCTGGGTGGTCTCCGCTGGGAGCTGGCTCTGTGCCTCCTGCTGGCTTGGATCATCTGTTACTTCTGCATCTGGAAAGGGGTCAAGTCCACGGGCAAGGTGAGTCCTTGGTTCAGGTCAAGCCTCTTCTCTTGGTCACAGCTGGAGCTCTGTTCTACTCACCTTTTAGAGGTTCAGAGAGGTCCTTGAGGCCCCCTGGGAACCACTGGCTGTGAAAGCTGGCAGGAACCTGGAGGGCTCAGTGTGCAGGAGGAGCCTGGAGGGCTCAGTGTGCAGCAGGAGCCTGGAGGGCTCAGTGTGAGGAGGAGCCTGGAGGGCTCAGTGTGAGGAGGAGCCTGGAGGGCTCAGTGTGCAGCAGGAACCTGGAGGGCTCAGTGTGCAGGAGGAGCCTGGAGGGCTCAGTGTGCAGCAGGAGGAGCCTGGAGGGCTCAGTGTGCAGCAGGAACCTGGAGGGCTCAGTGTGCAGCAGCAGGAGCCTGGAGGGCTCAGTGTGCAGCAGGAGCAGGAGCCAGGCTCAGTGGTTTTGGGGTAGGAAAGGATGGGAGCACTGAGGCCTCTCAGAGCATTAACTCCCAAGGTGTACATCCCCATCTAGTCCCTCTCCCTCCACGGGCCCAGGAGACCCTGCAGTCTTCCTCTGCATGTTCTCTTCCTTCCCACCACACTGTGAGCAAGCAGCATGCTTTTCCCTCTGCTGGCAAGTGCAGCTGGAAAACCTTCAAATTCATTAGATACAAACAAAGGTAACCGTGGTGGCCTCAAAGCCCTCTCTGCCTCAGCACCATGGGAGTTGTCTTTTTATTCTTTTTGTTTGTCTCTTCCTACAGTTGCTCATGTTCCCCAGCAATAAAGGTCTCCTTTTTCTTTCCCCACACGAGTCACCACAGAGTTATTTCTTGGACTGGAAGGGTTGGTGTGGCTGTCCAGCTCCCTTCCACACTGCCTTACAGAGTGTACCACTCTCCTTTGCACTGACCCCATTACTCAGTTTCTGCTACTGCCTCCTGACCCCATTCCCAGCCAGCTTTGTCTGGAGCCAGCAAGAGCAGATGGAAGTGGAAAGGTTTAGTGTGTTTCCTAAATGGAATGTTTCTCTGCATGTCCTGAACAAGGCATCATGTGTGATGGGGTGTAAATTTTAACTGCACCCGTTTCCATCAAGTTGATGGCATGGATGTTAGCAGTTTCTCTTGCTTCCAGAATGGTCTGGAATTATGAAACATGACAGGGAAATCAAGCAGCTTGCAGGGATGATATTTTCTGGTTTCCATGGAGTAAAATTAGAAGAAAAGAGCAACTGCTTGCTGTGGTGGCCTGGTAAAAGAAAGCAGAGGCAGTCTAATAACAGCAAATATGATACTAAGATACAGCAAATGCAGCGTGGGAAGTCCTGAGAAAAAATCCCATCTATTTTAGATACAAGTTCTAGGTCAAATGCAAGTGATTTTTAGCAAAAAGTACTAGTGATGGCGAGACCTCGAAAACTTCTTTCAGTGGAGCAACAGAGTCCATAGGTTTATCAAGCCTCCATGTATTTCATAATCTAAAATGATGGCTGTGGGAATATGACCCCACTGGGGAAGAGATATTCCCTAATTCTGAGGATTTGCCTGCGGAGGGTCACCCACCCTGAGCTGAAGTGGCCCTGCTGGGGTCAGCAGTGGTTCTCATCCTGCAGCACAGGGACAGCCCCAGCCCCCAGGAGTGCTCCCACAGGCAGGAGGTTGTCACAGATGGAACCACTTTGCCGAGGCATGTGGCTCAGATTCAAACACAACTCTGGATGTTGTTGACCAGCATGTGACAGAACGATCACACTGATCCCAGCAAGGTTCCTGGTGATGTAGTTAGTGCTAACAATGCCCAAAAAATAAAAAGGCTGGGTCTGAGCCAAGCACTGAGTAATATCTCATTGGATCCAGATGTTCCTGTTGTTAGATAGAAGGCTGGCAATCTTAATCCAGCAAACCCTTCTCCAAATTCAGGTCTCTGGTCTCAGCAGAGGTGTGAGTGACTGTGGAGTGAGAAGCTTAACACACTCATTCACACATAGGGTGTTACCAAAATGTGAATCCAAATCATATGCCAGACAGCTGCCAGTTTGTATCCTGAGCTCCTAAAACTGATGCTATCTAGAGATCAAGCCAAAAATGTGCAGCCTGGCATCCTGGAAGAACATGCACTAAGGTTCAGAAAGAATGAGTTGTTTTGATGAGTTTTGTTTTTAATCTTGCTTTCGTGGGCTGAGAAAGCTTCTGCTATTTCCTGAAGGAACACTTTGGTTGTGTGGTAAATACAGTGATGATGGTTAAACTTGCAGGACCTGCAGATTTGATTTATTGTCACTGTACAGCTCTAAATCAGAGGCTCCTTGAAAACTCGAGACCATGGGGAATGATGGCATTTACTTGTGCTGAAGGACTCTGTCCTTGGTTTCTACAGTGTTCAGGATGCAGATTCAGAGGGACAGGGATGAATCTGCTCACACAGACATCTCAGGCAGGTATTTTTCACTGATCTCTGTGTCAGTGTTATCCAGGACTGCTGAGATACACAGAGCAGGGCACATGAAATGCATAGAAAACCTGGAGCTGCAGATAGAGATGATAGTCTAGCTTTGGGTTTTTTCAAGGATGGGATATCTCTCAAATCCTGTCCTGTGATACAAAACTGAATCACTGGAGAATGTGAGTGTCCTGACTCAGGGGAGGAGTGGCATTGCAGCCTCAGGTGCTTTGGGCATTGCTTTGTTCAGATTGAGTCCATCAGAATGGATCCAGAAAACAAAATCTCTTTTTGGATCACTACTCAGATCACAAAGATTACCCAGGAACAGAGCAGAGGTGGCTGTACTGCCCAGGGAAATCATGAGCTTGTTCTCCTTGGGACGTCCCTTAATGCAGAAATTGCCCAGAGATGTGTCACCGTCCGTGGCTCCTGCTAAGGGATGGGGACTTTAGGTGCATTTTAAAGCAACTTATTCTGGATGGAAGGGCAGGTGTGAGAAATGGATCACTTCACATCATTACATTTTGCACTTCCTCCAGAGATGAGCTCTCCAGTGCACAACTGCCAGAGCTGAGAAAAGAGCTGTAGGGTAGTGTTCAGGTGAAGCATGCTGATGCAAGTCCTCGCTCAGCACGTCCACACAGGAAAAACCTGAAGAAGCAGCATTTCTGTTTTGGCCTAGCATGATAGTGAACAACCTCTTCTCAAGGTGGCCAATAATTCTTTAAGGTGTGGAAACAATGCAAAAGGATTAATGACATTACTTGAATTGTTGGGGAGGTTGCACGAGCTTTCAATATCAGTTTGTGTGGGAAACAGACTGCAGTGTGGTGTCACTGTGGCATGCTACAGCAGCTAGCCTGAACAGTCCTGGAAGTACCCTGGTAATCCCCAAAGTGAGTGTCACCTTCACCTGTCACCCGAAAGGATTAGCTGATACTGGTGTCCAGCTTTCCCCCAAGGGATGGTGGCTCCTTTGCTAGACAAAGGGATTTTGACCCTGCCTGTCTGCAATGCTGATGGGGCCAGTGGCATAAAAAGCAAGAGGACACATGTTCAGTGTCCTGTTCAGGTCTGCATGCTTGGTGGCAATTCTGAGACGAGCAGTCCTGCTGTGCCTGGAATGCCCACGATGGGAAATTGAGCTGGGGTCCCCCAGAGGCAGTGGCTGTGAGTCCCTGCAGTGGGGAGGGCTGGGCACAACCCCTCTGCCAGTTCCAGCTCTGGGCAGGGGACCCCCAGCACTGTCCCTGATGGTCCTTCAGTGGCAATCACAGTTCAGGGTGTCTCTTACCTGCACACCCCTTCACCCTCGCCACTAACTGCTATGGAGAAGAGACTGACTGGGTGTGCCTCAGACCCTGTTTGGAGCTGGGATGTGGTGATGGATACTGGGAGCAGCTCCTTCTCTGATGCCTGCAGATATTCCACACTGGCTTCAGCAGACCCACTGTGACTCCAGCCTGCTGCCAGCCTGGCTCAGGGTCTGGGTCGCTCCCAGCACTAGAAAGGTTTTCTGTGGCTCCAGACACACAATATCATGTCATAAGTTTCCCGAGTGCATTTTAAAATGCATTTCTTTCCACTGCAGGAGACAGCAAGGTGCTCAGCAAAGCAGCCTCCTCTGGTCCCCTCTCCCAGCCCAGGGGTCAGTGCTGCTCTCTCACCTGTCCCTTCCTCCTCCTCCCAGGTGGTGTACTTCACTGCCACGTTCCCGTACGTCATGCTGATTGTTCTGCTCATCAGGGGAGTCTCCTTACCCGGGGCATCCCAGGGAATCCTCTTTTACCTTTATCCAGACATCAGTCGCCTTGGGGACCCTCAGGTAAGGGGGGGAATGAAGGGCTGAGCTGTGCTTGCACGGGTTCCTCTGGCAGCCCTCACTCTCTCCTTTTTGTATTCCTACTCTCTTCCAATTTCTGCTTTCTGACCCCTCTGTGGCCATAAGCAGAGCTGTGATGTGGTGTGAGAACAGTCCCTGCTCTCCTGCCCTCCAGTGCTGTTCCTGTATTTTCCTGTCTGAGTGGAGCCTGAATTGCTCAGGGGTATGGGCAGTGGGGTTCCATCCTTTATCAGGAGTGGTGCCAGCTGTGCCTCCTGTGCTGGGGAGGCTCCTGAGGTGCATGGGGTGCCCTTTGCACGGTGCTGGCAGCTCGTGGGGATGAGCCCTGCTCCTGAGGTGTTTGCTCCATCTCCCCTGGGAAGCGTGCCAGGAGCAGGGATGGTGTGAGCAGTCCTGGGACCTGGCTGCCTTCCTCTCCTTCCCATCCCTGGTGAGAAATTCCTGCCTGTTTGACAGGAGGGTCAGCGCTCGACTGCTGCTTTTAATCTCTTTGGGACTAGTTCTTCCATGTTAAATCCTGGCTCCAGCTGAGCTGCTGTACCAGCCTTTGTGTGAAGGTGTTTCCAAAGGAGATTAAAGGGTGCCTGCCTGGAAAATAGGCCAGCAAAACCCTTGGTAACCCCATTAACTCCTTCTGGTCCAGCACCAGTGCTGCCTTGGTTATTAATTCTGTGAATGGGAACATCAGTGCTGGTGGAGGTATGGCAGGAGGGGGTAGGACAGCTGCTCCCTCGGCATGGAGGTACAGAAAAGTGTGGAAGGGCGTGAGGACAGCTCTGTGTTCGCTGTGTTTGCGTCTCCATTTGTGCTGGTGAGGTGCAAGAGGCTTCTGAAATGGAAGAATATCTCTGAATGGTGCTCCTTCCCTCCTGAACAGTCCTGTTGTTAGGGTGGCTGTGCTGCCCAGGGCACTGAACTGAGCCACCTCGGGCGTGGCACGGCTGCTTCTCGCTGTGCCCTCGTTAGGTCTGTCCTTTCAATTGCAGCCTGTGCCTTGGAAACACAGCTTCCTTCCACCCTGGAAAATCCTGCTGGAAAGGCAGAATAACCCTTCGGAGTAAGAGGATGGCTCTGAACCAGGGCAGGAAAACTGTGCTGAACCAAGGGGAAAAAAACTTGCTTCTGCCTCCCCATTGAACAATTCCCCAACGAATGCTTCACTTCTGAGGGAGAAAAGCAGGATTTGGCAGCAACAGTTGCCTTCCTGCAGCATGTTTTAGCCATCCTGCTGAAGCCTTGGGGCTTCCCTTGTGTCTTCCCATCAGAGAGGGAAGGGTTGGTGCCCCAAGCCCCATGTGTGTGTGGCTGTGCCCCCCTGTCTGTGCAGGCACTGTGGTGTGAGTCCTGCCAGCCCACGGGGACCAAGTCGATTACAACTGATTTGTGCTCAAAGGACAGTGAGCTGTAATTGTTTACCAGCAATCCTGCACTGCCCTGAAAAATGGGAGACTCTTCAGTGCTTGGGAAGGGATTCTGGAAATGAAAAAAATAATTAAAAATAACCTCTCCAATCTGAGCCTTATGAGAAGGCATCTCAAGGGGAGGTTTAAACAAAGAGCAAACAATATACGAGGGGACAAAATCGAAGCTCCTCCAAAGTATATGAAAAACTAGGTGAAAAGAGGGGATGAATTATTTATCAGATTCTGCCAGGGGAGCAGCAACAGCTGAGATGTGATTAAGTGTCAGAATATCAGGCTGGTGTGTGGAAATCATTGCTTTTCACCTGCCAAGTGACCTTGGACAGAACTGGGAAATCCTGTCTGTGAGAGCTCAGTGGAGCTGATTGATGATGTTCTCTCCTGGCTGGGAAATCTACAGTGCCCTAAATCTTCCTGCACCTTCATTTCCTCAATCTGTGAAATGCCTATAATTAAAATGGTAAATAAATTGCATTTGATAGGTGGATCAGACCATACAGAGAACTGCCAAACCAAGGTGTTGAATAATGAAGAGCACTTATGCTCAAATACAATAATAGCAGATAACAGCAAAGCCACCAGAGATTATCTATGTTGAACTGCATGTCCCCAAACCAAAAAAGTCCAAACAACGAGCCCACAGCTCATTTTTTTAGTATGCAGAATATTTATTATTATGACGTTAGCATGTCAGCCATAATTAGGCCCAAAGTCTTTTCCCACTCCTTGACTGCACTGCTGTGCTCCAGAATCATCCTGTGCACTTCACAGGGTGGACCAACAAAGGGTCTTGGGGTCATCCTCCATTTCTACTTTTGATCACTCCACCCTTGGCATTTATCAGTTTTATCAATTGCTTCATTCAGTAGGAAATACTGGAAATTTATGAATGTGATTAAGGAGAGGGATGCATAGTGGGATCCACTAGTGAGAAGACGAAATGAGAGGAATTCAGAGTAGAAATAAGATTTAAGTGTGTAAAACTTGTCATTAAAAGACCTTTTCTCAGGTGCTGTCAGCTCTCTGTTGATTAAATTTTCATATCACTGCCAGTCACTGTTTAGATAGACAGATATAAAGAGAAGACTGATGGGCTTGATGCAGAAAGTGATGGCTTGTGTGTTTGGGTTTGCTTTAAAGAGAAGAAATGTAATGGTCTCCTTTCACTCTGGTACTCTTAGCAAAGTTTCATTAGATTTAATGAGTGAGAACAGAGAAGGAGTTGTGCTCAGAGGCTGCTGAGTTTATCTGTCTCTGGAAAACCAGCAAATGTTTCTCAAAGCCTCCCACTCCTACTTTCCTCTTGAAACTTCCAGAAAACCCCCACCTTACTGCATTTGCTTGTACTTTATCCAATCTTGATATAAAGAAAGAAGCTTCAGTGACAAGCTGCTTTCCCCCATCCCAGGTGTGCTGAAGTGGGGGGCTGTGTCCCAGTCCTGGGGGCAGGGAAGCACCGGAGGTGCCAATGGCCAGCAGAGTTGTGCATTACTTTGTGAATATCCTTCTCTCATTTTCTTTCACCCATTTCCCTGATGGGTGCGTTCTGGAGCAGGGTTTGCCCCTGCAGATTTCCCACACGGCTCTTGCTCCCCGACACATGGGATAGGAAGGGAAGGCAAGAGAAGATGCCCCCAGTTTTCCTGGGGACTCTGTCACTCTGCCTGTGGCTGCAGAGCGAGAATGCTGAGGTCACGGTTTGGACCAGGGTAGCTCTTGCAGTGGATGCTGAGCTGAGGATGAGCCCCTGCAGCCACCACGGGGAGGGTGAGAGGTGTGTGTGCAGGGCTGGGACCCGCTGGGTTAACCGTGGGCTGCTGTGCCCATGCTGGGCGGGGGTCAGAGCCCCAAATTCAGGCTCTTCCTGCAGCTGCTCTATGGCCAGCAAACGCTGCTGCTTCCCTGTGAGAGGCGAGGGCGACCACAGGCCTGCTAAATATTATTTGTTCCCCTTATTTATTGTTTTCGCAGCAGGCCTTCCCCTTGGCCCGGTGTGTGTGCCGGGCTTGCGCTGTTGCCTTGCCGGTCGGGCGGCGCGGGGTGTGTACGGTGCGGGGTGTGTGTGGTGTGTGCGGTGTGTGCGGTGCGGGGAGTGTGCGGTGCGGGGTGTGTGCGGTGTGCGGTGTGTGCGGTGTGTGCGGTGTGTGCGGTGTGTGCGGTGTGTGCGGT
>VZRF01012447.1:18315-49881 GCA_013396875.1 Vireo altiloquus
GGTGTGTGCGGTGCGGGGAGTGTGCGGTGCGGGGTGTGTGCGGTGCGGGGAGTGTGCGGTGCGGGGTGTGTGCGGTGCGGGGAGTGTGCGGTGCGGGGTGTGTGCGGTGCGGGGAGTGTGCGGTGCGGGGTGTGTGCGGTGCGGGGAGTGTGCGGTGCGGGGTGTGTGCGGTGCGGGGAGTGTGCGGTGCGGGGTGTGTGCGGTGCGGGGAGTGTGCGGTGCGGGGTGTGTGCGGTGCGGGGAGTGTGCGGTGCGGGGTGTGTGCGGTGCGGGGAGTGTGCGGTGCGGGGTGTGTGCGGTGCGGGGAGTGTGCGGTGCGGGGTGTGTGCGGTGCGGGGAGTGTGCGGTGCGGGGTGTGTGCGGTGCGGGGAGTGTGCGGTGCGGGGTGTGTGCGGTGCGGGGAGTGTGCGGTGCGGGGTGTGTGCGGTGCGGGGAGTGTGCGGTGCGGGGTGTGTGCGGTGCGGGGAGTGTGCGGTGCGGGGTGTGTGCGGTGCGGGGAGTGTGCGGTGCGGGGAGTGTGCGGTGTGTGCGGTGCGGGGTGTGTGCGGTGCGGGGAGTGTGCGGTGCGGGGTGTGTGCGGTGCGGGGTGTGTGCGCAGGGCTCTCCTGGCACCTGGGGCTGTCCCTGGATGCTGTGCCTGCCCCTGGTTGTTGTCCCTGTCCCTGCCTGCTGTACCTGTCCCTGGTTCCTGTGCCTGTACTTGTCCCTGGTTGCTGTACTTGTCCCTGCCAGCTGTGCCTGTCCCTGCTTGCTCTCCCTGTCCCTTCCAGCTGTGCCTGTCCCTGGGCGCTGTCCCTGTCCCTTCCAGCTGTGCCTGTCCCTGGGCGCTGTCCCTGGTTGCTGTCCCTGCCTGCTCTCCCTGTCCCTTCCTGCACACCCCTGCCCTGGCACGCCGCTCCCGCTCCGCCCGGGGCACAGAGGGCAGGTACCGGGCTGCAGGCAGGGAGAGTCTGATGCTCCCACAGCCGTGCCAGAGGGGCTCGGGGCCGGAGCCCTGCCCTCCGCCTGGCCGGAGCCCTGGCCGGAGCCCTGCCCTCCGCCTGGCCGGAGCAGCGCATCCCTGGGGCAGCCGCAGCTGTGTTTACCTTACACGGCTCCCTCCGCCTCCCTGTCCCGGGTCCTGTCCGCAGCCCTGCTGAGCCTGATCTCAGCGCTGACATAGCAGGAAGGAATAAAGCTGTCGGTGTGTCCGTGGGTGTGTGTTTTTAAAAAGGTTTTTTTAAAAAGGGGTTTTTACCTTGGTGTTTATTTGAGGATCCTTGGGTACAGCACGTGGTCCAGGTGGAACACCCCGAAAATGCATGCACTTCCGAAACATTCCACCTGAACAAAGTACTGTACCCAAGGATCCTGAAATAAACACCGAAGTAAAAACCCCTTTTCTCTATAAACTGCGTTTTGGTTTTAATTTTAAGACCAAGGGAAGGCAACACTGGGAGTCTTGCAGTGAAGCCTCAGGAGCCACCGTGTCCCCCTGTAAGGCAGTGTTTGTGTGCTGCAGGGGTGGCTGGTGGCTGCTGCCAGCTCCACGGGCTCACTCAGGATGTCATGAGCAAAACAATTGCTGCTTGAACGGTGGCTCAGGACTTGGCTGGTTTCTGCTCTCCCCTCTGCATTACACCAAGCGTGACCCTGCACACAGCATGTCCCCACTCCGTGCTGTGTCGTCTCTGCTTGCTGACGGGGACAGTTCGGTGCTTCCCAGCACGCTGCCTATATCTGATGTATGGCATCCACCAGGGTTCAATAACATTTTGCTCGAAAGTGGTCTTTCTGTTATTTGAAAGTGCTTTGAGAACTTCCTAAGGAAGGATCTCTTTCAGTACTGGGAGCTATTAAATTCCGGTACATGTAATAAAGGGAATATTGCTGAGAAAATTAAGGGACGAAGGCATGGCCAAAACCGTTTTGCATAACTGCAGCTAAGGTGTAAATGTTTTGGCTAAAAACAGAGAGTAGGAGGCTATTGCAAACTGGAGCAAACAACATGTTTAAAGAAATTGGATTACGAGTTAAATAAACTGGATAGCTGAGGAAAATGCTGACAACAATTAAATCAAAATACCCATGCTGCCAATATGCCAGCAAAATCTGAACAGGATAAACTTTACCCGTCTCTTTGGGAGCAGTGGCCAGAGAACAGCAGGATGCTTTTATCTGCACTGGAAAGAGAGTCCTGCCTGACTCTGTGAGGCCCTTTAGTCAGAGTGGTCTGGTAACAGCTGAAAAAAACACATCTCTGAGTCACTACAGGGAGAGAAAGGAGCACAGGCAGCGGCTGGGGAGGAAAGGTTTGGGTTTCCTGGAGTGAGTGGTCCATGGGCTCCCGTGAGCCCTGTGGGGCTGGATGGGCAGTGGTGCTGCTGGTGAGAGGCTGGAGGAGGCTGGACCCCTGCCAGTCCCAGTGACCCCACAGCCCTGGGACCTGCTGCTGGACTCCATCACCAGGGTCAGGAGCACACATGGCATCAGTCCTGTGGCAGTCCTTTGGCCCCCAAGCAATCTGGGAATTGCAGGGAGACTGGGAAGGTTGCAGATGTCTCTTGTCTTTGGCCCAAGAGCTGCAGTAACCTTTGAAAGTGTGAAATAACGTGCAGGCAGCCTGAGCTGCTGTTCCCCGTCACGCTAAGTAGGGTCATGAGCTCTGCAAGTCAAGCTTAGCTTTATTTAGTTTCAGCCACAGGCTGCCTTGCTTCAAACGGGAGCATATGCTAGGGCAGGTCCTGTGTTCCCTAAGGATATCCCCTTGGGGCTGGACTCCCACACAGGCGTGGGCTGGGCACAGCAGGCAGTGGAGTGAGGAGCCCACAGACCCCATGCTGGTCTCTGCTGCACAGTCAGGGTTATCACTGGGTTTTAGAAATGAGCCACGTCATAAGCCACAGAGCTAATGAAGCTTGGCCTCTTGATATTTGCCTTCCACTGTGGCTGGTAAAGCACCAGTTCTTTTCCTGCCTGAGGGGTATTTCTCATTTGCTTGTGTGATTTATGTGATAAATAACACTGGTTGACTCTTCTTCCCTGTAGCTTTCTGCTCAGGGGGGACTCTGAGTTCCTGTCTTTTTCCCATTCCCTAACTGTTGTGCAAATCATAGGTAGTTGATATCCTTGAGGTTTCTGACAACTGTTAAATCTGGTTGAAAAGCATCAACTGAGTCTAATGTTATGACAAGCGTGGGGTAGGCAGTTTAATGGCAAAAGTCTTGTTATCTTGACAAATTGAACTACAAGAGCTGCAAACCCCATGAGAGGGTGTGTTTCGAGCTCAAATTTGATGGAAAACAAAAGCTCTAGCAATGAACAGCAAAATAAAAAGCAAACCTAATGAAGTATTTGATCCCAGTCTGTGTAAAGATGTTTAAATTATTGATGCAAAGGTGTCTGCTGGTCCAGCTCACCTCAGTGCCTTGCTGTGCCTAAAGTGTAGCTTCAAAATGAAAGCTGTGCCCTTACAGCCCATGAGCATGCTGATGCTTTAGGAATCAATTTAAAAAAGAGCTTTGATCTTTTTCTAATATTTTTAAACTGGAAAAATTAATACCTTGCTCTCTAAACCCATCTTCACATTCATCTCCAAAAAGAGTAAAATACACTGAGGTCAATTACTTTTTCGACTTCCCAGTGTCTTGAATAAGTTGTTCCAGTCCCACCTCGTCACCACATTCTACAAATCAGAGATTTGATCTCACTGCCTGTTTGAGCTGAAACCCAGAGTCCAGGGTTTCCATGGACTTAAGTGAGGGTTGTGGAGTTGAACATTAGGGAGGTGTCTTGCAGAACAGTCAGGGAGAGCAGTTTCACCAAACCTAACCCCAGCAGCATTTCGCCTTCTCTCCCTGCTGGGGTGGGCAGCAGTGGGTGGGGAGAGGATTTATTCTGTGCATCTGTGCCTTGAGCTAAATCCAGAATTTTTTCCAAAAAAATGGCAGCTAATGGGATTGTAAGATGCCTTCATAAGGCCCATGGGCCTAGGAAGGAGAAGAGGTAAATATAAAACAAAACTCTTGCCTCATGATTGCCCTTTGGCCAGTAGGAGAGAGGAAAGGCAGAGCAGTGCATTGGTGAGGGGGGCCTGAGCAGCAGGGGTGGCTGGACAGGTGCTGCCCAGCTGACCACTGCCTCAGGACACGAGGTGTGGGCTGACCAATACAGGTGTGTTTTGGAGTCACCAGAACCACTGTGGTGCTTTCCTTTGGCTCCTGTTCTTCTCAGAGGGGCTCTGGGGCAAGGCTGGTGTTCGTCTGAGGGCTTACTGGCACTGCTGCTCTGGGAGAGGAGAGTGTAGTCAAATGCACACTTTTCTCGTAGAGTTGTCCCAGTAATACTTTTCTTCTGCTTTTCTTTTGTCTCAAGAACGTGGCTACCCTTCAGCATCGGTTGAATGATTGTCTTATCTCTGTTTTATATAACCCCTAGAAAACTAGATCTTAGAGAGCAGAAGTTTATTTAATAATCTTTGTCATTGCTCATTCCTCACCGTTGATTGCTGCTTTTGCTGTTGTCTGCAGAAGGCAGTGACAGTGGCTGAATTGGTGGCTGCACACAGCGAGGCTTTCAGATGAAATTTGGCATTGACAAATGTCAGTGTTAGAGCCCTGGGATGTGTTATTGACAGTGAGAGCAGAGTGCCTCATGGGAATAACAGTGCTCTTGTATGTTCTTTTAGGAGATGTCTCTTGACATCTCCTAATAATAAACTCTGTTTATTTCTGGTATTCCTACCCCATTGAGTTTCTTTTAAGTTTTGGAGCCTTTACGTTAGGCCTTGGAGGGAAGGACCATCACCATCACCACAAGCTGAATGCACCTGTGCTGGCCAGTGGGAGACTAGGCTTGCCCAAACCAAGTACCCTTCCTCTGGTGGCAGAGGGCTCCTTCAACCCTGGTGGAAAGTGATCATCTGCTCTCCTGCTGCTGGAAGGCTCTGGAGTGTCACAGGCTGGTGATGATGGTGGTGATGTGGTGGTGATGAAGGGGCTACATGCGATTTGGGGGGATGAGGTTCCTGGTGTATCCCTTCCCTTTGGCACCTCTAGCCCCGCTGGGTGCCTCACTGAGCACTGCAGTTCCTGCACTGTACAACCTGACCCTAGAAACACTTGTTTCGATGCAGAGGACTGCTGGTCCTGTGAGCCCTGGCTTTCCTGGTGCTTGCAGCAGCCTCTGGGCTCTGCCTCCTCCCATCTGTGCACTGCCTGTGCTGGCCTTGTCTTCTCACCTGTGTTTGCATCTCCCTTGCAGGTCTGGATGGATGCAGGCACTCAAATCTTCTTTTCGTATGCAATTTGTCTGGGATGCCTGACGGCTCTGGGCAGCTATAACAAATACCATAACAACTGCTACAGGTAACTGCTGCCTCGAGCCCTGCCCTCCCTGAACACCAGTGAGCTGCTGGAGGCTGCTGGCCTCTGGAAGTGTCATGATTTTTGTTTCTACCCAAAGCACAGGAATCCTCTTTCCAGGTGTTTTCTCCCCAAATCCAGTTCTCTGTGCTTTATACCCAAGGGAATTTTCTGTCTGCCCCCTCTTCCACGCTCTGCAGAGCTAGACCCTCATCACTAGCTTTGTGACCCCAGCCCACACTACAACCTCCCCTGTTACAGGGGTGCACGAGTAGGCACAGGGGAAGCAGGACTGTGAAGTCTAACAGCTCTCACCTTGAGATTTACCCTGCTGGGGTTCATTTGGAGCCAGTGGCTGGCACAGCTGTCAGTGCTCTGGGTTCCTGTGTGCTCTCTGTGGTTGTGTATGAGCCTGCAGATGTGACTTCTGTTTGCTGCATGCTGGACTGCAGGAACAGAAATGGACCAGACTGCCAGATAGAATCAGGCTTTCGAGTTGAAGTGGCCAAGGGAAAATAAACTAGTTTAGCTGTAGGTGTATCCATCCCCAGGGCTAAAAGGCTTGTCTGAGAGGAAGAGGCCACCTCTCTTCCCACACTTTCTCTGCTGATTGGGTTGCTCCTGGCATTGACTTCTCCCCCCATCTTTTAAATTCAAAATTGTGGTTGTTGCCATCAAAGGTCCAGGCACACCAGTGGCTATGTGATCCTTGCTTGGCATCTTTCTTCACTTTAGGAGTTCATTCCTGCTGCAGGAATGCACTGCCTCTCCAACAGCAGCTGGGCTGCGATTCCTGCTTCTTTTCATGTCCCACATTCACTTTTGAGAGAAAAAGCTGTAGGAAAAGAAGAGATAATGGATCTGTCTCTGGCCTTCAACACGTCCTTGGACCTTTGCATCGCCAGTCTAATGTGTCACATGGAGATGATGGCAGGGGCTGCTCAGCAGCAGGGCTGTGAAGAGCTTCTGTGGCTGCAGCTGGGAGTTGCTGTGGCAGGGGGAGAGGTGTCTGTCTGCATGCTGGGCTGGGCTGTGCTTTTACTCTTTATGCTGTTCGGCTTTTCCAGGAACACTGCTCTTAGTTTTGGTGTCAGACCTTGGGCTAGCCAGCAGGCACACACCCAGTTTGAATGGGTCAGCCCTGTGCTCCAACAGGCTTAGTTTGGATAAGACAGAACCAGGATTTAAGGGGGGAGAGGGACATCAGCATGGTGCCCCACTTTGTTATAGCAGGCCAGGCTTTGGTGACCTGGAGAAGGATGTGGGCAATGGAACCATNAGGTGGCTGCACACAGCGAGGCTTTCAGATGAAATTTGGCACTGACAAATGTCAGTGTTAGAGCCCTGGGATGTGTTATTGACAGTGAGAGCAGAGTGCCTCATGGGAATAACAGTGCTCTTGTATGTTCTTTTAGGAGATGTCTCTTGACATCTCCTAATAATAAACTCTGTTTATTTCTGGTATTCCTACCCCATTGAGTTTCTTTTAAGTTTTGGAGCCTTTACGTTAGGTCTTGGAGGGAAGGACCATCACCATCACCATCACCACAAGCTGAATGTACCTGTGCTGGCCAGTGGGAGACTAGGCTTGCCCAAACCAAGTACCCTTCCTCTGGTGGCAGAGGGCTCCTTCAACCCTGGTGGAAAGTGATCTGCTCTCCTGCTGCTGGAAGGCTCTGGAGTGTCACAGGCTGGTGATGATGGTGGTGATGTGGTGGTGATGAAGGGGCTACATGCGATTTGGGGGGATGAGGTTCCTGGTGTATCCCTTCCCTTTGGCACCTCTAGCCCCGCTGGGTGCCTCACTGAGCACTGCAGTTCCTGCACTGTACAACCTGACCCTAGAAACACTTGTTTCGATGCAGAGGACTGCTGGTCCTGTGAGCCCTGGCTTTCCTGGTGCTTGCAGCAGCCTCTGGGCTCTGCCTCCTCCCATCTGTGCACTGCCTGTGCTGGCCTTGTCTTCTCACCTGTGTTTGCATCTCCCTTGCAGGTCTGGATGGATGCAGGCACTCAAATCTTCTTTTCGTATGCAATTTGTCTGGGATGCCTGACGGCTCTGGGCAGCTATAACAAATACCATAACAACTGCTACAGGTAACTGCTGCCTCGAGCCCTGCCCTCCCTGAACACCAGTGAGCTGCTGGAGGCTGCTGGCCTCTGGAAGTGTCATGATTTTTGTTTCTACCCAAAGCACAGGAATCCTCTTTCCAGGTGTTTTCTCCCCAAATCCAGTTCTCTGTGCTTTATACCCAAGGGAATTTTCTGTCTGCCCCCTCTTCCACGCTCTGCAGAGCTAGACCCTCATCACTAGCTTTGTGACCCCAGCCCACACTACAACCTTCCCTGTTACAGGGGGCACAGGGGAAGCAGGACTGTAATGGCTCTCAACTGGACTCCTTTCACCTTGTGATTTACCCTGCTGAGGTTCATTTGGAACCCGTGGCTGGCACAGCTGTCAGTGCTCTGGGTTCCTGTGTGCTCTCTATGGTTGTGTATGAGCCTGCAGATGTGACTTCTGTTTGCTGCATGCTGGACTGCAGGAACAGAAATGGACCAGACTGCCAGATAGAATCAGGCTTTCGAGTTGAAGTGGCCAAGGGAAAATAAACTGGTTTTGCTGTAGGTGTATCCCTCCCCAGGGCTAAAAGGCTTGTCTGAGAGGAAGAGGCCACCTCTCTTCCCACACTTTCTCTGCTGATTGGGTTGCTCCTGGCATTGACTTCTCCCCCCATCTTTTAAATTCAAAATTGTGGTTGTTACCATCAAAGGTCCAGGCACACCAGTGGCTATGTGATCCTTGCTTGGCATCTTTCTTCACTTTAGGAGTTCATTCCTGCTGCAGGAATGCACTGCCTCTCCAACAGCAGCTGGGCTGCGATTCCTGCTTCTTTTCATGTCCCACATTCACTTTTGAGAGAAAAAGCTGTAGGAAAAGAAGAGATAATGGATCTGTCTCTGGCCTTCAACACGTCCTTGGACCTTTGCATCGCCAGTCTAATGTGTCACATGGAGATGATGGCAGGGGCTGCTCAGCAGCAGGGCTGTGAAGAGCTTCTGTGGCTGCAGCTGGGAGTTGCTGTGGCAGGGGGAGAGGTGTCTGTCTGCATGCTGGGCTGGGCTGTGCTTTTACTCTTTATGCTGTTCGGCTTTTCCAGGAACACTGCTCTTAGTTTTGGTGTCAGACCTTGGGCTAGCCAGCAGGCACACACCCAGTTTGAATGGGTCAGCCCTGTGCTCCAACAGGCTTAGTTTGGATAAGACAGAACCAGGATTTAAGGGGGGAGAGGGACATCAGCATGGTGCCCCACTTTGTTATAGCAGGCCAGGCTTTGGTGACCTGGAGAAGGATGTGGGCAATGGAACCATTGTCCATGTGGCAGCAGTCCAAGATGGCATCAAACAGCGTTGAGCATTTCTTGTTTCCTGCCACAGCAAGGGAATTCCTCAGGCCCCTTTCAGGTGCACATCTGCAGAGGTCTCTTTGACCTGGCCATCCCCTCATTTTACTCTGTGCCATGACATCCCTTCCCACCTTCCACATAATGGGAGAGCACCTTCCAGCCCATGCTTTCCAAGGAGGCTTTGACCTTCTTTGATACATCCAGGGGAGAGAGGGACAAACACCAATAAGGACCAGGAACTGTTTGCAACATGTGAGAATTTGTATCAGATTACTGAGAATATAATTGGAGTGGAGAGCAGGCAGTTTATAGCAACTGGAGAAATGAGGTTCTGGCTTGGGTTTCCCATTGTGTAGCTGGGGTTGGTGGAGTGTGGCTTCCCTTCCAGCTGGGAGATTCACTGGCCCTTAGAAACCAAAGGTAAAGGCAGAGCAGCAGTGCTGGGTGCTGTGCAGTCCTTGACAATGCAAGGAGCTGTGCTTCGGGAGGAATAATCTGAATTTGTAGGACGCAGGGGCTCTGCATGAATTGTACTTTTTCTCTAGAAAAGGTTGCAGACCAAGAATAGACCTAGTTAGCATGCAAGGAGGAGCACGAAGCCCCAAAAATGCTATATAACTAATGACTGATACAGAAAAATCACACTGGATTTGCAGAGTGGCATTTAATAAAGTCAGAGCAGGCCATGAAATGCCAGAAGGGGTGCATTCAGTTTGGTTCAGAATATCTCAGAATGATGCTGCAAATGTTATTGTTGTCCCCAGGGTTGCAGTCACAAGAGGACTAGGGAGACTGGAGCGTGAAAAGGAATTGGATAGATAAGAGATGTTCAGTTTAAAGTGTTGATGGATGAGAATGAGATGAAACAGAGACAAAAGGGAATAGATCAGAGAAAATAAATTGGATGGCTGTGATTATCTTTTTCTCATAATGCAAACACCAGGAGATAACTGGTGGTGCTGAGAACCCAGAAGATTATAACTGGTCCGAGAAATCTATTAAGGAAAAAAACCATGTTCCCTTCTCAGACAAAAATAAACTCTTACATGCTGCTACAGGAGGGACTAGGGGAGAGAGAGGAAAGAGAAAGAGAAAAAACCCCTGGCATTTAGATGTGTAGGAAGACCATCTGACAAGCAAGGAGCTTAGGTGAGGAATGCATCTTCATGCTGTCCTGGGACAAGGCTTCCCTTGGGGCTTCCTGCTGTGTTGTCCAGCCTGGGGCACCTTTCTGCAGCTCCTGGTGCTGAGTGAAGGCTCAGGTGTGCTGGGAAGGACACAGGGGCTGGGGCAGAAGGGCTGGTGCTGCCCTGGGGGGCTGCCCCGGGGCGTGGGTCATACCTGGCTGATGCTTTGCCCCCTTCTCCCAGGGACTGCGTGGCCCTGTGCTTCCTCAACAGCGGCACCAGCTTCGTGGCTGGCTTTGCCATCTTCTCCATCCTGGGCTTCATGGCAGAGGAGCAGGGCGTGCCCATCGCCGAGGTGGCCGAGTCAGGTGAGAGGAGACCCCGGTGGGGTGGGGCCCTGGGGGTGCTGCCACTTGAGCTCCCATCCTTCACTGTGCATCTCCAAAAAGCAGGGAGAAATGAGTGAACTCTCAGGAAATACTGAGGTGCAGTGGTGGTGGTTTGAGGCCAGTAAAAGCTGCCTCCAAGGGTGAGGGTTGGGCTTAGGCAGCTGCTGTCTCTGGCGGGGAAGGTGCTGAGGTGGCTGTATGGCATGTGCCCAGGCTTGTGCTGTGCTCCCTGGGCTCTGAGGCTTCCCCTGGCTCCCAGTCCTTGCAACAGTGAAGCAGCCAGAGTTGCTGTGTCCCCTTCCCTCCGTTCCCGCTCCTCCTTCCCTGCTGCAGGAGCCCGAGTTCCATGCACAGCACGGTTTTACTGGAGCGAGAGGCTGCATGGCCACAGGCTGTGCCCTGGCTGGGTGGCTGCCTCGGGCACATCTGAACCAGCTGTGCTGTGCTGCTGCCCACTGCCTGCTCTGAAAGCCCTTCTCCCTGCAGGGCCTGGCCTGGCATTCATCGCCTACCCTCGGGCTGTGGTCATGCTGCCCTTCTCCCCACTCTGGGCCTGCTTCTTCTTCCTGATGGTTGTTTTGCTGGGACTGGACAGCCAGGTAAAGCTGCAGGAGCAGAGCCATTCCCTAGCAGACAAAAGCCACCGTCTGTTCAGGACAGGCTTCAGCTCAGCTGAGGGGGAGCCAGTGGGGCTGGGAAGCTGGTGAGGATGGGCTGACAGAGGTGGGATCTCTGCTTTTTGCAGTTTGTCTGCGTGGAGAGTCTTGTGACAGCTCTTGTGGACATGTACCCCAGCATCTTCCGCAAGAAGAACCGCCGGGAGACCCTCATCCTGCTGGTCTCCATCCTCTCCTACCTGGTTGGGTTGGTGATGCTCACAGAGGTATTTTGGGCTCAGACCACGTGCATGGAGCCTGGCAGGACAGAGTGGGACCTGCTGGGTGGTGGGGTCTGTACTGGGGGTGTGTGCTTGCTGCTCTGCTGCCCTGTGCCTGCAGGAGGCTGCCCTGCCCTCCCCGTGCCACTCATGTTCCTCCTTCCAGCCCTTACCCCTTGTGCCAGTCACAGCCCTGACACCTCTCCTGGAGCTCTGGACAGCCTATGTTTTGGTTATAGATTTATCTTTACACAAACCAAACCTTTACAGCTGTAGCCTGTTGCATGGGAAGGGGAGTGCCCTTGTCCTCCTCTTTCTTTCTGAATGGAGCTATAGGAACATTTGGTACAAGGAAACTTGTCAGGCCTGAGCTCACCCCTTATCTATTATACTGATATCCTCTGTATTATCCTTGTGATTAATTGCCTGGGAGCTAAACTGCTCTTTTTAAAAACTTTTAACTCTGCCTAGCAATAAGTGTGTGTGGATTGATGCTGCCAGAATGCTCTTTGCCCTTTATGTTTTCATTTGGGCATAACTTTTGAAAAAGCTGTCTCTGATGTTCATGCAGCATCATACCTGTTTTGTAGGCAGCCCTGCAGACTTGGGCAGTGACACAGCCAGGCTGCATGCAGTTATTTGCTCCTGCAAATTGGGACTTTACCATAAATCAGATGGATTGCATGTCTTAAGGGGTTTCCATCCTCACTTCCACCTACAAGAGCTGCCTAAGTTTTGTCTTCTCCTAAAACATCCCCACAATCCCTGGCAGTCAGTTGCCCTCTGCTGTGCTGCCCTGTGTTGAAGTGAAGGGTTGCAGAGACTCCTGAGAGCAGCAGGGTGGCTGCATGTCTCTGTCAGGCCTTGGGCACAAGGGATGTGCCTTTTCTGTAGGCTAAAACCCTGTCCCAGGGAGGGAGATGCCTCCAGCTCCGGGGAAGATTCTGAGTTTGTTTCTTGCTCTGGCTCTAGCTCTTTGCCTGATTCCTCTCCCCTCTCTCTCCCTCGCTGCCCCCTTGGCCTTTCCCAGGGTGGGATGTATGTCTTCCAGCTCTTTGATTACTATGCTGCCAGTGGCATGTGCCTGCTCTTTGTGGCCATCTTCGAGACTCTGTGCATCGCCTGGGTCTATGGTGAGTATGGGCTTGGGGGGTCCCCAGCTCTGCCCTCTCAGGCTCTTGCCTGGCTCATCCTCACAATGCTGGTCTGTAGCTCAACTTGGCAATTGCTTCGCAGTGCAAGGCAGAATCTAAACCCTTGCTTTGGTGCCCCTGGACTCAACTGGCAGGGACTTCCTCACAGGAACACCCTGGGGGATCCCCTGCATGTTCCTGTGTGCCCCTGCTTTGGAGACCCTCCTTCCTTGGGGAATTGGAGATGTCTGGAAAATCTTTTTTCAACCTGTCTTTAGAGGATTCTGGGACTCAAACATTTTTGAGAGCCCTCTATCAGCATTGACAGTCACCAGGTATGGGTAAAAGCAGGGTTGAGTTCCTAGCCTTGGAGATGATGAGGGGTTGACCCTGCTGACCCACTGAGCTGTTTTGGGGGGATAGGAAGTCAGTCCAGCACAAAGACTGAAGCTGGCCACACTCCTGAGGAGCTCCCTGACCCAACTGTTGTGTCTTAGAGTGACTTTATGGTGTGTAAAGCTGCGCCAAGGCTACTGCACCTAAATGGTGGCGAGGCAGGCCCTGGACACGCAGCCCCTGCTGCCCTGGTGGCACTGAGGGCTCCCATCCTTGCTCTCTTCTGCAGGTGCTGAGCGTTTCTATGACAACATCGAAGACATGATCGGCTACCGACCCCTGCCCATCATCAAACACTGCTGGCGGTTCATCACCCCTGCGGTGTGCATGGTGAGGCAGAGCTGTGGGAGGCACATGGGCAGAGCTGGGTGCCTCTGAGGCACCTACCTGTACACAGAGGGATGCACATGTCTAGGGGGTTGTGTGGTACTATGGGGGCCTTTTGTTACTTGTGCTTGTGGCTTTGGGGNTCATCACCCCTGCGGTGTGCATGGTGAGGCAGAGCTGTGGGGAGGCACATGGGCAGAGCTGGGTGCCTCTGAGGTACAGGCACTACCTGTACACAGAGCGATGCACATGTCTAGGGGGTTGTGTGGTACTATGGGGGCCTTTTGTTACTTGTGCTTGTGGCTTTGGGGGTGAGCTGTGGGGCTCAGCAATGGGGAGAGGCTCAGCTGTGGCAGAGGTGTTTGCTGGTGGGACAAGCTCCTTGATGCCAGGAGCAGTGTTGCCCATGGGGGCTGTCCCAGCACACCCTGTTTAACTGGTGTCCCCTCTGTTGCTGCCCTGAGGTGCTCCTTTTTACCCTGAGTCTCAGTGCAGATGTGTGCTCACCAGGAAGACCTCTCTTTGCTCATGGTGTTGATTTTCTTTCTCTTTTTTTCTTGGTCTCTTTCACCTTGCCAGGCAACCTTCCTGTTTTCTTTGATCAAATACACACCGTTGACATACAACAAGAAGTATGTGTACCCGTGGTGGGGAGACACCCTGGGCTGGCTGCTGGCCCTCTCCTCTATGGTGTGCATCCCTCTCTGGATTGTCTACAAACTCTCCACCATCAAAGGCTCCCTCAGAGAGGTGAGGTTGGTGCTCTGGCATCAGGGCATGGGCCGTGCTGCGGTGTTGAACCCCAGCCCTGCAGCAGAATCATTTGTGTGTTGCAGGTTGATTAGCCAGGAGTCCAGAATAAATCAATTGAATGAGTTAATTGCTATAACAGACTTGGGTTTTTTTAAGTTCTGCTTTCCTGGAGGGCTGCTCCAAGCTGGCTGCTGCCTCATGGTACCTTTTTTTAAATTTCTTCTGTCTCTTCACAAGTACCACCAGGAAAAAGGTCATTAGAGTGGTGGGAAGATGAGTTTATCCCCTCAGTTTCTGCAGTGCTGACTGTCCTTATTTTGGACATCTCCAGTATTTAGGGACCAGATCTGCATATGGACCTGGCTGGCTAAATGAAACCCATGACTGGTAGGGGAGGGCCCAGATCACCTTTTGTCCTTGCAGCAGTGCTTAGTGCCTGTCTTTGCCTTCCAGAGGTTCCGCCAACTCACCTGCCCACTTGAGGACTTGCCTTCCAGGCCGGGCACAGGACAACCCCTTCCCTCCACCAGAGCTGGCCTCCTGATGCTGACAGAGCTCGAATCTCACTGCTAGGACCAGTGTGGCTCTCCCTCCCTCCCCCCAGGATGGTTTCTATACAGCCTTTGCCACCTGTTGGAAAATGCAAGGATTCTTCACTCACCAAGAAGAGAGAGATTTCTGGGCTGAGCTCCCTTCTCTGAGAGATTTGAAGGGGTGAGGAAGAGCCTGCCAAGGAGATGGTCTGTGTGGAGTTAGCAATGCACCTTAATTCTCTCCCTGGAAAGAGCTCTGAAGGAGCACATCAAGAACCAGTGATCCTGAGCATCCCCAGGCTTCTGGTGGGCAGAAAGGAAGGACTGACCCTGGAGGGTAAAGAGTGTCAGAGTCTCAGAGCTGTGGCTCCAGTGTGGACTTTGGGAGCTTCTCCATTCATTCCATTAAATCTGTGTTTTTCCTGACTAGATCTGCTCTGTCTCGGTTTTGTCCCACCAGCATTCCTTGCCCAACAGCATGTGAGGTGAGATGTGTGTCAGCAGAGCTGTGCTGGACATCCTGCTCTGGATCTCTGTTGCAGTGGCACAGTGGTGTGGGAAGGTGGCCAGAGGAGAGGAAGCTTGGTTTAGGGTAGGAAGGAAAACAGGGAACAGTGGTTCAGAGGCTCCTGTAAGTGGTAGGCCTGGGGTACCCTGGTGAAGAGTGCGCTGCCACCTTCTGCTGGAGGCACTGCCAGCTCTCAGACAGAAATAATCTGTCCCCTGGGTCACTGGGCTCTTCCTGGGCTCTGGAGGAACACCTGGATTTGTGTTTTCTTCTTGAAAGTGAGGGATCATGGGCAGCTCTGCCTCGCCTCTGCAGGTCTGTGTCTTTCTCCGTGCTGACTGCCTTCCAGGTGCTCTGGAGCCAGTCATTTTGGTTTTCCTGTGAATGGAAGAAGGGCTGAGTGCTGGAAACGGAATCTGCTGTTATGTCAACAACCAGGGCCCCTCGTTTCCAGGCTGTTTGGGTAAAGAAAAATAAAACTCAAAGAGCTGGTGTTTTAAGTGCTGAAGCCCCAGCGTCCGAGGAGGGCAGCCAGAGGACACGTAACCCTGGGAAGCTGGATGGCTCCCAGGAAACCCTGAGGAGGCTGGAGCCGGGACAGAGCTGAGCCAGCAGCCGGAGGCTGCACACAAGGACACTGGTGGGCACCGCGCTGCGGCCAAGCCTTCTGCTGCCGCGGGCACAGCGAGACGCGAATTAAAGCGAATCTAGGCGAGTTAGAGCAATCCGCGCCATTAGCCACAAGGTGGCCCCAGGCCCTCAGCCACGGATGGGTCAGCGGGACCCGGGTGGAGGGGACCCGGGTGGGGGACAGGGTGACCCAGCTGGAGGGGACAGCAGCACCCCGGGGTCACGGTGGCCCGACCATCCTCCCCATCCCCTTCGCTGCCGGTTCCCTGCGGAGCTCCTCTCCGCAGACATGTGCCTCCCCCGGGGCACGGCGATCTCAGAGCGGCACGAACGGGGACAGTCCTCTAGTCAGCTCGGTTTTCCTGGGCTTAGTTTTCCCTAGTTTAGTGTTCTTGCAGCCTGGGAAGGTGAGATGGAGACAGGTCCGTGGGGGAAGGGCTCAGGGAGGCTGTGATGGGCGCTGGGGATTGCTGCCCTGTGGCCGTGCCCAGGTCACTCGGGTGGCTCTCCGGGGCTCCGTCGGCTCTGTTCCAGCGCGGCTCTGGAAACCTCACCTCACTGCAGCCTGTTTTCCCTTTTCCCAGCCCATTTTCCACCCGTGAGGTGGGTGCATGTGCAGCCATGGGTTGCCCCCTCGGTGGGTGTGCACGTCCCGCACCAACATCCCAAGTTTCTGCACTCCCTCCCTGCAGGGAGCTCGGCTGGCACCACCCTGGCACCTTGGGCAGCCTCCAAGCCTCAGATTTCCAGCTTCTCCTGCTGCCACTGCGCCTCATGGAGCTCGAGCATGAGCTAAGGGTCGTAAAGAACCGAGAAATCCAGGGAAAGCCCTTTTGGAAGAGACCCACAGAGTGAAGGAAGGCAGAGCCAACCAGCTGCCCTGCCACTAGGATACGGAACTGGCTGGTAAAAATTACTGCTAGAAATGAGAGAACTGAGTTCAATACAGGAGTTCCAGCAACAGATATTTTCATCCATGCAATTTTAACCTTAAACAGAATTATACTTTCATTTTTCAGTAACATCTAGAAGAGGTTTGTCCCACTGGGAAGATATTTTAACCATAGTAGAAAACAGTAGTTGTCCGCAGCTATTTCTAAAATCTGGCTGATGTAGAAAGTCTGCTTGGCTTTATGTAGGCAAAGTGTGAGTTTGCTGAAAGGCTTGTGACTTGTTTCGTTTCAAAATAGACTGGTGTCCAGCGAATTGGGCATGTGGTTTATTGATCTGGTTATATGAGCCAGGAAATCTCTCAGGCCTGTGTTCTTACGTGACCCAGTTGCTGTAAAGCTTTGGATGAGCTAGGTAGGTCAGATAAGCAAGAGAACCAAAGGTTTTGCTGAATACTCTTAAATAAATGTCTTGTTTCTGACAGGCAAAGTATTAGACTTGATGACACCTGGCTTGACATATGAATCAAATATATTCTATCTTGCTCATTGAGAGGCTGATGGGCTAAATTTGAAATGAATTTATTTGAAATTTCCAGACATGACATTTTTTTCACAGCACTTTTAAGACCTGTGCTTAAAAGGAATTTTTGGTGAAATTCGGAATATGGCGATGTCAGCATACAGGGATTGTTTGTGGTTTGGAATGTGGTGAAAGGGATTTTCACTGCATCCAAGATTAGCCTTGCAGTCTGTGGAATTTGCACCATATGTTCACCAGCTGGGGAGACACTGATCTCCCTTTAGACAAGAGGTGTGTGGTCATTGGGTATTTCCCACCTTCAGAATACAAAACCTACAACTTAGCCTGAGAATTCCACCCATTACTTACTGGATAACAGGCATGAGATTGAAGAGCCTTGTTTTTCATGGATTGTTTGGTAGTGGCAGTGGTGATTTTTGTTTTTGTTTGGTTGGTTTTGATTTGGGTTTTTTTGTTTGGTTTGTTCTGTGGAGTTTTTGTTGGTTCTATGTTGGTTTTTTTTGTTGTTGTTTTGGTTTTTTGCTTTTGTGGTTTTTGGGGTTTGGTTGGTTTGTTTTGGTGGGGTTTTTGTGGTTTTTTGGTTGGTTGGTTGGTTGGTTTTTGTGTGTGTGGTTTTTTTTTTTTTCAAATGAGAAGTTCACCTAAAAATAAAGAAGTCCCTGAGATTCTGCCCCAGGTCATTGGTGCTCGGAAAGGATGACCTGTTCATCGATCTGTCCATGAAAACCAGGCTCTGCTTTTCCCTTTTTGTGTCAGTGGTGCCTGGGGAGAAATCTCAGCCCTCCTTGTTCATGGATGGAGATGCTCACATAGGGCAGGGAAATCCCAGATCCCAGGGACAGACCTGTGGATGAGGATGTATCTACTGTCATGGAGAGCATCCCAAATCCTGGGATCTTTGAACAGATGCTTGAGAGGTGTTTTTCCTTTTGCCTTTAGTGGTGTCTTCAAGGCAGTTTTCCACGGCTACTGCAGAGTGATATATTGTGAGTCGTGTTGCACATTCTGGTGACAAGAAAAGTGGATGTGTTGGATGCCATGGTGCATAAATGGAGAGAACAGAGTAAGATGAACATGTTAACTCGTGGGATACATAATCCTGTGAAGCAGAGATCCCCAAATAATCTGCTAAGCGTGTCCTGCAGGCGGGTGCAGATGAGCATATCCCCCAGAGCAGGCGTTTGGCTGAGCCCCTGTGTGCTAGCGTGGTTAGCAGCCTGCAGGAGGGGATCTGCACGGCTCAGATAAGGGAAGCACGCGAGGGGGAGCACAGAGGCACGTTTGGGAAGCTGTTAAACACTTCCCAGAGTTACCAGTGGTTTGGTTACCCCCTTCTCCATCTGAGCTGGCCAGAGCTGCAGCACCTCGGGCAGCAGCAGGCACATCTCTGTGTCTCCATCCCAGCCTGTCCTCGGTGTCCCTGTGCAGGGGAGCTGTTTGCTGTCACTCGTCCCACGGCACCAGGCTCAGCTGCCCTGAGGAAGCAGGGAGGGACAGCAGGAGCAAACAGGCACGTACCCCTGTGTCCTCTGCCTGCCTTTTTCCGTGATCCTCTTGGTCTCAGATCAAGCATGAGCGCTGCTGTGGGGCTCAGAGAGGCTGTACAGATACTCCCCAGCTCAGAGAGGCTGTACAGATACTCCCCAGCGTTACCAGTCCTCCCTCCTGACCACCTTAGTGCTGACTCTGGGCTCCTGAGCCACTTGCCCATGCCTCATCCTCTCCCATGCCAGGGATGCTGTGAAACAGGGGATGTCTCACCCTGCCTGCACTTTCAAAGATAAAGGCTCCTGGCAGCCTCCTCCTCCTCCTTGGGATCTCTCCTCCTCCAGCCTGGGAGCAGTGCTGTGGCTGCTGGAGCCCATCAGGGTTCTGTGGGGCCTCATTAGCTCTTGTTGCTTCGGTTATGTTCACTTGTGATTAGTTACAGTGAAACTGTTGTCAGAAGTCACAAGCTTACTCAAGCAGAAATTAGCCATAAACATAAAAAATAAATTATACCAGTGCCTAGGGGAAAATCCCCTGCAAACATAGTGTTCAGTCAGCAAGGCATGTTCTCAGTGTAAGAAGCAGCAGCACTGTGCCCGTGGGGGGAACCAGCCTTTCTCCTATTTTGTTAGGAAAAGTGTTGAAAGGTGGGGTTAGTCTGGTCAAACAAGGGCAGCCGTGGCTCAGCTTGGAGGCTGCAGGCTCTGCTGTCCCCAGCAGCTGCCCCAGCAGTGCCTCTGCAGCCTCTTGTGTTCGTGGAGCACACTTTGGATTCACCCACAGCTCTGCCCCGGGCTGGCAACCCTCTGCCCCGGGCTGGCAGCTCTCTGCTCCGGGCTGGCTCTGCTGCAGGCATGTCAGAGCTGGCCCAAAGGGAGGNGGCGTCCTGCTGACAGACCTCTCCCAAAATCCGGGCTGGGGGTAGATCTGACTTCTTGTGGCTTGAGGTCTCGTGTGTCAGGGGCTCGGGGCAGTGGCTGCTGCTGGGGAGCATGGCCCTGGCGTGGGCTGGGCTGGCAGCCCTCTGCCCCGGGCTGGCAGCCCTCCGCTCCGGGCTGGCAACCCTCTGCCCCGGGCTGGCAGCTCTCTGCTCCGGGCTGGCTCTGCTGCAGGCATGTCAGAGCTGGCCCAAAGGGAGGAGAGGGTGGGGACACCCAGGTGGTGGGAAAAGCCAGCATGTGTTCTGAGAAAAGGTAAAAGGAGGGGCGAGAGGGCACTGCCAGCTGGCAGGCAGCGAGCAGGGAGGGGAGGAGGACACCCTCGAGGAGGTGCAGGACAGATCTGAGGTTGGGGTTAGCCATCCTCTGGGCCAAAGGCTGGTGCAGCAGGCTCAGTGCTGGTCTCCAGCTGCCCTGGCAGGTTGAGGGAATCTGGTCCTTTCCAAGAGAGCTTTCCTGCTGTGCTGAGAGGGGATGGCAGCTCGTGCAGCTGCAGAGGGAGTGGGTGTCCCTGTGGGGATGGACAGCAGCAGTGCCCAGCTCTCCTGAGCACCCCCAGGATGGCAGGGATGGGCCTTGCTCAGGAGGAGCCGTGGGGATCTGAGTGCTGTGGTGTGTGAGCTGCTCACGGCAGCGGGGTGCCAGCTCTGGGGGGGTCATTGCCTGGGGTGGGGGTGCTTTGGGCATTTCCAGGGTTTATTGCAAGCAGTGCTTCACTTCTGGGCGTGAGTGTGTAAGAGCAACCTCATCCACACTTCTGTGCTCCTCCTCCACATCGTGGGGTGACCTGCAGGCAGATTGTCACATCCTTTAGCAGCTGTCCTACCTCCCCAGCTCTCAGAGTGGAGAGCCCCTGCTCAGGGCTGGCTGTGCCAGCCAAGGTGGCCACTGCTGCTCAGGGAGTGCAGCTCTCCTGGCAGGGGACTCAGCACAGTCTGTACCCCACCAGCTGAGCCTCTCTGAACGTGATTTTTGGTTTTCAATCTGGGTCAGCACACTAGTGAAATCCCTCACATGGAAGCTGGTGTGGTGAGATGAATGAGCCCCGTGCCCATAGCAGGATTAAAAAACCCTGTGAATTATTGCCTGGTGGGAAACTCTGAAGCCTGAGTGTAACTTCTGGTACCTTCTGGACTGGAAAACAGAAATAGCCTTTTTTTCCCTCCTGGAGAATGATTTTCACACATTGCTGGATAAAGTTTTCATTTGGGTTGACTTTCTTCTTGTTTTACCTTAATGTCACAGGTCATTTCCCATCTACAGCTCTGCAAAAACCCTGCGATGTTCCCGTGAAACACTTCAGTATGGATAAATCAAGTTTTTAGGTCAGCTCTGCTTACCTAGGCTTATCTCAATCCCCTTTTCATAGGTGGATAACCTCTGTTGCACCTTTTCCTCAGTTGTGCTGGCTCATGCCAGTCCTCTGTGACAGGACAGGCAGTGGCACTGTCCTCCTCGAGCAGGGCCAGAGGCAATGCAGAGCCAGCACATGCTCTTCACCTTGCAGTCTTTCAGGACTCTGGAGACAGCCCCTAAAAGGCAGAAGATGGAGCCTGTCCCCTCTGATGTTGATGCCAGATCTCACAAGGGAAGAATCAGCCTGTGTTTCTTTGGGTATGGGACCAATCCACTCAACCAGCCCACAGGTGAAAGCCAGAGCTTTGAAAATGGCACGCTTGGAAAGCTTAATGCCAAAAACAGCCCCAGGTAAATGGAGATGTTTTCCCCTACTGCATCCAGCACTGGCCTCAGTGGTTCACCCTGAGGGTCCCACCCAGCCCAGGGCTGATTCCCCTCACACATCTCTCCAGTGTCCTTTGTCCCCAGGGCAATCCAGCTGGCTCCCATGGGATCTGATTCACTGGCTCCCATGGGATCTGATTCACTGGATCCCATGGGATCTGATTCACTGGCTCCAATGGGATCTGATTCACTGGATCCCATGGGATCTGATTCACTGGATCCCATGGGATCTGATCCACTGGCTCCCATGGGATCTGATTCACTGGCTCTGATGGGATCTGATCCACTGGCTCCCATGGGATCTGATTCACTGGCTCCAATGGGATCTGATTCACTGGCTCCAATGGGATCTGACTCACTGGCTCCCATGGGATCTGATCCACTGGCTCCAATGGGATCTGATCCACTGGCTCCCATGGGATCTGATCCACTGTCTTCTAGCACCTGTGGAGGATTTTCTAGAGACAGCATTACAAATGACCTCTACAGAGCGTGCAGGCAGGCAAACCTACTTCTTGCCCACACCGTGGCACTGAGGACTTTTGTCAGCTCCTGTGTTTCCCACTGAGGGGCTGAGAAGTGCTCCTCTGGTGAGCCCAGACATAGATGAGCCTGTGCTGGGCGTCCCACGCTCTGGTTTGACCACATGGGTGCGTGAAAAGGTCAGTAAGAATTTGTCAGGCACATTAACAGACAAAGCAAAAGACAGGACAGTGATAGCATTAAACACAACCCTTAAAAAAAGAGAAAAGCTGAGCTCAAGTACCTTAAGAGAAATGGAGTAACTGGAATGCTGCTGGTGTTGGTCATGAGAAGCTCCAGAAAAGCACATCAAGGCTGAGATGGATGCAAGGAAAGCTGCCAGGGCAAAGGCACAGAGGGACTGCTCACTTCTAGTGAGCACCCAGACACTATAAACTCTCCAGCAATGCCTCTCCTTGCTGGCAGAGCTCTGTCCCATGAGCTGTGTTTGCACTCTCAGCACATGGGACAGGCACTGGGGGCTGTGTGACCCCAGAGCAACCATTCCCCCTTCACCCACCCTCTGCCCTTTGCTCCACCTGCCTGACAGTGCTGGCGAGGGTTGAGCTCAGCCACAGAAGGAAGTTTAATGTAGTTCTCCATGGAGATTCATTCTGCATGTTTGTAGGATGACACTGAGGGATGCCCTTATCCCACTGAAGTGATGGAGCCCTAGAACAGTGGGAATATGTGGCAGCCAGCCTGGGCCATGCTGTGGGGTGTGCAAGGGAAGAGTTCCCACCCTGCTGGGGACAAGAGGACATGGAGTTACTCCCTGACTGCTGTAGCTGATGTTTACAAACTCTGGGCCTTCACCCTGCCCACCTGGGGCTGCTTTCTCCTCTTGCTTTCTTGTCAAGGCCGCAGTTCAAGGTCTGCAGAGGTGCATGTGGTGAGGGAATAGGGGAGATTGTCCTTCTGCCCTGATGCACCTCCCCTCCCTACGTCCCACCACCCACACATGAGCTGGGTGGTAATTTGGTGGGGGGAGCTGGTGGAAGGGGTGGGACAGGAGGAGGAGAGAGGTTAGTCTCTGCCTTAACTCTTGCTGTGTCTCTTTGGCACTCGGCGGATTCCCTGCCCGGACTCCAGTGGGACAGGAAAGGACAGGATAGGACAGGAGGGGCTTGCCTGGGGGAGACCTGCGCTGGGCTCAGGTGAGTTGGGCGTTTGCTGGATGAGCAGATCTGGCTGGATGTGTCACCCTGGGAGTGGCAGTGACTCCCATGCTCCCACAGCCAGCAGCTTGCTGTGCTCGGAGAGCAGGCCAGCACCTCTGCAAGGGCAAAATCTAACCAGCGTTAAGCAAAGGAGGAGCAAGATGGAAAATAAGGAGCAACTAATCAATTTGGATCCACCCAGGGAAGAGATTTTTCTTTCAATGGTTCCTTTGGTAAGGAAAGGACAGGCTGAGATGCTGCTCAGGGGATGCCAGGAAGCTGAGGGCGAGGAGATGCCTGGAGGATGGGTAACTGGTACTGAAGGCTGTGGCAGCAGAGAGAAAGGGAGAGAGTGACAGATAAGTACTCAGACAGCAGAAAGATTGATAAGAGAGATGAGAGTGAGCGAGACAGGGACAGGGATGAAGGGCAAAGATGAGTGGCTGATAATGGGTGCAGGAGCCAAGGTGCTAGGAGTGGAGTGGGCTGTAGGCATTCCAGCTGCTGCCAGCGTGAGTCCTCTCCTCCCATACTGACCCTAATGCATTCACTTGGGGGCTGCAGTTTTAGAAGATGTGCCTGGGAGTGCACTTCTCGTTCTTCTTGCCCCAGAGGTTTCATCAAATTTGTTCCTGTAGGGGTGAGGTAGGGAGACAGTTTCTGCATGTGCTGAACTCCTGGGATCTGTGGGCATATTTACGAACAAATGCGAGCAGCACACATGAGGGTTTCATAACACCTGATCTGTGTCTTCTTAAATCAACAGTGCTTTCAAAGTAATCACTACTAATCAGGGCTTTCATCTCATGCCAGTGGCAGTGCCAATGCCCTAGTTTTTCCTCTTTGACAGCTGCTGATAGGAGAGTCTGAACCTTGGACCTGACCTTTGCAGCTCTGCTGCAGCCCAACTTTGCCGGATCACGGCTGCAGAGGCGCTCCTTGCAGAGGGCAGGACAAAGAGCCCTGTGCCTGCCTCTGCCTGGCCGTGCCCATCAGCAGGGGTGCAGGAAAGTTTCGGTGCCCAGGCAGGAGAGCAGGTACCCGGCACCACAGTACAGTGTGGCACTGCGGCAGCAGCTGCTGGAGCCACGCTGTCCGTGCCCATCTCGCCTGGTGTCACTCGTCCTGAGCAGCACCCGGAGCCGGCCCGGCCTGCCCAGGGTGTGGCAGGGGTGCTGGGCTCCCTCAGGGGCCGAGCAGGGATCCCCGAGCAGGAATCCCCGAGCAGGGATCCCCGAGCAGTGATCCCCCATGACCCGCTCCGCGCCGGCCGCGCTCGGCTCCCCCAGGGTGTCCTGCCTCTGCCTCGCCTGCCTTTCTCGCTCGAGTGCTCTTCCCCGTGCTCCCTGTTTCCCATCACTGGCACCAAGTGCCCCCAGGCTGCGGTTTTGGGAGCTCAGGCAGGGAGCGCCTTCCCGGAGGAGTTTAGATACGAGAGCCGAGGGCAGCGCGATGCCAAATCCCCGTGCTGCCCTTCCATCCCTGACCCGCCGGCTGCGCTGCTGGCTCCTCTGCTCTCCTGCTTCCCCCTCTTCTGCCGGCTCCTCTGCTCTCCTGCTTCCCCCTCCTCCCCAGCCCTCGCCCCCAGCCCCAGGCTGCGCTAGTTCAGGCTGCCGAGCTGCGGGCTGGGGGCTGCCAGCCTCCGTCTGTCCATCTGCCCAGGGCTGCGCTGGCACCTCGCTCCGTGGAGCTGCTGCCCGGAGAGCTGGCAGCCCTGCAGGCACCCTGCAGGCTCTGCCGTGTCCCTGGGCTGCAGCACAGGTCGCTGCCCCGCTGTGCCCGTGTGCAGGAGCCAGCGTGGCTTTCGCCCGCGGTGCCACTCACCCGCCCTGCTCCTGCGGCCAGGGACAGCAGCCGTGCTGGCCACACGCCTCGGCTGCACACCGGGAACGCTGAGCCAGCCTGGGCAGCGCCAGGACTTGGGACAGACACCTCCGGCCACCGGGCAGGTGGCTCCAGGGGCTCCACTGGCACCTGGCTGGATCTGGGTCTGCGCCAGTCCCATCGCTGGTGCTCTGTGAGAAGGATGCAGCACTGGATACAGCCAGACTGTGGGCTGAGTGGAGGTCTTGAGAGTGTCTGGTTTGATGCAAAGGCTGGTTTCTAGTCATATTTAGACACCATTTATGGAGTTCAGCAGTTAGTCTGTTTTTTTCTAGGCTAGAGAAAGAAACAACCTATATGTCTCTAGCCCAGAGCAGTGATGGTGAGCCACGGACACCAAGAGAGACTGATCTGGCCCTGGGAACAACAGCGTACATTGCTTTTAGCAGGAGATTTGATCCTCAGGAAAGCCCAGCCACTGTTGGGGGCTTTGGAGGCTCTCCTGTGCAGCAGCAGAAGGCAGGGCAGGAGCCACTTGGCATCCTCCTGCACTGGGGGTGTGTGTTCTGAAGGGTGATGCTCTATAACCCTTGCAGCTTGCGTTGCAGATGTTCGTGTCTTTAGTAAACTCACAGTTGTTCCTTATCCCACTCTTTCTGGAGTCAGTAAGTAGCAAACTTCACCGACTGCAAAAGCAGTGCTCTTATTTCACGCTGGAGAAAACACAGGTAGGATCTGATTCTTGTACCAGCCTCCTGTGCCTCATGAACCTTGCTGAACGGATGCTTTGAGAATACCCTGCAGCCCACAGAACCTGGAAGTTAATTAGAAAGTGTAAAGAAGCCAACTAACTTTCAATTACTTGAAATGAAAGCCATTTTAATTTTATCATCTGTCCTGGAGTTGTTCTGTTTTTCTCTTTCCACGTCTGTCCTTGTCTCTGTTATGCAGCTGGAGTGAGCCATTCTCCAGCAGCATTCCCGTTTGGAAGCAGCTGTCCCTGCTCGTGGAGCTGCTCTCAGGGTGGCTGGAAAGCCCTTGCTTCCACTGCTAGTTCTTCCTTGTCCTCTTGCAGACGTGACCTATTCCAGTAGCAGCCCTAATTTAACGCACTAATCTGACCAGGTTGGTTCCTTTAGCTGTGCCTTGGCTCTGCTGCTCCTTGCTCAGCCCTTACTTTCTGTCTCTGCTCCCAGAGCTGCCCCCACCTCCTGCCATCAAAATGCAGCACAGGGTTTCAGCTGCCGACTAACTGCTGCCTCTGATTGTGCAACCAGAGAATTTTCTGTGTCCTCCTGCTCCTCCTTTTGTAACGCAGCCCAGTCCTCTTGCTTCCTGATTCTTCCCTCCCCATCTTACACTGCAGTTTGCTTGCTTGCTTGCTGCTTGCTTCAAAGTGAAACCAAGAGATGTAAATGCAGTGCAGCTGTCTGTGCTGTCACCTGTGATTCTGCAGTTCTGGCAGCACCTTCGAGTGGCCAAGGGAGCTTCAACACTGTGCTTCCTCTCAGGAATGTTACCAGCTGCTTTCTACAGACATTTCTGTTTGCTGTTCCTCTGTTTCACTATTCTCTCTGGAGGTTGTCCTCCTCTCGTTTGCCTTATGGTAAAAGAGCAGAAAAGGTCAAAGGGAGGATGTGAACTTCCCAGCAGTAGGAACTCCTGTCTGACACCAGTCGGGAACAGGCAGCCAGTCTGCAGGAGGTAAAGCTTCAGAATTGCTATTGGCTTCTCCTCTGGTGCCAAAACCCCAGGTGGCTTCTCTCTCATCCTTCTTCTCTCTCTCTTGTTCCTTGCCTCACCTGAGCAACTTTAAAAAAGCCCTTTTTTACCCTGAGAGAGGTTGAGGATAGCACCATATTTTGGTTCAAATGATACTTTCTTTCTCCTCTTTTTATTTCTACCTCTCCCCTTCAGTGGCACCTCCAATCAAAGCCAAAAAATGCTGTTCTCCTGCATATCTGCAATGTATGTTCAGCACCTCATAGGCAGCTGCTGAGTGGCCATCATGCTTCAGAGGTGTCCTTGGTTTTCCTTGCCCTTTGTGACCACACTCAAAGGATCCCATGGTGATAGGTGTGGGACAAACACAGTTCAAAATTTGTGACCAAGGGGAGACTGTGTTGCCTCATTCAAATGTTCAAGAATGGAACTTGTTTCTCTGTGTCTGTGGCTGCCTGCTCTCTTTCCAGGTCCTGCAGAAATCCAGGTGTATTCTTATTTTGCCAGCAATAAATCTTTTGGGGAAAAAAATGTGGCTCCCTCCATGCACCAAGCCCAGCATGAAATCCTGTACCATTTCTGATGGAGCTGCATGGAGGGAGCCCAGTACTCTCTGTGGGAAGATGACAGACTACAGGTTATTTCTGTGAAGGGCAAAAAAACCATCTCCTCCCAAGTGCTGAGCAGAGCAGCACTGGAAGAGACTGGTTGGGTCACAAGGAGCTGGGGAGGGAAGGTGGTGGTGGTGGTTGAGAGGGTCCAGGGGAGGGTAGACTGTGGATTGCATCAGATGGAATTTTAGCAGTTGGGGAAACTTCATGGCAGAGGGGAAAAAAAAGGCTGGGAATGAAGTACTCATAGGATTTTTCTCCAAACTTTGGTGAAGGAACAGCAGAAAAAGTGCAGGGAAGCAGTGAGGGGCACAGTTTTTACTCCAAGCTCGTGTATTAAGGAGAGGGGAACCAAAGGGAAAGGAAAAGTTTGCCTGTTGGGGAGGATGTAACACAGCAGGTGGCTGTGACTGCTGTGGGAGAACCAAATTGTTCCTAGCTGGAAACAAGAAGTTATTTGAGTCCCCATCTGGCCAAGGAACATGTAGAGCAGGGGCACAGTAGGATTAAATGTTCAGGAAAAGAGCCAGGAGGTGTATGAATAGTCTTTCTCATGGAAACAGCAGGCAAAGCAGAGAGGGAAGCAGTGGGGATGTGTGATGTGCATGGCTTTGTCTGGGAAAGGAGAAGTTGTAGCTCATGCCATGAAGGGCCAAAACTTTGGGCACCAGTTTAATCCACCATCTGTTCCCACCTGAAAAGGTTTGATTTCATAGCTGGGGTGCTTTCCCCCTTTCTAAAATGGGGAAATGAAGGCAGAAATGCTGTGTCTCCCCTGCTGTTCTGTGTTTGTCCCAGCCATGTTCCTCATTGCAGCATCCCAGCTTCTGTCCTTCATGCTGCCTTGTTCAGGAGTCAGAGGACAGGTACAGAGTCCAAGTCCTGGTCCAGGTGTCCCTGAGGTGGAGGCTGGTGACAGGGCTGGGCTGGCACTCACACCTTCCCTTCCCAGGGGAGGGTGGGAGGAGGTGATTCTCTGATTGTGATCTTCCTCTGCACCCATGTGTGAAACAGGTCCAGCAAAAATTAAATTAACCACAAATATTAGTAGAAGTAGGCTGGCTCTTGGATCCACCTTGCATTAAAAGAATAAAACCAAAGAATTAGCCAGTCTCCTCCTGCCAGCTTCTTGGGACAATCTTAATAGACCCAGACTTAAAAATCATTGCACTTGATAAGGTGCCCTGGACTGCAGCAAATTGGAATGTGCCAAGGACTGTGAGAGATCAAACACGTTTCATTAAGTACGTGTGTTACTTTTTCTCTCCCATTTGGCAGTGTGTGGAGCTCTGCTGCTCTCGGGGAGGAGGAGCCTGTGCTGCAGCATGGCAATGAGCTGGTTAGGCAGCTGTGCTGCAGGCAGGCAGGGGGAGAAGGGCCTTGCCTGGCCTCCAGAAGCCAAGAAGTGACTGGCAGGAGGACCTGGTGATGCCATCTCCCCTTCCAACCCAGCAGGAGCCCCAGGTGAAGGGGCAGAGCTGGGACTGGAGGCACCTCTGTGCCTCTGGTGAGCTGCAGGGCTGCTGCTGCCAGCCCACCTTTAGGGTGTGTGCCTTGGTTCCTGGCTTCCCCCACTGGGAAAAACCAGGTTCACTCCTGGGAAAATGTGAAAAGGTTTAATAAAGGGTTTAATAAAAAGGACAATAGGAGACAGAAATAAAGCAAAGAGTTAATAGGGCCTGGTGCTTGGCACGATGCCAGAGGCACACCTTAGCTAGCAAACCTCTTCTGTTAAATGCCCGAGTCTCAGACATATTCATAGATTTCTGTGCATCATTCAAATATTCTTTTTTTGGTATCTCTTGGGTTTCAACTCCCCCTATCCTGTCACTATTTCCTTCTTGCAGATCTGTTTAAAATTTGATAATCCATTGTGGTCCTGTTCTGCTGGCCACATCCTCTGGTTCTGCTGTGTTCCAGGTTCTCATCAATAGATTCTTCCTTCCAGAGCCTTAGACCTGTCGTTGTTATCTTCAACCAGATGGTCCAGGAATGTGGGGAACTCCCTTGCTTATCTTTGCTATCCTGAGTTAACTACATGAACAGAAAGCATTCCACATATCATGCTATAACCCTAAGAAATCACACTACTATTTCTAAGAAACTATATCCATGTAACTAAGTTTTCTAACATCACACATATGACATCCATTTTAATATTTGCCAAAAGCCAATAATACCATGTGCACTGGTAACCTCCACCTTCCCTCAGTGTGGGGTTAGAGGTTTGTAGGTGCCTGTTGGAGGTCTGGTTCACCTTCACACTCACCTGCAGCCCCACAGGTGTGGTAGCCCTGTTGGTTTGGGTCAGCACAAGCCATGGCAGCAAAGAGGAGCTTCCCAGCACATGGGCCATCAAGGGCAAGGGCTGGAGACAAAACAGAGGTTTCCTCCTCAGTGCCCTCATGCGTCTGCATTTGACACCAGAACTGGCTGTGCTCACCACAGTACTGCCCATCTGTAAGCTCTTACTGGCAGTAGTTCTAAAAACCTCTCAAATTGAACAGGAACCAGGATCCTTCTGCCATGTTTTTGAAGAGGAAGCTCTGTCAGCCTGGAGCATGGTCTTCACTGGCCCCTGACCGCTCTCCTCCATGGTTCTTGTCCCCCTGTTCTTGCTGCAGCCCCTCTTAGGCTGGTTGATGTCTCGTGTGAGACTCACTCCTCCATTCAGAGCCCATGGAAATCTGCTGCTGGTAGCAAAGCAGGTAGGGTGAGCCCTTCAGGAAAGCAGATGGGGGAACAAAGGCTGCTGGTGCCTAGGGCATGTAGAGAGCAATTGGTGTATTACACTGTGAGATCTGATTTCCTTTCTTTACTTGAATAACAGGCAGGAAACGTGCCTGTGTCAAAGAACTACTTGTTTTGCTGTGAACATTCATTAGAAGTTGTCTTATCATACACAAGCATCTTTCTTTGCCCCAGGGCCTGATATATCCAGAGGGTTAGCATTCTGGAAATCATTTCGTTTCCAGAAGTAAATGAGACACTTTGATAATGATGCTGTCTTGTGTGGATAAGTGCAAGCATGCACTTCCTCCTTGCTTCCTTGGAAACCACAAGTGCCACAGTATTCCCTGGCTGCTGGGACAGATGTTGGGGTCTAAGCTTGCTCTTATTTCCAGGCAGGTCAGGTTCCCTGGCAGTCCCCACTCGCCATGAGATGGTTCATGGCTGGTGCTGTCCAGAGGGACATGGAGAGGCACAAGGAGCGAGGGAATTGTTTGCCATCGTGGTCCTGTGCACTGTCCTGCTGCCAAGGGTCTGCAGAAGGTGTGGTGGTCCTGCAAGGTAAAGGACATCCAAGGTGATGAGGTCCTGCTCACCACTGAGGTGCCTTGGGAGAGGTCCTTGGCCTGACCTGCCTCCAGAGCCAAGCTTGGACTTTGCCAGGGCAAGTTTAGATAGTGCAGAGCAGCTCCAGGGGCAGTGGAAGTGCTGAGTGCTGTGAGGGATGCAGAGGAATGACTCTGTTGCTCCCTGAAGATGGGGATGTTCCTTTAGGTGGCACAGAAGGAATGAGAGATGTGCTGTCAAAAACTTATCCAACCACCAGCAAAATGAATTTGTGAGCTGCTGCAAAGGAACAAAGCCCTGATTTCCTTGCAGTCCCAGCTGTTGGGAATGGAAGCAGAGGTGCTGCTGCTTTGGAGTGACTTGTTTCCAGTGTAGTTTCCTAATCTGAACAGAGTGCACCTCTGGCTAAAGGCAGTCACTTCTAGAAAGGGCAGCTTCTGCTCAGTAATGCCCCCAGTTAGATGTACCTTGGTTTAGGACTGCCTTGGCACAGCTCCCCTGCTCCGTGTTAGGTCTGTGGGTTTTCTCTGACCTCACGTGTGCATTGCAGGAAACTCATTAGAATGAGATTTTGAGGAGAAATTTTTCTGGTAAGTCAAAGGGAGCTTTCTCTCTTCAGTTTCTTCTCATAATGAAATGTCTGTAATAATGCAAAAATGTTGAAGAGAAGATTCAGTGTTGAGCGTCTGTGTTAATTTTGACTGGATTTAAATTAACTCTCCAATAAAAAGACTGTGAATGACAGAAAAATATATCTTGTAACAAGCAGCCACTAACTTTGCTTAATTAAGAATATGCTACATGTGACTCAGGATTTAGTGTAGACCAGAAAATGTCTTTCTTGTGCCTCCCTGGAGGCCCAGCCATCCTCAGTGTGCCTCTTTCCATGCTCTGTGTTTCCATGGCTGGGCTTTCTGCCCCTGACATTTCCACTGCAGTCCTTGAGCTTGTCTCATCTCAGTACTGCCCTGCCCAGACCTGAAACACCTCACAAGGATGAGGTCCTTTTGCTCACCTGAGGGCCTTTTTTTCCTTGCCCTGTATTCTTTGCAAGGTTGGGCGAAGATGGAATATTTATTGGGGAGAGCCTAGGGCAGAAAAGTGTCTGTGTGTTTTGCTGAGGTGGCAGGAGGTGTGGTAGCGAAACTTGGTGTCCTGAGGGTCAAAGAAAACACTCCTAGCAATTCTGTGAAGTAAGGTGGTAGGTTGTCCATTCTTGTTCAGACTATTTATCCTATTAATATTTCTATCCTGCTGTCTGAAACCACTCCAGAAGGAGTTGTTGTATAAAGCACACAGGGAGGAGAAACTGCTTCTGCCTCCATTCCCTGCTTCCTCTCCAGCTCCTTCTCCCTTCCTCTGAGCTGCTGGATCCAAAGTGTGGTCGCCCTGGTAGGGCCCCACAAAG
>VZRF01012480.1:0-77548 GCA_013396875.1 Vireo altiloquus
GAAGAACACCAGCCCCCTGACAACAGTGGTTGAGCAGTGATATTGCCCCCCATGACCCTGCAAGGCTGGAAAGAACTCACATGTTCCCATTTGCCATTGATCTCATGTGGGGTGATTGTAGTGTAAGGATTCGTTCCTGCCATGTTGACATGATACGTCTGGACAATCTTTGAGACTTCATTGTGGATTCCCAGGATGGCTTGTCGCTCCTTGTCGGCATCTGGCAACGTGGCTTTGAACTGCTCATGAGCTGTGGTCAATCCCTGCAGAAGGGAGGCAGCAGCAAAGGGAGGGTAAGTACATTACTTACATTACTTGCCTCTTCAGCAAACATATTCCTGAAGTGACTGCAAAAGCTAGCATATTCCCAGCATACAAAGCAGGCTACTCTAATAGGCTTTTTAGGTTCTCTCAGTATCACTAATGGGATGTTTTAAGCAGTTAAATGATGTGAAGTTTTGTTTTCCCTCTCTTTTGGTCCCATGTTGACCAGTGACAGAGAACACAAACCAAAAAAAGACAGAATAATAATGGCTCATAATTTAGGGGGAACTATTTCTCCAACACTGCTCAGTGACTGCTTGCTAGCCTCTTTGGGGAAGAAGATCTGACTACTTGAATTAATATTAAAAAATGTCCCACTAGTTTAAATGCAGTATATTTTCTTCTCCCACTAGGTATGCACTATTTCTACACCCAAAGTAACTCCAGATGAGTACTAAGAGTCAGATTCAATTTCATCAGAGTCATTTAGAATCTGGTGAAGGTCTTCCAGCCAACTGCAAATTTGCACAGACATCACATGCTCCTGCTGCTGGAAAACAGCTCCTTCTCCCTGACCACAACAGGCCCTTCCTGTTCCCCGTCTCGCTGTGGTACCCAGGCCGTGCTCCAAGGACTGATGGCTGGGGCGTGCTTGCTGGTAGTTTGTAGCCAGCTGACAAGACAGCTGGTCCTGGCTCATCTCCCACTGCTTCTACAGGCCTCTAAGGTACTTCATCCCAGAAACCTAGAAGATCAAGTCTAGGGAAGCAAACGCAGGGCAAGAGGCAGGAAAATGAATGGGAAACAGGTGTGTGCAGGGATAACCAAAGGATCAGTGTGGACAGGAGAGGGAATGAAAGTAAACCACGTGACTGACTGCTCTCTCTCACAACACACAGTTAACTGCTTTCCGTAAAATTCCTTCCTTACACGGTGACTCATTACTTTGCAGCTGATGTAGTGCCATGGAGATGTAATACAAGTCTGGGGGCTGGGAAAGACACTGCAAACAGTCACAAGGAGATGGTGGAAGTGTTTATGTGCCGTTTAGATTTATTTTGCATTACAAAAGACTTAATGAACCCCTTTGTTCAGGAGGGCACAATGGACTAAGCAAGTGGCATCTCAGGAACTGTCACTACTCTGCTCCTGCCCTGGATGTCGTGTTCCCTGCAGGTCTCCCATTTGCTGCCTCACCGATGGTCACACTGCTGTCAGCAATTCCTGCAAAGAGCTGACTTAGATTCTTTTCACAAGCCCATCAAGCAGGAAAAACAGAAGTCCTCAATGCAATCCAGGAAAGAGTAATTCCTGCTCTCTAAGGTCTGCTAATTTCCTGTCTATACCTCAAGCTGCTTTCCTAACACCCTTTCAGAAGGGGAAAAAATGAGATACCATCTTTGTTGTCTTAGAGGAGGCAAGACAACTTGTTTTCAAATGGTAATTTCAGCACCAAAGCAGACAATTTTGATTTTTCTTGTGCTCAGCACCAAAAACCAGCTGGCAGCTCAACTGTCCTCATGGTACATCCTGTCACGTAAGACCAAATGACCTGGACATGACATTCCATGTGAGAATTGACCTGCAGACCCTGTGAGCAGCACTAAGCTTTGCTCACGTTAGTTAAGAAAAATTCCACAAGACCCTAAAAGGTTCTCTCAATTTTCAGGCTTCCATTAATATGGCTCTGGAGTCACTCTGAAAAATCTGCTTACTGTTTTTGTGTCCAGCTAGGATGATGTATGTATGTTTTACACCTATTCAGATCCAGGTTTTGGAGAAAATCAAGGAAAAAGATATTCATTTTTATTTCTCTTGATAAGGCTCACTCAATAGAGCAGAAGCACCAAAATATAACCTATAAATTCATATCACTCTGAATTCAGGCAACTCATGAGACCCCGAACTTCTCACTGTCCCCACCTAACTGGTGCAAATGACTGCTCTGTACCTGGATCTCCTCAATGGTGTGAACGATGAAGGTGTCCTGCAGATCCTCCATGGCCCCTTCCATCCAGTTATTGAAAGGGGCAGCTCGTTTGGCATATTCCAGGTACAACTGGTCAATTGTTTCCAGTAGCTTCTCTGTCCTCTGTGCATGTACAAAAAGAAAAAAGAAAGAAAATCAGGAAAAATGGTTGGAGAATAATCACATAGATATATGGGTTGTCTGAGCTGCTCCTTCCTTTCAGACCTCCTTGGTGCTCCCAGGATGGCATGTCAGTAAAAATCTCTCTACTGTTAGAGATTACACACTGGACAGATTTTTTTCCTCTAAGGGAAATAAAATCCAAGGTCCTTTGAAATAAAACAAAACGAAGACAGTCTTTTCAGGCAGAATGAGATAACAATACACAAAAAAAGGTAAAAATAAATCAATAGCCTGAGCAAATAAATGGCACCATAATTTTGCTGGAAGAAAAGCAGCCAAAGTATACTGAAATGCAGCCCTTGTTTACAGTCCAGGATGTTGTAGGAATTCACAAGTGAGCTGATATTGCTTGTGCCCACTGCAGCTTGCCCCTCACGAATGCACTACCCAGAAGATCCAACTTGTAACATATCTCACCTCTAAGGCTTCTCTACGTTTCTGGGTTAGGGCACCCAGATTATCCCACTGATCACAGATCTTCTGGCACCTGGCATTGACACTGGGAGAGTCGTAATAGTCCAGCTCACTATAAAGGGTTGGGAAAAAAGAATGACAAGAAGTCAAATAATGACCCTGTATAGAAATAAGATAAATCCATTAGAAATCTTGATCAGTCTTGAAGACAAAGAGATAGATCATGGTCTCTGCAAATAAAGCAAGTCAGGATGACATCAGGGTCTGGTTTAGGAGACACTGTATTTTATGGTACATCAAACAGCACAGAAAAGGACCACCCAAGGCCTCAACAAATACTGAGGCTGGCTACCTGATGGGAATAACTTGCCAATGGGGGAAGGGAATATAGACTTTTGCTCAGACTGGAAATAAGGAGATTACAAGTGCAGCAATCTGCTCCTGTACTCTGCTTAAGAACATTATCCAGGCTAACTAACTGTGTCTTGTACATCAGAATGGAAAGCAAAGATTTTATTAGGAACACTAAGAAACTGCTTAAGATTGTCCTAAGAATTGCATAGTACAGGTGGAAAGGAATAGCTAAATTACATAAGCCAGTAAATTTTTTAGACAATCCCAGAAAAACAGAGTAGGTTTCTCTCCCAGACGCCTGACAAGATGTGCTTTGCTGACATATCTAAAGGGTGACACTCAAGGAACACAGGCTGATGAAAGTGTGACTGGCAAAAGGAGAGCACAGGGACATGCTAAAGCTTGTGAGCTTGCACTGCTTTGTGCTCATGGTTCTGCACATGGCCAAAGAGGGAGAAATCTGCAGGGTGAGGGAGACCAGCCAATCTGGGAAGTGTCAGCCTTGAAGGAAAAACCCAGAATAAATCACTGGGATACTAAGTGGCCCTGAGCCCTCTGATGAGCAATTCTCTAAGTAGTAACGGAGGTGAGACTCTTGCCTGCCCCAACCTTCTTTCTTCATGCCATTGTATTGCCCTCCTGAGGTGTGTGTGCACAGCTGCTGATGGAGACCTCCAGTAAACTAGCCAGGAAACTGATTTGAGCTAAAAATAACTTCTTTGCTAGGTTTTTAATCCAGATCAGTTGCTTGATCTACTTTGCTGCAGAGCCAGCACTGAAGAAGAAAGAATTCCTTCTCAAAGTCTGACTTGCAACACACTGTGCTGGACCACTGCTGCTAGGGAGTAGTAACAATAGTGCCATGTCCCCAGACTTTCCTGCATGAGCAGCTGCAGTGGCTTTCTCTACACTCTCTGCATCTCTCTGGCAGTGTGCCTCTGGGAGAGAAAAGAGCTCTGCCACGGTTTTTCAGGGCATGGCCTCTTTGCTGAAATGGAAGATGGCTTTTATAAGAATAGCAGAGCCCACTGTTCTCATGCTTTAGAAGAAATAACCTGTCCCACAGCTTGGCCTCAGTCTTCCCTGTTGCTCCTAGAGCTGCAGCTCCTTTGGCTGACATATAGTGTGTGCTTTGAAGTGGCAGGTCAGGTAATGCTTGCTGACCAGACAGATTCAGTTTTAATCTTCCTGACATGGAGGATTGCTGTGAACCCTCCTCCTGTTCCAAGGTCAATCCCCCAGTGGACAAGAGAGCAATTCTGTAAATCTCTGTTGTTAAAGAAGATAATGATCTTGATCCAATAATCCAAATTTTTTAGAGAAAAACAGCTCTTCAGCCCAAGAGTACTGATCTTGGCCCAGACACTAACTTTAGATAGGCCAGTGTGACACATCAATCTTTTTAAACTAGGAAACAGAGTCAAAACCAAGTAGTTCATACTGGTTTTGGCCAAAAAACATGCAAGGTTTCAAAACCTCCTTGCGCTGCAGCCACTAGCTCTGTGCCTGCCTGCTATCTCTAGCAATCCTGATGAGCACCTCATTTCTCCTGGTAACCTGTATTACTCCAGGAAAAGGAGTGGAGGTGAAGGTTTCCACACTGGAGGGGAGCAGGGAAAGAGCTGATCTGCTGTGAGGATGCCCAGTAACAAGTGCTGAACAGAGTGCACACAGCGCAGTACTCCTGGGGGAAAGAATGAGGCCACAATGGGCTCAAGCAGCTTTTTTCCTGCTAGAATAAGGAGAAGTTATTTTTTATAAAAGAGAGCAAACTGAGACCCTCCTATCCTCTCCTCTTTCCTTCTGTTCCTGGAAAAGTATGACAGTGTTACAACTCTGAAACACAGCAGGTGCCAGCAGCAGGTCAGACTCTTTAGTAAAGGGTTCACGGCAACATAATGAACTGGAAGAGGATGGAAACTTGGCTTTGGAATATAATTCTGCCTCCTCCTCAACAGCACCCACGATTCATCAGTTTTTTGGCCTGCTTTTCTGGTGTGTCTGATACTGGATAGCAGTATCCTAGAGACTGTTTGGAAACACTGGGAATTCCCAGCATTTTTGTATGAGGATGGATTTTTTGCTCTCCAGAGGGCAAAGCTCACTAAGCCTCTGTGGCCCCAAGGATGGGACGTGCACTGGGGTGCCATACTTGAGCTCTTGTGCAATAGCAGCAATCTGTTCCACGCGGTCCTGGTGTGCAGCCAGGTCACTCTCAAAGGCCTCGTGTTTCTTCAGCAGGGCCTTTATCTCCGAGAGGGTTGCAGTTTCGTAATCCTTCTGCTGCAGCATTGCTTCCTTACCTGGGGAGGGAGCCAAAGGACAGAAGAATGAAGGACAGGACCCGGGGTGGCCAAAGCCAGCTCCCGCCACCCAGGCACCCTCGAGGGCCCTCAAAAGGGCATCAGCCCCACTCCAGTCGCCCTGCCCGAGGCTTGTCTCCGTGCCTGCTGGCCCAGAGAAGCACAGTGCTCACTTTCAAACCCTGAGTGTGAATTTGCCATTAACAACAGAGAAGGGCACATAATGCAGCTTAAGCCAGCACTGTCACAGTTTATCCTGGACTCATCTCAGTATGTGCAAAATGGGCAATGCTGATCCTGTAAAAGCCAATGGTAGCATTCACAGTATGGGAACTTTTCCTTTGCTCTGTAGCTGCTCTCTTCTAGCCAAAGTTCTCACTTCACCACAGTTAGGGAATACCAATGTTGACTGCACAATGCAGAACAGAGACCAAGCTGGTTTTCATACATTATTTCTTAATAAAATAAGAAATAAATCTAGCCTTCTCAAGAGAACTCTCATGAAGGACCCATGCACAATCCATCTCTTCCTTCCTATGTAACAGTCAGCACTGACAGCACTGTGTCAGGCAATAGGAAGCATGTAGGTTGGCATTACCATCTGTCCAGGACTCATGAATGGATGCCTTCTGCCGGAACTTCTCTGCCAGGTGATCCAGCCTCTCTAGCCTCCGGATCTCATTCAATAACCACTCCTCGTAGCCCTTCTCAGCCTGCTCTAGGCCACCCCAGGCATTGTTTATATCCTAGAGACAGGAACATGAGAAGGAAAGGCAGGTTAGAAGGTGGAGGGAAGATGCTCACCAGCATTAGTCTCAGTGAGCTACATGGCTCCTCTAACTGACCGGAGGGAGTGAGCATGGGCTTTTCACCTTACAGGGTTTTGGAGACAAGTCAGGGGGACAAGCAGGACTAAAAGTGCCAGGATGTAACTGTCTGCAGAAAAAAGCCTCTCTAAACACTTCTAGAGTTTTAAAGTTCCCCTATGTGAAACTTTAATAAAACTCAAGTTTCTGAAAGGCACCCAGACACCTCCTCATAAAGACATGTAATTTGGGAAGAGCCTCAGAGTCTGATTTAGACACAGGAAAGTGATCAATGATCACTTGATCCTCTCCTATCATGGTCTCCCTGATCTATGTCTTGCAGGGTTCTTCCCACAGACTATCTCACTATGAAGGTAGGCATTCTCTGCCCCACCACTGGCAGAAAGGGAGTCTTGTTTTTTAGCCATGGTTAGGGTACATAGAAGCAGTTACCCCCACTCACCGAGACCATTTTCCCTTCTGAGGGCATGAAGGCTGGCCTATTGCTGAGCCGCAGCTTGGTCTGCAAGGTGTTGAAATTGATCTCAAGTTGGCACTTCTCTTGGACCTTGGGGGGCTTGTGCAGGCGGCGGTAGTCCCGGAAGTCCTCCAGTTTCTGCTGCATGGCTTGCATGGTGTTCTCCGGGGCCCGGTTCTCCAGCCAGGGGATGGTGCGACGAATCCACTCCAGCAGCTGGAAGGAGCAATGACAAGAAGCCTTGAACTGAAAATCATGTTAAAACTGCAGGTGTTGCTCTGATTTCATAAGGGACCATTTACTTTTACGTTTGCTGTCAGAAAGATTCTGCCACCAGCAGGGCTTGTAAAGAGAAGTTTGCCAGCTTCTTTGGAAGTACTTTTTTTTTAATGAGCAGCACATTCCCTACCACACTAAGTAGTACTGCTTGTTGCAGCAGTGCCAATCCAACATGCTTAAGGCACAGCTCTTGCACAAGTAGGACCAAAACAATGTCCTCAGATTATACCTTAAGAATTTTGCTGGACTTTTGCATAACTAAAGGATGCTGTAAGTCATATTATCTCCAGAAGAATCTGACAAGAGAAATCAAGTTCTTGCCTTCAGTTACACTTTTCCTGCTTTAGCTTCCTCAAAGTCAGTGTAGCTCTTTGACTATACGTCCTCTTTGAATATCCTCCAGATAGGTAACAAACCTATCTGGAGAGCTGGCAAAATGCTAATGCCATAGGCAGTCCACAATGTGAGTGGAGTAGTATCCTATGCTTTTCATATCAGGCTGAAACCAGGCTTATGGGTTATGTTTGCCCTTCTGTTGTCCATCTTCTCCCTACTTATCTACCACAAACATACTCCAGGTCCACATTTGATCTCTTTTGTAGTTTCCCTGCTGTCAGGCTGTAAGCTTTCTCAGTTAACAAAAGCAACCTCCAGTTTGTATCTGACACAGATTCTTTCCATTATCAGCAAATCCATATTTCTTTCCTCAATTATCTCTAACTTTTATTCTCTGATCCTGACTTCTACAGTATACCAGCAGACAAGCTGTAAGAAAGATGTAATGAACTTACATAGTCCTGACAAATGCAAGTTAAGCCAGCTTGATTTTTCCTTCAATTTTAGCATTTCTGGGTTGGCTCCTAACAAACAGAGAAATTCAAAGCTTCTCTATGGAAGCTTTCTGTTTTAAAGTAGATTGCTCTTGTCTTTTAGGTAAGTTCGGTCTTCAATTTTAAGAAGAAAAAATAATTTTCCATGGAAAATAGCAGTGGGTCAATACCACTCCCCAAGATTACTTATCAGCATTAAATGCAATTCTTTTCTGCATACCACCACTCAGAAACCAACACCTACATCACTGGCCAGTTTTTCATAGTCTTCCATGAGCTGTTCATTTTCTTGGTTGACTGCCAGCACCTTGCAGATACGATTTGCTGCTGTCTCCGCCTGACAAAGAGAAGAAAAATGGAAGAAGGGCAAAGTGTGAAAAAAAATCCAAACCAAAACTTGCAGTTTAGCTTCCTGCTACATACCTGAAGGTAAAATCTCCTACCCTTAGCTCTAGCAACCTGGCTGCACTTTGAAATATCTGTCCTGACCTCTCTGCTTTCCATCTGGCTTTCTATAATGATTTATTTTTTCCCTTCTCAGGTAAATACATTCCTTCAGAGATTCTCAGCTGTCCTGACTCTACCTTATATGCTGTGGGACAACCAATGTTTCTATGCTTTTTCTGGAGCTGCTTCTGTAAGAGGGCCTTGTGGTTTGATTCCTACCAGAGGGAGCCTGGCTACCTCTTCACAAAAACAGTTTCTGCTGCCACCTCCACTCCCCATACCAGCATTCTGAGCTGGAACAGCAGTAACAGAGTGATGTCAAGCTGCTGAGACTGTCTCCATACTTTTACCCCAGGAAAGAACTACCCAGAGTTAATCCATAGACTGGACTTACAGAAAAATTCCTACTTTTGTTTGGAAGATAAAATGGTAGATACTCTTCTTAACCTTAAATTCTGCCCAGTAGAACTGTCTTCCAGTTTTCCCTGTATTTCTGGCACTGATTACAGGGCCACCTCCTTGGTGGAGCATACATCCACCATGTATTCAGGGTCTCATGATCCAGCTGAGAAGGGGATTTCTTTTCCCCCCAACTTTCTGGGTAATCTTTCTGCTTACTCTTCCAAAACAAGTCTCGCAATAAAAAAAGATCCTACTGTTACTGTTTAGGTTTGGAGGTTTTTTCTTCCTTTCTTTCCATTGTGAGACCAAAACCCAGTTCTCTGCAGAGAGCTGAACATGTTTAAACATGTATTTGGAAAGTAAGGATCAGAAAAATCCCAGCTACAAACTCTTAAACAGTCAATCTGGTCTGGAGTGCCATGCCCATGCTTGGCACAGAGGACACACAAGCAGGCTGATCCTTGCACAGAATATATCTGTGGGTTATCAGCTCCCTTTATCATTACTATGGTGTGTGCCATGCCACAACACCTGTGGATGTGCCCCTGTGATGCATCAGAGGATTGCTCAGACCCCTTCTACCACAGTACAGCTGTGACCCTGGTGCCTGGGGAAGCTGCTAGAGGTACCCACAGGCCCTGCTGGGAGAAGTCCTCCTTACAGAGGCTAAGTGCAAATAAGGAGGAGAGGGTACATGCCAACACGACAACAAACCGTCAACACCATGTCCTGCATTAAAACTACATTTGGGACTGATGCCAAAATAAGTTTTGCTGAGTTTATAGCTGGTAAGTTTCAACCTTTTTATTTTCTTTTGAAAGACTTATTATCTGTTTATTCAATCTTCAAGGATGTTTGAGAAAAACCCTCTAATTTTTCAGCTGATGTGAAGCAGCAAGAATAGTAATAAAGTCATAGGCTGTACAGTGACGTATGGATCACTAAGGTCCCAGGGGACATGACAATCTTACTCATTTGTAGAATGAAATGAAGCTGTTAAAACATCTATTCAGTCATCTGCCCCTTCGCTAAAGTGGACCAGCCTTGATACACAGATTATCAGCTAGTATAAAACACATCAGAGAGACCTGTACAGGAAAAGGAGCGGTTTCACTTAAAAAGAAATCTGCAAAAAGTGCAAACAATGGTTACATTTAAGAAAGCTTGTACTTTGACCTGGTTTTAACTAAAGTTTGTACTCTAATGGAGTGTTTTTGATATACAGAGAAAACTGTAGACGCAGGACCAAACAGTATGTCAAAAAGACACTGCTAGAGCCCTATCATGATATGCCTAGTGACTGCAGGGAACTGGCGGCACCAAATGTTTATCTCCATCACTCCAGAAGAGGTGTTCATTGCACACTCTTAACTTTCTTATTTTTACACCCCATGAGCTCACTGCAGCAGCGGACAGCTGTGCAGGCAGGACTCCATTCCACTGAGGCATATTTACATGTATCCGATGATAGACTTTCTCCAGCTGCCCAAGTTTAAACATGTGTGTGTATATATGCATGTTGAACAACTGTCCAAACAAAAAGACCCTAAGAATGTCAGCAGTTATGACATTATTTGTATTATCCTAATGGCAGAAGCGTAGTGGCTTTCTTTCCCCCATCAGTACTTGCCTCCCAGTGGTTCTTGCCTTGAACTGCTACTGCACTACACAATAGTGTGCTGTTGTTGAAGCCACAGGAAAGGCTCCGTGGCCACAGTCACCACTAATGCCAAGAGCAACATGTTACACTGTGCTCTGAGCAAGACAGGACAAAAGGATCCCAGTGCTTTCAGGCAACCTTCACAAATACCCCACACACTACTGCTAATGAGCTGATCCATGGTGACAGCAGCCTCAAAACTAAAGTGAAACACTTTTAGGTAAAGCAAGATGTTTACATGAGGCCAAGGCAGCTCCCCCTACACCTTCATTACTTCAGTGGAAAAAGCTATTTTGGCTTCCCCACACTGCTAAAGGCAACGATGCATTTAGGATGCTCACCCTGGCTCCATACAAGCCAATATGCCCACAAGGCACAGGGCAACACTGAGAAGATGCAGAATCCTGGGGTCTGGAAGCTGCATAGCTGTATTCTCAGAGAACATGTGTGAGCTCATCAGCTTCAGGGCAGCATCATGCTGATGCACTGTACTGCTTGCACTCAGAGTGCTGGGGAGGACAAGCCCAGGACATTCTGCATGATACCAACGCTGCTGTATCTATTATGCACATGCTCCCTGGTGGAATCAAAATGAAAAACTGAATGGCAGCAATTTATCTGCCTTTTGTCTTTTCTACACTTCTCAACCATAACTTGAAATGCTTAGGATAGGAGTAGAGTTTGCAGTCTCTCTAGTTCATGGATTTAAGTCTTTCTGCTGAGGAGGATCATGAAGGAAGGCATTCCCACAGTGAACTAAGTAGGGATGCCTGCCTGTTGCTGTTCTCTAGTCTCAGGGGAAGATGCCTGCCTGCTGCTGTCCTCCGGCCTCAGAGGATCACTCCAAAATACTGTACACCAAACACAATCTCTTAATAAAGCAGTAAAACATTAGTCAGAAATTTCCACAAGTGTACAAAATATTAAGCCAACCAGTAGTTGCATGCATTTAGTGTGAAAGTCAGAAGCGGTTAGAGAACAAGCAAACCAACCAAAGCAAGTATACCTACAAATATATATATATATACATAAATTGCATAGAGAAAAAGCAGCCATCTACACACACATGTCAGGCGGGGGACCCTGTACCTTCAAAGGCTCAGTATAAGAAAGTGAAAGAAGCAGAAAGCGGCTCATGGGACTCTCCCTTCAGGCCTGGTGGCAGTAATGAAAAATCTGGATGAAAAATTGAGCGATATCACAGTAAATCACCTAACCCTGAATGAGGTGGCAACACAGTAACATCTGGGCAGGGGCTTGTACTCAGTAATCACTTTGCATTTGCCTGCAAGTTTGAATCTGTGTCACTTAGCAGCTGGCTAATGTATGACTAGGGCAGCTCCAAAAAGGAGCTGTGCCCCTTCCTGCCAGGGCACAGTTGAGTTGCTGGCCCACCAGGACTGCTAAAAAATGAACAAATATTAAATCTTCCCTGTAAGCCAGTTGGACTACATGGAATTGAAACTTTAATAACTGAGAAACTTCATCTCTAATTTTTGCCTCAGCTACTTGGTTCAAGTCCTGAGGCAAGTAAAAGACTGTTTTCAGTTATCCCAGGAGACTTAGCATCCACCTAAATTACTGATCAGAGCATGGAACCTGCTGAGCAGGTTTCCAAATCATGGAATGAGTGCAGGGAGAAAAGGAAGAGACTGTCAAGCTGCACGGGTGTTTCTGTAGCAGGCTACAATCCTCCTTGTATTGTGGTTTGATGTTTCCTCATGTTAAGCAGACAGCATGGAGCAGTCCCTCAGGGGCACCTGGCATACAGCAGGCCTTATCATCAGGCTGGCACGACTTCTGAAACTATAGTCTTCCTGGGCAAGTATCAGCTGGCTGGAGCTTGCAGACTGGTCTTAAGTGTTTTGAACAAAAAACCACAGGATCACAAAACAGGATCCTAGCAGGCACGGGAACGTCATGACTACACAAATTATGCCAAATGGGAAAGTCTACTGAACTGCTGTGGGACACATTCCCAGTTCCTTGGAAACAAGACATAATCACGTAATTTATATGAAACTGGGCAGACAACAAAAAGCTTGAACTAAAGAGCTGCTCCCTGGAAACTACTGCTTGCATTTGCCCTCTGAAAGCCAGCATCAGCATGGTAACTGAATCAATTGGGACCATCAGCACTGCTTTGCACAGAAGAGATGGAATCTTCCTGGAGTCAGATTAGCCCTCAAGATGCACAACACAAGGACTGTGTCTCAAACAGAAAAAGCCTAATGAGAGAAAAAAATAGTGGCTGGGGGAAACAATGAGATTTTACTTGTTTCTAACATGTAGAATGTAGTTTTGGATTTTGGATTTTCCTGTTCTAAAGCCTACAATTTGAAATTAGCTGTAATCTTGTGGAAGGGCCGCAGCCCAGGCAGGTTATGACATGGGAGAAAAGAATGGACCTTTTTTCCTTTATTCAAAGGATTGCTGGGAAATTGCTTGTCCAAAGGCGATCTGCAGCTATTGAGTTCCAAACGTCCTGATTTCAGGCAAAGAGACTTTGAAGTAAAGAGGAAGCAGAAGAAAAACGAAGGCCTGAAGCTATGGAAATGGGCAAGGCAGAGGAAAGAGAAATAAAATATAGAGGTGGTTTGGGAAACAGAGAACGACAAGGAAGAAAAAAGGAACGGAAAAACCTGGTGAGTTTGGGAAAGCTGAAGGTCTGGTAGAAATGGACTTTGTGGCTGGAGCACCAAAGTGCTATGTAACCAGCTCACAGACAATTCAGCCTAGGAAAAGACCTAGTGGAGGCTGAGCGTGGAAGGCAGGATGGCAGCCCAAGAGGAACAGGCTGTGATTTCCTGGAGTGGGCAGATAGGACTGTGGTACTTCAGGAGGCGCACTGCCTGGCCAGGACAATGCCCAATAGTTACTGAAAGGGTACTGCCTCTGTCAGAGCAGACATCCATTCACCTTTCAATGCCAGCTTTACCAAATGCTTTCTCCTCTGCTGTGGTGTGAGACTGGAAGGAAGGAGCGGCTCAAGTCTGTCCGAAAGGACATTTACATCACTTCTCCAGCAAGACTACAGATGGCATATCCAAATGCATCACTGGATGTATTGGGCTTCCCTGCAAACGCCCTGGGGCGGACGGGGGTCTGGCATTCCTCATTGGAGAGGACAGGTGGGCAGGGCAGGGTGAGGGGAGGGGTTGTTAGCAGTAAAGTCTCACCTTCTGCGCCCCTGAGAAGGCGTGGTAGTAACATGAGACATAGGTCATTATGGCCTTCTCATCCGGCCTTAGCGTGCCTATAATATCTGTGCAGAGAAGGAAAAGAGGTTGAAAGGATAAAGTAAGAAGCAGCACATAAGATAAAACAAAACAATCATGGGTGGCGTGAGAGAGGGGGAGAAAACTTCCCATCATGCATTGCAGGACAGGCCAAACAGATTTCCATGCGGAGAGCTGGGAATTCGGATCAGAAGGCGGCTAGCAGCGTTGGCTTGTGGCTCAAAGCGGCACCCCTCCCTACCCCCCAATCCAGGGGGATCCTGAGAGGAGGATCTGGGCTCTGCACCTTCACAGCTGCGGTCGGGGGCCTGGCCCAAGGATGCAAACAAGTTGTTTGGAGATCTGAACGCCTGCACTCGAGGCCCTTCGTACGCCGAGGAGCTGGAGATCAGAGCCTTCCTACGCAGTGCACTTCCTACATAGGATCTGCTCTGCTGCAACGCGCACTGCCTGTTCCTAAGGCACTGAAGTACAGGCGGCTGCTTGGTTTTGGCAAGAGATGTGTACAAGGTTTCACCCACAAAATGTTTTCCTGAAGCGACTCCATTACCAACAGGAAAATGGCTAAGCCAGAAGTACCAAGGACTCAACTGCCTGATTTCCAACACGGATGAGAAAAGAGGGGAAAAAAAGATATGAATGAACAAAACCAGGCATCTCTGTCATGATAAGCAATGCTCTGTTTGTAAAACCACCACGGATGTACTTGTTAGACATGCTTTGTAAGCCTCAGGTGAACTGAGACTGAATTTGTGGCATAACTTGAGAAAGCAGCAGGTTTGGACCTTAAAGCAAGGGTGCTGGAACCCGCAGCATACATAAAGCAAAAGAAAGCTTTGGCCATTAAACCCTTCAAAAAACCTCAGTCAGTTCTGTTTCTCCATCTTTGGAAAAGGCGCCAAAAAAAAAGTGAATAGGTATGTATATTAATTCCCATCGGGGCAGGCTCCAGTGTCCTGCTGGGCAGAGCATCTATGTGGTGGTCTTTACTTTTTGTGAGACCAAGCACCCTATCTCACATTTACCAGGAACAGGAGGTACAGGTTCTCAGCCAGCAGGACAGCAGTTTGTAAGGCAAATGTAGAAGGCACATCTCCTTGCTCCCTTAAATTTGCATGTGTGCTGAAGTGTGGCATACCTAAGTGCCACTGGAAGTCCTGCTGACTACAGGGAAATGGAATTCCTGGCTCCCTTGCCCCACGTATTATATCTGGGGCACCACTTTGAACCAACAGCCAACTCTACCAAAAACATAATAATAAAGATGCCCGTAGCTAGAAAGGAGAGAGAGAAAGAAAAAAAGGTTTGGACATTAGCAACGGCACCAGGTGTGCTCTGTGGAGGGAGCTTGGGATCCTGTGATACCTTCTGGGCTCCTGAGAAGGCGTGGTAGAAGCTAGAAACATAGGTCATGATGGCTTTCTCGTCAGGACGGGCAGTTCCAACAATGTCTGTCAAAAAAAACCTCACGTTAAGAGCATAATCAACTGATGGGAGGAAAGCAAAGGAGAGGAAGAACCACAACTGTCCGGGAGGCCTGCTGCGGTGTGTGCTTGTCATCCACAGGGCTTCCCAGCATTCCCCAGAAGATGTGTGTGTCTCAGAACCCAGGATCACCCTTCTGGCTGCCCTCCCTCATGAAAATTCCCTCCAGAGTCTGGCCATATGTCAGCATGTCTTGTGTCACTGAGAATGTTCTGAGAATGTACTTCCCTGTCCTGAGAATATTACTGATTGGTGGATTAAATCAACCCAAACTGGCAGCAGGCTGACATGACTTTTATAGCCATACTATACTGCAATTCCTCCATACAGTTCTGTTCTTCCAGAAAGATATTTTCTCCCTTCTTTTCCATGCCTCCCTCCTCCATTTCAATACAATGATGGCTTGAATTTCAAGAGGCCCTTTCATTAGTTTCACGGGAAACTCAACACCTCCAGAGATCAGAATTAATGGTGTGGAGGAATGCACATTTGCTCAACTCCATGAAGGAGGAGAGAGATCAGTAAAGAGCAATGAGTGCTCCTGCCAGGGGCCCTCTTCATCACTGCTACTTTTGCTGAGATCTGAAGCTAAATCCGCTTATTTTGGAGGTGTCTTTATTTCCTAGAGAACAGTAGGTAACACTTGGATCTACTTTGGAAACCTCATGGGTTTTTTTACCCCAGCATGATGAATGCAGGGAAAGCAAAACTCATCTCTGGGGATGGGAAATACTGCATAGGAATATGGACATCCTAGTTACTGAAATATAGGTTCACTGGCTTTGGCTGTCCTATTCCCAACTTTCCTCTTTACTCCTCTCATTCCTTTATTTAACAAAGATCTTTAACTGCTTCTCCTGTCCAACCCAAGCCTGAAATACAGTTTCTACCATTGAGACCAGCTGGCTTTAGGCAAACAGCCAACAACCAGTGAACTATTTCAGACTGTTGTTTGTACTCCAGTGCTACAGCCTTCAAAATCTATTGCCAAGCTGGTCCTGACAAGGCTCTGAAAAGTAATCCTTGCTGTCATAGTGGCCTCAGGGAAGCAGTCATAATCAGCAGCAAAAGCATCTCTGAACAACATGGAACTCTGCCTTGGTCTCCAGACCCAGTTGGTGAAGGATCTTCAGGCCAAACACTTCTGAGTAGTCAAGAAAAAGCAGTTTATAATAATAATAATAATATCATGCCCTCAAAAGGAAGAACACCAGCAACATCAGAAAGACCACAGCAATAAAACCCCAAAAAAATCAGCAAAGGAGCAGTCCTACACCATACACTAACTCAGTATTTGGCCTGATAATTGAAAGGGACCACTTCAGTCAACAGATGACAGGTGTTACTCATCTCTGCCTCGTGTGTCAACCCCAAGCTAAGATCTCCACGCTACACTCAAAAGACTAAAGGATAGAGGAGGAAGAGGGAAGCAGAACATGTGACTCATTATTCCATTTTACCTTTTTCCCCTATACATTTATTACACAGTCATGCAGGGAACATTCAGAGATTCCTGAAATCTTGTACAAAAGAAGTCCACCTAAAAGAAGTGGAAAATTTCTTGAGAAAAAGCAAGTTAAAAGCTATTGGATTCTACTTTACCTTCTGCATCCAGCATCTTCGGAATATCCAGATATTTCTCAGCCACATCAAAAGCTGTGTTTAGATTAGTGAGAGGATCATCCTGGGAAAGAAACAAGAGGAAGGGCATCAGCATCAAATTTAACAAGGAACACAGCATTTCTCTCAGAAAGAGCTTGGTTTGGTTCAGGTAACTGTGCTGTCCAGACAAAATTGTGTGTGAAGCCTCATGTATCAGGATGAAATAATTAGCCTCCTTTTGAAAGAAGAGCCTGGGGACTCATGGTATGATAATTAACATATAGTCTGTGCACTTGCAAAAAAAAAAAAAAAAAAGGAATAATGCATTTTGTCTTGAACAGAGTTTAAACTAAAATTAGCTTCACATCATACTGATAGTAAATGATGAGACCACATCTCACATTTACATCTCATGCTTATATTAGGTTTGCAACTTCCATTTTAAAGAACTGCAGAGCTGTGTATCTGTTAGAACATCTAAGCAATACTAAAATAGTAACAACATCTGCAACGGGTGCTGTCCTTAGCTAGTGTACAGTTTGTTGAACACCAGTTGAGTGGGAGGAAGAGAAATGTTTCAACAAATCTCTATAAAATAAATACATATAAAAGTACCTAGTTTGCCTTGAGTACTGCTTTCCTCCTGCACAAGTCTTGTAACTTAACTTAGTACATTTCTATTCCTCTCTATAAATTTTCTGTAGATTTTAAAAAGCCACATGAGAAAACATGTAATACAAATGTCATTGAAAATAAAAGACTCTCTGCAAATTGTGTCCAGAATTCAAACATAATAATCAGCAACAAGACACCTGCCAACCTGTATAAGATTCTCATACCAACATGTTTCTATATTCCTGTATAACCATGATACTTTGTTACTGTGAAGGATCAATCCACTTCATGGGTGAAAAATTACATTTGTACTATCAATTTCTGCATGCAGCTTCCACTGGATGAAAGGTTGTGCATAAACTGCTAGTGTTTAGCCACCTTATTTGGTGTCTTTTGGGAGGAAGGAAAGATGGGGTGGCACTCTCCATATTGTCATTTGTGCCACTTCACCTTCTTTCTGGAGTGGCATTCATGTTCTATTTATTTTCTGTATGAATCATGTGCCTTTCCTTGTTGCACTGACTTGGAAGATTAAGCTGTGCCTGAACTCTAATCAACAGGCAGTTTCCTTTGAACCCACCCAGCAGGAAAGATGAAGCTCGGCAGGCTTGAGTAGACAGGGTATGGGCATGAATAAAACTTCCTTTATGGCACTGGTCATTATGTAGCCCTCAGATTACAGCCTTCATGAACTAGGAAACTGAGCTGCTCTGAAAAGCAGTTTCCTGCAGCATTTCCCTAGGAATCAATGCATGTATTAGGCTGGCATCCAATATCAGCAACATATTCCTTTGGGCGAATGTCTCTAGCAGACAGCAATCTTTCACGTATCGAAGTAAATCACACACAAAGACCATTAAAACAGACGGTGATCTGTATTTAGTCCACTGGAACAAGTCAATATTAAGCAAGGAAATGTTGCATAGGCATGCTGTGATGAAGTCAGCAGCTGTCACATACAGTATGACATAGTTTCAAATACCCATATTCCTATATAATACACTTTCAATGGTGACTACATCAGATATATCTACATCCACCTGTTCAGAGTTGAGCAGTGGAGCAGGCAGTGGATTTTTACTATTCTCCAGACACAAGGTATCATCATATGTCATGGAATTACAGGCATCACTTCAATTTCAATCTACTTGTCTTCTGTGCCTGGTGTGGAGAAACCTCTACCATAATAGCATAATCAAAAGCCATAGCATAGGCTATAACCCACAGCATAATCAAAAGCCTTACTTGAGGAGGTGAGACTGGCTGGTATATAACACACCTTGTTCACTGAGTGTAGCCATGGCCCTAGCTTTATTTTGGAAGAGAAAATAACAGATTCTCTTTCAGTCAAGTGCAGGAGCATCCAGAAATACCAAGTGGCAGCTCCTTGCCAGTCTTCTCATAGCCCATGTGCCATTTCCTATTTCTGTAGAAATGCCACCACTGTGTAGCAAATTTCACCCTATGCTGACTATGATCATCATGGTTATTAACACCCTGATAGAGTGTTCAGTATTAACACACACCCTTCCTTAGCATTGACCCATCTGAACAACCTGCATCAAGGTCTGTCAGCCTCTCCTGGAGGAAAGGGAGGAGCAAATCTCTCATCACATACAGCTTTCCTATCAGTTTGCAAGTAACAACACTAGGAGCACTTTTGCCAAAGGTTAAAAAGAAATTTTTGGCTGAAAGCTGGGAGAGGTTTCCTGATGGGAAAACTCACTGGGCTTGGGCAGTCCCAAAGGAAGGGCTGGAAGTTTTAACGTGGGAAACTGGAGACTCACCTAGATAAAGCCAGCAGATTTCTACTTCAAATGCAAGAAAGATGTGTGATCACATATCTCTAAGGGAATGAAACTAAAGATAGCACTACTGAAAGCAAGCTACCCAAGTCCCAGACTAGCTTTTAGATGAGCAGAAAGCTACACTTGAGCAAAACTGCTCCCTGTAGAAAAAGCTTCACGCCCCAGGGACAGTGGAGCAGCTCATCACAACAGTGATGCTTTCTTTGTGCAAGAGTTAGGGCTTCCCCTGGAGCTTTTCCAAGACTACAACAGGGTCTCAAGCCCTATGAAATTCCCCCAAATTCCACCACTTTCAGTTCCATCCCATTGTACACCAACTAATCATTGTTTCAAATCACCTATTTCAGCTGCCGCCCATGAAGGAGCAATGTAGTAAAGACTGGCCAGGCAGCTCCAAGTCTGCAGGCACACTTTAGGCACCCCAACACAGCAGATCAGACAGAAGGCAAGTCACCTGTCCCCTGATTCCTTCCACAGGTGAAACACACGCCCAGAAGAGCTCTGATCCAGATGAGGCTGCAGAGATGCCTTGGTGGCAATTCCATTTACATGAACATAGCAATGGCAGAAGCATGAAGAGGAACAGTAACTTGCCAGACTCTAGCTGGGCTAGCCACAAGGAAATCTACAGCTTTACCATGGAGAAGGTACTTTGTTTTAGTAGTGGCAGGCAGCAAACCTGCCCTAAACAGATGCCAACCTGGCTCACTGTCTGCTTTTGCTGACTAAAGACTATTGCGGCTCTTCATCTTTAGCCACAACCCTAACTCATACAAGGACTCCTCTCTTCCTCCAGCTATTTCCAAGTCCTTGCAGCACACAAGGTTGCCATGGCAATTATTGCAATGTAACATAAATACCATCATCTATTAACTAGCAATCAGGAAAGGAGATGGAGGGGGAGGAAAATTGAGAGAGCACAAGCACTTATACTATATCTGCCAGAGTTAAAGACACTAGGAAAGACACTAGAAAACTCATGTTTTCAGAAATATCTGCATATAACACAGCAGTACGCAGACCACAGTTCTACACATATTGTGGTATATGAGGGGGTGTCAGAGCATCAGTCAACCACTGTACTTGACAAAAGTATCTTAGATGTGGCTCATGCCTGAGCTACAGTCAGGGGCAAAAGGAGGAAGGGAAACCCCATCTTCTGCATACCACTCACTCGCACATCTTGAGCTTATCTACAGAGAGCCAAATAATAGCAGGCAGACCTGCACTAAATAGAAACTATCTAACCAAGTAGCTGTGGTGTCAGGGAAATCACCAACACTAAGCTGGACTTGCATCTGTTGCTTTGAGGCCTGAACGATAGAAATAACTTTAGATAGGCAGCGCTCATATGCAGAAAAGAATTGTGCTTGTTCCACTAATATAGCTAGACTAGGAAAAATAGCTAGGAACAAACTCAGTACAAAACAGTGCTGACAAAAGAAGTTGCTACTACACTGGCTACCTTTTCCAAGTATACACTGCCAATACAGGTCTGTAGCCTAGACACAGCCTCTGTGAAAGAGCAGGAAACATTAAAGCTGCAAAAGAATGCTGCCCAAACAAGAGGTACAGTGCAGAACTCTGGGCAGCTTGGACTGATTTCACCTCTTTATGAAGTACATTTGTGTGCCTGTGTATACACAGAAACACGCACAGCATTGCTAAAGGCACACACAACTGAGATGCCACTAATTGCTCCCTGGAGCTGGAAGCCAACTTGAGGTGGATCTCAAATCTACTATCCACTGTAATGGCTGCTTCTCAGCAGCCTCCTCTGTGTTTATACATTCCACAGTTGGGTTTCAAATACCTAGCATAAAAAAGGTTAACTTCCTTCAGCACACATCAACTGCCAGAGCTAAAGACTAGGCTTTAAGTTCCTCCCAGCTATTTGCTCAAGATTTCAGCTGTTGTAGAGTTCTCTAACATACATTTAATCTCACCCCTTTAGCGTAATTGAGACAGAACAACAATAAAAATGATATGGAGAGAGTGAGAAGACTTAAGGAGGACAGAGGGAACCGGATGAAGGATGGGATCAAAAGCCAGCAGAGATCAAAAGACGCTGGTTCCATTTAACCTTACTCCAAGTAGGAAAAATCCCCTCTGGTATACACTGGATTGGGCTAGAACAATCATCCTGTTTTTCACCCAAAAACCCCTGCAGTCAATATCACCAAATAACTCACTTTCCTTCACTCTGTTTTTGCTTGGGTTTGGCTTAGGGCTTTGTTGATAATAGAGTGCACTGTAGCATTTACCTGCCTGGGTTTGTCAGGCACACATTGCTTAGCTGCATTATTTTCCCAAGATTAGGCACGGAAAATGTAACTCTAATAAGTCCTTTTCTTCTTACTGCTGTTTATGTGAACAGGTACAGTCTCCCCCCACTGTTTACTCATGATGTGCTGGCTCCAGACACTAAAACTCATCAGAAAATAAAACTGACTGCTCTGCAAGACAGTAAAGATCTAAAAGGTTATTGAAAAGCAGATCAGGCATTGTACAACTCATTATCTTTGGGAATGCAGCTAATTTGATTGGGTCATTTACATTTTGTCTATTCCCATGGTGACCCAAGAGCCCAGGTCTATTGGTGATGGGCATCTATGTTTATTTGCCTAGCTAACATCAAGCATGCATGCACTTAAAACACCCAGTCCAGGAGATCTGATGGACAAGCTTTTTGTGTTGGCCCCAGCAATGACACATGAATTAGGTTCTTGGTGACATTTTATTATGCTCTTGGTGACATGGGGACAGATACAGTAGGATAAGAACTGCAGATGCCAGTAGGGTAAGAACCCAATATGATTTTCTATCGCCCTGCTGGGTCAAGACACTGGGAGCGGCATAAACCATTAAGTGGTTATTGACATCATCCATTCAGCAATTTTGTCTCCAAACCACACAGGAAGTAAACTTTGGAGCAGCTTGGTATCATGCTGCCAGAACAAATTTTGAAGTAAAATTGAGTTTTGTGACAAATGCTTTTTTGGCACCTCATACCTGCGTGCTAGGAGAAGCCCAGGAGCACTGCAGATGACTCAGTGCTAAGCTGGAAGCATGTGACAAGTGTCCAGTGAGGGCACATAAACCCCTCAATGAGCTATTGCATTTTGAACACCAGATAACTGGTTTCTATCCAACTCTCCACGGAAATGTTAAGTCTGATTTGACTCACGAGTCTGTGACATTAGCACAGAACTATTCTCACATTTGGTGTTACTGAGTCTGCCAGCTTTTGCCCATCAGCTGGGACTGGGGCACGTGTGTCTCATACAAGGCAGCCTGAAAGCCAGGAAAGTCAAGCAGGAAGCTCATTAAGTTCACGCTTCAGTAAGAAGCCTGAATGTACTGATTCATCCCTCCTTCCCTCCCTCCCAGTCCTAAAACTGCCAGCTTCTGCTGAAGTTCTCCAATTATGTTTATCAAGCTAATTCTTTTCCCTCTTTACTTTCACAGAGCCAAGCATCTGGTCTGATAAACAAATGGAGTGGTACCTTTCGTAGCTTCCCGTAGTCGATGAGCTCTGGACGGTGTCTATGAATTAAAGCACAGAAACCAAGGCCATCCTTCCAACTATGAGAGAAACACAAGAGAGAACAATGAAAATTATTCAGCCACAGAGACACACAGTTGTGAGCATGAGGGAAGGCACCAAGGCAGCGGGACAACTAATTCTGGTTTAGTTTCCAACTAGCAGTGCTTCTGTTAAGTGCTGGGAATGAAGGATGTCTCATATGTGTATGAGACTGCAATAAGGATTCCTTTCAGCCCCTACAAAACTCCACTGTGATTAAAACTTGCCCATTGAGTTGGCCTCTCATTTTTTGGCAGTTCTCCGGGCTGAACTCTCTGTGCATGTCCTGTGCAGCATGTGAGCTCAAGGCTGAAAAATGGTGTAGACACTAGCTAAAAAGGAGGAAAAAGTGCATTCCTTAGGGAAAATGCAGATGTCCTCAGCTAGCTCCATGAAAGTACTGGCAAGCATGGATGGCAGTTAAGCTCTTAGAAGTGCTTTACATTATATGGTTCATACAAGGGTTCAAGATGTGCTGGAAAAAACACTATTATGCAGAATCTTCACTGGAACATCTGCCAGTCTGGAAATATGAAAAGCAGAGAAAGAGAACCTCTTATGCCTTCTCAGCTCTGCCATACTACAAAAGTTAGGAGGCAGTCCTTTTTTCATGGTTCCCAGAGTGTTCTGAGTTTTCAAAGCAAAAGCTCTCATGCTTTCCCATGGCAAAAATGCTGCTCTTGGAGGACGTAATGCCCTGAAGAACTTTATGAAAGCAGCAACTGTAACCTGAATGAGGAATTGGGATGTAGGTACTTGGATCCTCTTAGAACCTCTGCCTTCAATTTCCTAGGCATCTCTCTGGACCACACTGCTACTGTGTAATGTGCACATGCATGCCTTGGGAGGCCTGTCAGGAATATTGTTGAATATATTGAGAGACATAGGAAAATAACACTGATTGTAAAGCTACATTTTTGCCTGTAACTCACCTGATATGGAAGTTCTGGATGTTTACATTTTTGTAGGGTGCTGTCTTCCTCTGACACCATAACAGAAGTCCTTCTTTAGCAGATGTTTCTAGAGAAAGAAAGAAAACACATCAATTAACTCATTTTCTTAGAAAACAGGAGTCTCTGAAGCATATGCTAGAAAACCATCACCAATTCCTCTTTGGTAGAGACTTCACTAAATTGTGCTTTATTTAACTTCACTTGTCAGAAAATGTCTTGTTTGGAAAAGTCTACCAGGGTAGTTTTGCTACTATTATCTTCCTAATGAGGTTCAGTAATAAGGAGATAGCTTTTTAGAACTAGAGAGCCTTGTAGGACTCGTAAGTGATAGGCTCATTTTCAGTGCTAGCCCCTGAATCAAACTCCAACACTAAAGTTAACTTTCAGGCTTAGTCATCCTTTTGAGGATGACTTCACCCGTGAATCTTTTACTTGTAAGAGAAGCACGTGAAAGACTCAGCTCAGTATGCTTGACCCTGGCCATGGGTGTCTGTGAGACATCAGGGCAACCTGGGAAAGGTTGATCCCTAAGACCTTCCAGTGACAGAAGAGCACATTTTGGGCCATTTAGTGGCAAAGCCATTTAGTTACCCCATTTAGTTGTCCATTACTGAAAAGTGCAGGAAAGAACTAAAATTTACCTTCAACTGAGATATCCTGAATGGCAAAACGAAGAATGATGGTCCAGATCATTCCAAGGGTCATTTTAACGTTGCCATCCACGATTTCTATGGAAATAAATAAGGCAGAAGAAATAGAAGACATCAAGTTGCAACCACAATCCTTGCAAAACAGGAGCACTGGGGAACATTTCCTTTTGCAGATGGAAAACTGGAATTCCTGCTAAAAACTGTTTTTCCCTGCCTTCCCAGATGCTCTGTTGGTACAGTACAGTACCCACTAATCAGACTGGTTCTTTTGTAGTACAATACTGAGAGCAAAACAGACACAGATGATCCCAAAGACCAGGAATAAGCACTAATTTAGATCAGTGTAATTCCCCACAGGGGCCTAAATGCACCTTTCTCAGGTATAATTACTATCACTTAGAGAAGCCAAACTGAGAAAAGGAAAAGCCTTCCTTCTCCAAGTCACCTATATAACTGCCCCAGCACAATTATACCAGAAGAACCAGTGACAATTCCCAGAGCACATGAGCTCTGACAGCTGGTTTTGTCCTGTGAACAAGATACCACCAAGAAAACCATACAGCATAAACATTTGCATTGTAAACAAGACTAAATACATCAGACTGCCTCTATAGGACTCCTTTCATTTATGTAATTGCCGAAAGACACAATAGAGCATTTCTCAAAGTCCACGCATCCTGCTGGAAGAGGACGCAAAGACTCAGGCTTACCACTCTGCACAGAACATAAACCATGATGTGAGCAGACTGTGCTTTACTGTTCATTAGATTCCACAATATAAATCAGCAGGGGTCAACAACTTGGAGGCAACTGCTTGCATGTGTGAGGTATGATCTGTTTAGGAGGGAGGATTAAGGTCCTGGGGAGAGACCCTTGGGGCAATGCAGAAGGGAGCTTCCACTACATATGGACTAGAGCCAAAGGATCCAAAGAGTGAGCAGATGGGTCTCAAGTGCTGATCCTCAACATACACAAAAATTGCACAGAGATATATATGCAGTTACAGAATTTACAGCCTTCACATTTTTGGATAGTGAAACTAGCTGAGCTGCTTTCTCCTACTCATCATTCTTTGGCAGGTCCTTGTATGGCAGGATCTTTCACAAACAAATGACAAGTTACAAGAGTATTTTCAGTAAGAAAATGGTTAGAATTAACCTAGTGTTTGGAGGTAGAATAATTCAAGTCCCAAGAAGACTGTCAGAAACCATTTTTGTACTACTGTAGACACCTCTGTGCCACTTCTTTAATAAAGCTGCCAGGCAGGAACACATTGTGCTCTGGGGCAAGTAGAATTTGCAGTATAGGCAACTGACACCTGTCTGGATTCTGACACAAAAGTAACAATATTTGAATTTTTCTTTTTAAGATGTTTAAAAAGTGCTTTTCTTCTTATGAAAAAATTTCAAAAAGTGAATATCATTGCATTCAAACCAACAGACAAGCAGCACACACCCCAAACACATATTTTCAGAAATCGTGTTCAAATGCCTAAGAACCTGTGATTTAGAGACGTATTTAACTCTCAGGGTAAATCAGAATTATAAGCTCTGCTGTCCTTTGACAGACACCCGAATTAGGGATTTACAGATGCAAAAGACAGAAAACAAGACAGGCTACCTTGTTCTACTGCAGTAAAACTCTGTCTCTGCTCCTTTCTACACTTCAGGATACACACAGATCTCTTAGAGCATCATCAGTTCACCCAGAATTAAACATCCAGTAACTTTTCAGTTCAGTACAAAAACGTACAGTTACTCTCGCTGGCATGAAAATACTGTGTTTGTCTGTTGACGGTTTTCACATAAATTAATTTTTTACAGACATTTTGAGGTCAGGGGGCTGTCTGCTAGGCTGATGCAAGAAAATGTCATGTGATGGCAAGTGTATTCAGTTCTGTACTTTTTGCATTCTTCACCACTCCAAAAAAGCAGTGCAATCAACTTAAAGGAAACTCCATACTATTTTTACAAATACCTGAGATACTGCAGCTGAAATATACAAGAAAGCATCTGTATTTTCAGCTTGCTTGTTTTGTTCATGCAAAAGCTATTTATGGGGATTTTCAAAAAGCAAAAACCCCAATGCTTGTAAAACCCACAACAGTTGCCAGGGCTCTCCTAGGATATATTTAAGACCTGAAACTAAATTGAGCTCTTTATTTTAATGGGCTTGATTAAAATCTGATGACAATAAAATTCTGAAAATGCTTCATGAACAGTAATAAATCAATCAGTGAGCTGAAATAAGTAATTAATATTACTGTTCCATGGATTTTAATTGGAAATAAAGGTCAAGACACTTACATAAAACCAGATAGCGTTAAGTCACTCATGTCGCATAAGAACTCAGCACTACACTCTGGTCACATTCTCAAATTCCAGTTTTATAAAGTCAGCTGGTGGAATTAAGGTGGAAGTATCCCTTCTTTCCCAGTCCTCTTCACAGCATTACCCATTTAAAAAGGAAGACGTGCTCCCTGTTCCCATATATGATTATTTCTTAGCAGTGCACCAAAACAGTGCTGCTGTGGAGGAAACCCACAATGTTTCTACCACTTCATCTCTGCATGTCATTTTATTTTACACAGTACCACCATCTGCCAAGTAGATACTGATGTCAGTGAGATTAGTGAGTGATCCATCCCAGGACACACATTTAACAAGCCACACAGTCCTCAGTCCTTTTCTTTTTTTGCTCTAGAGTTGACAAAATGGTTATTATTTGTTAAAAGCAGGCAAGCATTTTTCATTTCTAGTGCTAAAAATCTTCTCCTGGAAACCCGGTTACAAAGTCAGCCAGCCTGATCAAAAAGACTCTGTGCTCTTTGGCCCTGACTCACTTGGTTTTCCATCCCTGTGTTCCCCACTGCCAACCTCCTTTTCCTTCAGAATTCAGGACCCTTCATCTTCTGCCGGTCTCTTTCTGGTATAGTAGAATAGGCCAAGAAACAAAAGTAAAAAACATGGTTGCAGAACCATGTTTGCATGAAGCTTTCTGCTTCCTGGTGATGAAGAAAAAGAAACTCCACAGGATTGTTAAAAAGATGACCGCAATACTACAAAGCTAGAATAATCTAATGTTTAATTAAAGATACTATGCATGTTCCCTGCTGATGTAAGGAAGACTCAGTAATGTGAGAGCAGTTCACATATTAAAAGGTTAATAATCAGACAGTATTTTTTGAAAGTCTGACTGTGCTTTCCAAGTGCTCTTTCTAGGCAGGTCCTCTGCAAGCACGGTGTGCACTTCACTGCCAGCAGCTGTTGAAAGAACAGCAGCAGCAAGCACATGTTACTAATGCTATTTACATTCAGCTTGAGGGTTGATCAGTTGCTGGCTAAAGCTGGTGAGGGATCTGCATCCACTAGAAGGAAATTTTTTCCACCAGTGAATATGCTTCCCATCCAGCTCCCATCATTGTACCAAGTATGCAAAAACTACAGTACTGGTTGGTACGTGCCTTTTGAAATGCCACCGCCTCTTGGAAATGTATGACCTTGTTTTGAAAAATGGAAAAATTACCAAGCTTCCTTTCCTGCCCTGGATAGTTAGAAGCAGAATTAACAATAACAACAGAAGCTGTTAACCCCTCCAAGATACTTCTGAGCTGCCCACGAGAGCACAGCCTCTCGTTACCCCATGGAGAGAAGATGTTGCAGGGCATGAAGAACTGGCAGGATAGCATTATGATCTGGGAACTGGAGACACAGAACAACAATGGTGACACAAAGGCTGCTCTGCATTTTGTTTATCAAACAAAAGCCAAATACAGCAGGACAGCTATCCATGCCCCTGTCTTCAGAAAGCATGTTGCTACTGATGGTTCTGTCAGATTTAGGACAGATAGCTGGCATTGTTAGTGAGGGTGTAACTCTCAGGTCCTTAACTGAGTGGACAGGATATAGGACAAATAAAATGCTATGTTTCACTCACTGACATAGAGAGACCCTATTTTCCCCCTTTTTCCACTGTGAAATAAATGTATGCTTGCACTGCCTGGTGTTTCAGTAGGTGTTTTACTCAGATGGGACTTCTGCAACCCTTGAAATCTCTGAGCTTTATTACACCTTTTACTTGTGAAGGTGAGAACAGGGATCAGTTCATCAAAAGTTATCTGTATGTTGAAGAAAGATCCATTTAAGAAAGCAGCAACTTTCTATGCAGATTCAAGGTAAAAATAAACCAGTCTTAGGGTGACATACTTGACCTATTCAGTCTGTTAAATCCCAGGAGCATTTGACATGAGTATGGAATCTATTACAGCAAAAGAAGGTTCCTGAGGTGTCAGATGACAGAGAGATTTAAAAGCAAATGAAAATCATTTGGCTAGAGTCTTCCTTGATCCAGATTTACAAAGATCTGCTGTATGCCACAACATACTTTGATTCTATGGACTCTGGTTAACAAAATGTTTAGATTAAAAAAACCAACCAAAGAAACAACGAACCACCAAAAAAAAACAAGGACATTGATGGCCAATGTGTACAGGGAACTACGGCTGGGCTGCAGACCCTTCACAAAAGACCTTGCTGCCCAGCAGACACCCAGAGATGGAACAAGCCCCTGAGGTAAGGAGTGTGCTCCTCAGCCAGTACCACAACACTGCTGCTGGATGGTGGTTTTCTCCTCTAGAAGAAAAGCCCCTCTAGAAGAAAAGCCCCCTACATCAGTCCAAACTGACTGAGGTATCTATAGCTAATTTCCTTGGTGCAGAATTATGACTGACTCATTGGCTTTGACCTTCTACCTTGCTGCTGCATGATATCTCTTAAGTCTCAAAGCAAGTCCCTAAAATTCATGCTTCAGGACGGTTCATAATCCCTTTCATGGACAGAATTAATTATTGTGCTGTCCAAAATAAAAGTCCATTTTTATAGCTGATGTGCAGTTTACTGTCCACCAAGCACCTGATGGGCTGGCCAGAGGGCCCTGCAGCAGGTTATGTTTCTTGGTGACAAGCAGAGTGGTCTGGGCTCAGTCTGTGTGCACAGGCAGGCACTGGGGTGGGAGAGTGCATGCTGTGGCCATACTTACATGGCCTGAGCTGGCATCACAGCACAGCACCAAGCACTCTGCATAAAAATCAAAGCTAACCCTCGTCTGAACTGCAGTGTCATGCCACCTTTGGTAGTTTAAAGAAAGCCATACGCATTCTCCATGTAGGTGCATAGGCATCAGGACAAAGAGAAGCCAGGAAACATTTGGCAGAGGAGGTCAGGATCACTACTCAGTTGATATGAATCATTCTGTTCGAAAATGGCACCTCACAGACTATTTCTGAACAGGGTAACTGCTATGAGTCCGTACTGAGTAAGTGGGCCCTGGAGATCTTTGGTCACAGATCATTTGACTTGCAAATGATTTCTAAGTGCTGTGAGGATGCAATCAAAACTGACTCAGGAAAAAAGATTAAAAGAAATAAATCTCTCAGAAGAAGAGGAGAAGGCAAGTAGTACCAGCAAGAGCAGAATCAGAAGAAAAAATAAAAGGGAATAGAGGAAAAAAGATAGGGTTTACACACACTCTGGAAAACGGGAACTATTTTAAGGTAGACCATCTCTGGGTCCAGATCCAAACTAGTTTTCTAGTTTTCAAACGAGTTTTCTAGTTTGAAAAGGGTCCCATATAGATATGGACTATGGTATCCAGACAGTGGATGCATCAGTCTTTCTGTAAGGGCACAAAAGGACTTTAGATACGTATTTGTGCTCCAAAAGCAGTACTCATGGCCAACAATAGCCTCAGGTTGCTATAGCTGAGAAAGCTGAGAAATTTGAAGGAAAGTTTTGCACGCAAAATACCAGCATCATTCAGCCATTGACCTCTTGCATTTTGCTCTTCAATACCAAACACAGTAGAGAGGTGTCTGCAATGTTCCTAAAACTAGTTATAAATTATTCCAAAGTCTCCAAGAAGTTGAAGCAGTACACTGAAGTAAAGGTTTGGGTAAGGCAAACATAAGCACCTGCAGTGGCTGCAGTAATCTGCCTGATCTGACATGGAACAAATGAACCACAGGATGGGTACAGCTGTTGGAGATGCCTCAAGAAAATGCCTGAAAGTTCAAAACTGGGGACAGCATGCCAAGACTGCACGGACCTCATGAACTGAGAACAGGCAGAGCTCAGCCCTGTAGCCCCAGGACTCTGTCCCAAAGAAGGAATACTCATCCAGAACTGTATCATGGGCTCATTTCCTGCCTGTCTCATGAGTTTCCCTAGAGAAACCAAGTATTTCCATCTGCAAGGTGGAGATAACAAACCTCCCTCATTTTCCATGGTCACTGTAAAGACAAACCTAGAAATATCACAGAAGCAGAGTGTCTCCACAGCAACAGTGACAACCGGAACCCATAGGAAGGACTTAAACACAGATCCAGAACAGAGAAAAACAAGTGTCATGAAAACCTGCAAGCTCTTCTGGGTCTTGGGTGACATATCTGTAAAATACCCACCATCTCTGCTGAAAAGACAAAAATCCTACACAACTGTCTGCTTTCTGCATTATGTGCAAGTTCCTCAGAGCATCCCAGATGCTGCCCACACTGGTCTCTACACAGTGATACACAGGCTTCCAGCCAGAGCATCCAGCTATGCAGGGTGCACAAACAGAAGCCTGGAAGCCCCGGAAATTGGAGCCTCTGGGGACATTGTCTCGTGTTGGGGACTGCACTTGGATTTGACCAATGCAATGTCCTCCAGTAATAGACCTTCTCCAGCAGCTTTGAAACAAGCTAAATACAAATAGCTGTTATGCTCCAATTCAGACTTTTCTTCATTTGAGAAAGAAACATCTCAATTAAATTGTTTCGTCCACTGCTCAAAGTTTTCCTCAACTCATGAGAACCAGGAGAAAAATAGGATGACCTGACCAATAATCCCAAATAGGAATCAGGTTTGGCAGCCTGGTGTGAAGACAGGATTTGAACCCAGGGTAAAGGCCTAATATAACCTGTTTTTAACTCAATGGTTTATTCTACAGGAACACAGTAGGGCTAGGGAGGTGCAAAGAGAAATGACATGTAGCTATGAAAGAAAGGCAAGGGCTAAGCACAGCTTGGGCCCAGGAAAATCAGAGGGTTCCTTTACCTTCTGCTCCAATAGATACTAGTTTGACTCCTTTGCTGGCAATGAAATCCAAGGCCTTGTTCACGTTGGATATTTTGTGAACTCGCATTTTGCCTCTTTCAGGCTTAGCCAGACGTTCACCTAAGAAAAGAGGGGGGAAAAAAGTATTAGAAAACAATTCTGAACCCGTTCTTCCCTGGTCCATGTTTCCTGTGGTGTGGCTCCCACTGTTCAGCCTGGCAGTGAGTAGACTGCTCTGCATCCTTTCAGGACAGCCACACTCACTGTTTAAACACCCCCAGAAAGAATCAGATAGAAAAGTATATTTTGGATACATCACAGGTAGGTTGGTAACAGAGAACCTGTCAAGTCCTTTTCAGAGTAGGTTTGTATCGAAGGTGAAAAAATCTGTTAAAATCTCACTGAGCTAGGCAGTGGAACCAACCTCTTTCAGCCACAATACTGAGGCCTGGAAAGACCACAAACTCCCCTCCGTGACAAAAACAGGTGAGGAGCTCTCCTCCAGCATTTGCAACACCAAACTTACAAAGCAAATATCTCATTGGAACTATCTACAGTGAAAGAGTAGACACCTTTTCTTTCCCCCAGCCAAGATGTAGACCTCCTATTTCTCTAGTCTCTCCAGTGAATGGCCAAAACTGCATGTAGCAGGAAACAGAATTACTTCTTTGGCAAAGTGGCTTTATCACTGTAAGAACTGTCACCTCAACTCCTTTCCAGTAAGTCTGATGTAATTCTAACTCTGTACTAGATCTTTTACACAGGTGCATTTTAGATGTTTATACTGAGGCACAGAGAAAGAGGCAGCCTAGCCCTGAGGTAAGAACAAGTTAATCTCTGATAGAAATCAGTCTCAGGATAACACCCAGCTCCTGACTGCAACAAAGCTGGTAGATTTGGAAAGGCACTTTCCGATCTTATTTATTTGAAAGAGATGCATTAAGTGCAGTCATGTCCTTCCTGACAGGCTGCTTGTAACTAAATTCACAGTCTACTTACACTAACAATAATCCAAACACTCAGAGTAAGCCAATTAAAGCCTGGACAAGTGGACTTTTCGAAGAAACCTCAAAGAGAAATATAATTAGACAGGATTTCAGGAACAAGCTGAATGTGACACAACATTAGAAGAAGCTCCAGAATAAAAAAATTATCTAAAGAAAATCCAAGCAGGTCTTGTCCTTAAAAAAAAGTTATAATTAAAAGGAGACCAAATGGGCAAGTCAAGGCAAGTAATTACTCACCTGACCTATTCAGTTCCAAAAGTCTCCTGCTGTATCTTGAACTAAATATTTAAGTCAATGCAAGCTGACTCAAACCCTTTATTTGAGGCTTAAGTGTGAGAAAGAAAAGTACTTGGCTTGCTTCCCAACACAGGTGTGAGGAAAAGCTAAAATAGAGAAGAAAATACTATCTCCATAACCATGGCCTCCAAAGGAAAAAAGTCTGGAAATTACAATCCTTTAAAAGTGTTTCAGTGGTTACTGTAAGTTGGTGTCATTACCTCTCATGCTTAAGGATAAAACCAGATTCAATTTTAAAAGGAAACACTGATGTCTGACAATTTAAGTAAAAAGATGTATTTTATGGTACTACCTCATTCCTAGGATTAAAAAAACCACCGACTCTTTTGCTGTAATGGAACCTCGAGTACATGTCACAGTACACTGCTTTATTTTTCCACTTGGATAATGCTAGTCATTCTAAAGAAAAGTTGAAGCATTTTTTGTGACAGTTATTTGTAAGTTTCACAATGACATTTTTACATGGAATTTTACAATAGACTGAAGCAGTCTTATGCAGCCAAGTGTCAACAAATGGGTTGAGCCAGCTAAAAACCAGCCATTTTCTTCAGTTCATGCGACTGTAAACTAGCCTTGCAAAAAAAAAAAAAATAAATAAAGACAAGCGATTAGGTTTCAGCTGGAATAGCAAACTGATCCAATTCACCTTGTGGCCGCATGTGCAATGCCAATACACTGGAGAGCATCTGAACTGTTCTCCCTGGGGCTGGGGAGAGCAGGATTGTTCCCCCTGACAGCAGTGAGATCCACAAGCAATTGATGGTGATTGCAAACCTCTCTCAGATTAGAATCCTTGCTTTGGGAACTTTTTAGCTTTCAAAACTCAATGGCTATTTCCTTCAGATAGGGACTTTATTACAGATTTAAATTTCCAGAAAAAAGCATCATCTGGTTCCACCATGCCATACATTATTAATGATGTGGACTGTTAAAAGGAAGCCTGCTAGAAATATGTTCTACTTTGAGCTATTTGCATCATTGGCTTTATTTCTCAGTACTTCTCCTAGCTGAGACAATGAAAAGTGTCTACTCGCTCCCATTCTCTGATTCTCGGGTACTAGCCCAAGGCTGTGCTTTAAAAGCCAAACAATGCAAGGATAGAAGTTGTTCACTGCTAATTTGTTTAGGAAAAATTTCAATTAGTGACTCTGTCTGTTTGAAGGGAATAATAAGCACCTTATAACTTTATTTTTAAAGTATTAAATGTGAGTTTAGCCTTCTTCAGTCTTGTAGTATTATTTTTAAAATGGCTTTGTCAGGGGAAGGAAACACATGTGGTGAAAAATGAAAGTATATCTTTTGGGGCAGTTTCTAAGGGGGGCTGTGGTTGTTACTTCCAACCACAGAGGCCAATCAGGGAGGACCTGCAATGAGGAAGTCCCAAGACAGTCCATGGAATTTCCCCCACTGCACAGTGACCGAGGAACCAAGGGGCTCTGGTGGGGCTGAAAGGGGACCTGTCACAGCTCACCTCCAGCAGGTACTGGGCTGAGTAAAACTGAAGGACTTTCCTCCTTGCAGACCTTCCGTGCTTCCCATACTTTGGGAAATTGCATGGGATAGGAAAACTGCTTCCTACTTGCCCTAGCTGCCTGGCAGCAACGTGTTCCCAAAGACACATGTGAGGGTCTCCCTCCCTGAAACAGGTTTCCCATAATCCCAGTGGCAATCCTTCTTCCACCATGGGGTCTCCATCCCTGATGCAGGCTCCATCCCTCCTGCCATGGCAGAGCGGCAGCAGCCACCCTGCAGCAGGGGCAGAGGACATAGTGCTCCCTCAGTCCCACACATCCCAGCCAGGCAGACAGGTTGAGCAATGTGTTACATTTCTCTTTTTTTTGCCAGTGTACTTAGGAGAACTGCAGTTCTAGCTACTGCTGTCTCTACGGAAAGGATGTTCAGTTGTAAGTGTGTGAAGGACCACGGTCTCAGGAGGGATGCAGTCTCCAGCTGCCCCCCATGCCTTTTTCCCACTGGTCATGCAGCAGCAGGCTGCAGGCAGAGCTGCTTTGCACTGGGACAGGTATGTGCTCTGCCCACACCACTGCAATTGGAAGCTGCTAACTTCTTCCCAAACTGAGGTGGATCTGACAGGCTCTACCAGTGGGCTACCTGTTGGAGTCAGGAAAAGCTTGGGAACTTTTCCTGCTCCTCTGAGTGTTTGTTTTACCCTCAGAGCTCCTCAAAAAAGGCTTGGCCTGTGAACCAAGCTCGTGGGAGCATTTGCCTCCACTTCTGGATGAGCTGAGAACACCAAAAAAATGAGGAGATGGTTGTTTAGTGTATCACAGAATGTGTACTTGTAGTTTTTGGGTTTTGCTATATATATTATATGGAGTCAACATGGAGATTTTAGGGTGTCGGCTCCTTCTTCTTCATCTTCTTCTCTCTTCTCCTCTTCCTTTTTCCCTCTGACATGAGTTCCTGTGACTTGTCAATTGGTAGATAGAATTTAGTGTAGAGGAGACATATCAATAAGGTTGATATTCGCTGGTTTTGGGAACAAAATAAGATACGTAAAGTTTTCTAACTGGTTGATAACAGATATAAAAGCTACCTGCTTCAGGTAGCCATTGCCATTCTGTCCTCGTGTTCCTGGAGGTCACAGCACAGTCTGTGCCTCTGAAACTCTGATAAGAACCAGAAATAAACAAGCTTTGAAACGGCAGAAAGAAGCCTCATTTCATCTTTTCCAGACATGGGACACTGAAACAAGGAACACAGCCGGGCCAGATGTCAGGGTCCAAAGAAGAACACCTCCCCCATGACAGCTACCAAAGGGACAACAGGAGAGGAAAAGTGGGAGATGATGCAAGAAAATTAAACAGCGTGAGACATAAAACCCCCTGCTTTTGCACCAAGCCTCATCCACTTTCTCCTACACATCCTTCTCTCCCCTATCTTACAGTCCAGCGATTAAAAGCTAAGCCACCAAGGCCCACCCATGTGCCCCAGTGTTCAGGCTGCAGCCCCGCCTCTGTGAGAGAACATTAATACAGAAAATAAATTAATAGCTACACCATTTCTTACAGGCACTGCATACTGCAAAGTTCTTATAGTGTTTTGATCCCTGGAGAACCCTCCAAACCACCATTGGGCAACCCCCCTGAGATTTCATTCAATATTCCTAACTTCTGAAAAACACTAACAGTAAACTGACAGAATCTTTGCATAAAATGGAAAAAGGGAAGGTAAGGTAAGGAAAGAAAAGGAAGGACATAGGAAAGGCATTGTGAGTGCTTCTATCATGGCCATTTTATTGGAAAATGTACCAAGGTCAGGAATGCAAGTCACCAGGCTGCTGAAACCAGCTCAAAAGCCATCAAACAAAGTCTATGAGCTGGGGGTGAACAACCCTAGTTTGAAAAATACAGTCTCACCCTCTTTCAATCCCTCCTACAATACCTTACTAAGGTATTTATTTCTACTAAGGCACATCCAAAGGGATTACTGTTTATATTAAATAATCCCTGGGAGATGTCTGTCTAGTAGTGGGACATTTGTGACACAGAATTAAAACAAATCCGACCAAACTTGTTCATGCCACTGCTTTTATTTCAGACTGAGAATTTTGGGATTCTGCTTTTTTTTGGGATTTTCTTCCCTCCATGAAAGTTTGAGCACTGAGCTCAGATTGAAACTAGAATGGAAAAACTTCAGTCATGGTTGAAACTGAATGACACAGAAGATTTACTGGTTTGACTCTCTTCTTCCAGTAACTTCTATCATACTCCCACTGCCATGTGGCTTTGGTATGATTTGTCAAGTGCGGCATTCCCACACTTCCCAGAGCTGCTTCATCAGCCCTGCCAAGCAGTCAGAGCCACTGCCTGGATCTTCACAGGAGGCTGTGCATTCCTGACAGGCAGAGAAAAGCCAAGAAGCTGAAGCAGGAATGCAACAGGCAGCCTGCACAAGCCATGAGCTTTGGAGTACATTCCAAAATGGTCACTGCTGGAGACATCTATTTGTTAGGGAGAAATTTGTTCTGAATCAGGAAGCAGCTGTTTTTACATTCCATCAAAAACTGCAGCATTACAGCCCTTGCAATCAGTATCCTGAATGGGCAGCACCACACAGAACCTCTCTCACCTGAAATGACTTCCAGAAGTAACATGAGTTTAAGGCCATCCCTGAAATCTTCCTCTATGTTCTCAATCTGTGTCCCGGCCTTGCGGAGGTGAGAATTACACCATGCTGTAAATGTCTAAAACACAGGAAAGAAAGAAAGAAAAAAAAAAGTCAGTAATCTTCCCACAAACCAAGCAACAGTTCCCAACCAAAGCACTGGAGCTGGGTACCATGACAAATTATCATTACGTTATCACCTCTCCATCCAATGTCCTTGTGGAGCACAAGCATTTGCACCTCTAAATATCCAAAGAAGTTGCCAGGTGTTTCTGTAGCAGAGGGAATCGGAGACAGTCACTTTAAAGCTCCAGCACATCTGATGTACCGCAGAGGATTCTCATTTTCTGTTTGGCTTAGAATACCTTGAAACTGATTTTAAAGCATGCTAAGTGTTCAGATTGCTAAGGACTTCCAGTGGTATTAGATGACACCTATTAATACGAAGGAGAACAGGGAACAGCATTCCAGATGATCCTGTCTCTAGAGAGGTGCTTAAGAAAAAAAAAGAACCATTCTTCAACTGCTTCTGGTCTACTCCATCCCCAGCAGCCATTAAGACACCGAAGGACAGCATGCTGAGATCCTCAGTCACATAAATCACATCCCAGGAGTGTCTGTCCTGCTGCCTCCATTCTCGCTGACTAGCTGCTAAGTAGACCTCCCTCCCCTGTGACTGTCCTACCTTTCCTCCCCCACCACACAGAGGAGTATATACTTTCTGAATAAGGATAATATCATCCATCTCAGCAGAAGTGCAGATCTTAGAAAGGATATAAATAACCATTACTTAGTGACATTACTGTCTAGCACAGCACCAAACTTCCACTACTTGAGAGCCTCTGGCAGGAGCATCATTGCAGCCATCTCAATAATAAAAATCACAGCCACTCTGTAATTAGTAATACAATGCACTACCACTGGAATAATAATATGAGTCTGAAGCGCAGGACAGACTCATAGAGGCCCAAACTACAATTACAGTCAGTACTATGCAGGCTAAATAAAACTCTTTTTTGAAAGCACCTTCTGACTTCAAGTAGTCAGGATAAAAGTATCTCTCATGACAGTAATTAAGTTCACTACAACAGATGACAGCACATTTTCTGTGGTGGCAATCTGTAAGCCCATGCTATGAACAATGGGCATGTGGGGCACTGACAAGGAAGAGACTACCTCTTCCCAGAGATGTGACAGAAGGGGTTATCTCAAAAGAGTACCATGTGAACTGGTCTGAAAGAGAAAAGTTTGATGGTCAAAACATAAGAAGCAAATATAAAACACCTCAGACACCTCTGTGTGGCATAGACTTAAACAGGTGAATCAAAGAGCTCAGTCTCATCTGAAGATGCAGAAGCTGTTTGACACAAAACTACTGTTTGAAGAGCAAATGGTAGCAACCAAGAGGACAAGTTTGTTCAAGTGCTAATGAATGTGTTTCGTGGTGTTTGAATAGCAGACCAAGTAAACCCTTTCCTTTGTACAATCTGATAAACCCTCAATTACTCTCTAAATAGAAGGGTGACGTTACTCAAAAATGAAGGTATCCAAAAGCTCAGTGCTACCATAGTCTTCCCTCCCTCTCTCAGATGTGGTCCTAGAGCCAATTCAACTCACTGACCCAGCAAACAAAGCTGTTTACTATCTTAAGACTGGTCCTCTGCTCAGTAGTGCATGGAAGCAGTTCAGCAAAATCTAAAAAGTCTCTACAATAAAAAACTGGGCATACAAGGGCCAAGCAGGAGGGTGGAGTGGACCACAGGAGCTATGCCATTTTAGGCTGCTGGGGAACCACAGAAGGAAGGACTCATCCAATACTGAAGAACAGCATGCCAAAACTTTAGAAATGCTTCGCTACTACTTATAGCATGCACAGGATTTCAAAAGAAAGATTACCCCAAATGGCAAGAGGATTGTCCTGAATTGTCTCAAAGACAGGCTTTCACTACTAACCTGCTCTCATTTGAGTTCCCCAGACCACAAATAGTGTGGCAGAATCTTTCCTTGGAAAAAGCATTGCTCAACAGCTGCAGAGCTTTCCACTGCTGTGCTCTGGCCTTGCTCTCCACTGGGACTGTGGAACGGAGCAGGATAACAGCACAGCTGTAAATACTTTTATGGCAATGGCCCTTTGGACAGATGCGTGTATTGTGAAAGCCTGGGATCTCTTTTTTTCAAAATAGCCTGATTTCCTTCCAGATATGGAAGCTTGGAAAAAAAGAAGAGTAAGTAATTAAGCATCTTTTATTGCTTTTTATTGTTAATCCCTTGAGAAATAAAAGGTGGTGGTTTTTTTTCAAATAAGAATGGTTTCATTTGGAAAAGGGCCTCATATCCCAAAGTATGTCCTTTTGGCACTATTTCCTACATTCTACTGCCTGAGATGTATTATAAGAAGAGAGGTTAATTTATTTGGCTCCCTTTTGCAGCCATACTACTTCACTTCTCCAGAAAGGCAAATGAGAGCAGAGATGCTTTTAAATGCTACATTATCATCACATGTCAAAGTATGAGAGCAAGTTATATCAGAAAGGTTGTGGCTGCCCATGAACCTCCTTCTCATATCTGGAAAGCAGATAAAGCGAGACACCTTGAGCTAGTGTTTGGCCCTGGGTGACATTACAAAATTTGTGCTGGTTTGAGGAGGAAGCCTGAGATCTAACTCACAGGCCACAAGCCTGCACTTTCATTTCTTGTCTGACTTCTCTGAAGTAATTTCAGTTTTGTTTTCCATCAGCCCAGAGCAGATCAGACATCTCTGCTTTAAATCACTAATAATCCCAGAAGAGCTCAACAGGGCAGCCCTCTGCACAGTCTGAGGGTGGAAGAGAGTCACCAGTTCTACACTTCCAAAAAAACACAGATGAAGTTAAATGCAAACCACAAATCTTCTAAACTTTGCCTTATTATAAAGCCTGGCCAGATAACCAGATCAGTGAGAGTATTTTTATTGCTGCAAGAGTCACCTAGGATGTGGTAAGAAACAAAGTCCCAGAGCCAGCACCAACTTCTCAACTGAAACCATCTACATCTCATCAGAAAGGCTGAAGTGACAATTCTGCAAAACACTGCCATCAGCCACAAGCGGTAGAATGGACACTTCAGCTTCTCAAGAACATAGACCATGAAATGAAGGGTGAATAGATAGAGCACACACAGTTTCCATGAGACAATTCCCAGATGCACAGACATTTTCTCAAGGCATCCTTCAGGTTCTACATGAACTCCAATAAGCATAATACTATGGGCAGCACAACAGCTCATGTGAACAGCAACAACCAGTATTCCAGTGTCGATGCATTAGGTCATTTTACAAGAAAGCAGGATTATGAATGCTTTTAATAACTGCAACGGGACTCACAAACTATATTCACCACAGATCAACCCAGAGCAGTAGCTATGAAAACATAATCATCAGAAAACAGCTTTATGTTGCATTTATTGCATATACTGCAGAGGAGTAAAATACCTTCTTATTTCAAAGTAGCAAACTGGAAAGAGATCTGACAGATAGGAGAAGCCTGGAGAAATGTGCCAGAAAAGTAAATGGAAGCAAGAGAAGGGAGAGTTGAAATTTTTACTGTCCACTGGGCATTGCAATCCTGGCAGTCTTGTTTAGAGCCATTTTTACTGACTTGGCTTTATGCATCTGCACAGGATCCTTTTTGTTATTCTAGGAAACCTACTGAAACCTCCCACTCCCCCCATCCACCTTCTGGGCAACACAGCCGCTCCTCCCCACGCCTTGAGTCACAGCTACTGGTGGCAATTGGCTCTGGAAGGCTGCTAAGCGCCACTGTGCTGCCTGTCACCAGCAAACAAGCTTTGGGAAGTGGAAAGGGCTGTCGAGAGCAGCCAGCCACCTTTCTGGTGCAGGCCTGGCCCTGGGAGCAGCCAGGTAATGAAAAAAAACACCAAAAACCACCACACCTGTATTTGTTGGAGTGAGGTGACTTGCACTCCAATTCAGAGGGCAAAAATACACTGCCGGGTAGGAAGCTGCTTGGAAGCAGCAGATGTTCTTCCTTGCTGTCTGCAGACACAGAAGTCTGGAGATTATTTTCCTGCTTACTTCTAACTCCCTGTCCCAAAGACAAGAAAATAAATAGTCTGTTAATCTTGAGGCTTATGGAAATTTCAGAGCTGGAAAACTACTTACTGTTAAATAATAGCACAGAAACCTCACACCATATATTTTCTGTGGCAACTGCACAAGAGGTGCAAACAGAGCTGTGTTTCTTGGTCCTTGGATCTTTCCATATATTGTACTCTTAGTTTCATTTATGGACACAACAGATTGCCAGGACACCCCTGCAGGTCTGCCTCTTTTTCACTGTTCACTACAGAGGACATTTGATAAAGGAGCACATGTGTTAATTTACATGTACATGGATGCATTTCTCATCATTGCTCTCTGTACTCCCTGCTCCCACCTAGTTAAGATTTAAGATTTGTAGGGCCCTTTTTTTTTTTTTTTTTTTTTTTCCTTACACCCCAGCCTGATCAGCAAGATTCCTGCAAGATCACCTCCTGCTATTTGGCTGCTGGGTGCTACATGAACAATAGCACGTTCATATTCTACCACAATATAATCTGTCAGATAAAAAAAGAATAACAAATGTTACTAAAAGCAAGCAAATACGATTAACTGTTCTGCTGCCTCAATGTATTTACTGTTGGGGTATCCTCTACAAGCCTACCTGCATACCTGTTTTAATAGGCATGCACACTCTTTTTCTTGACACAACAGGAAAGGTCCTTGCTTCTTCACTGTATTAACCCTTTCCCGGTCACAAGCTAATTAAAACAATAGCCAGGTGATAGCTAGTCCTGCAAGCAAAACTAATGAGATACCATCTTCAGCTAGGTCCTTCCACGTATCTCTCAGCCCTGTCAACTGCAAACCTACCCATACCACTTGTGCATACACACATGCACTCTCTGGTTGTCTTTGCACTTCCCCAACATTTGCTTTTGTTCCTGAAAGCCAATAACCTTTCCCCTCCACACTCTAATTTCCAAACTGAGTAGCTTTCTGGTACCAAAGTGGTTCAGGTAGAGTTCCTGAAACCTAGGGAAGCAGGACAGTAAGTCAATATTTTAAAAGAATGTTTCTGCCTGGAAAGCAGTAGCACCACGAAATCTAGAGAGCTCTTTGCTGAAAGAAAGCAGTCATAAGGCACTTCAGCTGCTGAGCAATTTTAGCAGTGTAAATGTTGAAGCTACCACAACCACATAAATGACAGATATTAAAAAAAAAAAATAAATGGGCAGCTTCATCTCTTTGTGGCTGTGACAGTGACATTCCAGCTTTATCTGACCTTTCCAGATGCTCTTTACTTCTCTCCTTGCTAAATCACTCTTCCACACAGCCCTGCTTTCCATGGGTGAATGCAAACTTTCTGACACAGCCAAGAGACTGCCATATTTGTGTAAAAGCCCTGGAGAAGCTGTAACTGAGCCAGAGCAGTGCTGCTTGCCTCTTTTTTGATGGGAGAAAGGTCTGGCTTAAGCAAAAGAATTCACTGGAGCACTGCCTCTCCAGACCACCACTACTGTGTTCAAAGGGAGGCAGTGTTCACAGCCACTAAGGCACCCTCCTTCCTTGTGTTTATGCTGGAGGATGAATTTTAATTAAGTATTTCAACACAGCTCTGCTGTTGAGATGTGTCCACAAAGGTTTGGCTCCTGGTAAGAAGCGGATGGAGCTGCTAGCACACAAATCTCAGTCTAGTAGCACAGTTTTATGCTGTCTACACATGTGCTCTGCAAAGGGAGGTCTTGAGTGGGCTGAAAGCTATGGGAGCTAGCCCAGGCTTTCTTCTAATGTTGTAGGGGAAATGACAGCAGGATGCCCTTTCCAGTCACCAGAAAGAAAGCAGGATATTCAAACAGTACTTCAAACACAGCTGAAAAACAAAATCAACTTACCCATCTGCAAGTGCTGCACTTCTGCTTGTCATGTAGTTAGCAGTGTACCTGGGCTTCTGATTGCACAGCCAGGCTGCATTCCCTGCCTGGCCTGAACACAAACCCTCTGTGGTTCCTGCTTACTGCAACACCATACATTCCTTACAGGACTGCTGGGGCACATCAGCTAATTCTTGCAACAACTTCTACAGCTAAGTCTATGCTGCAAGGAATTTTATTTAAATAAAATTATCTGAGACAAGGACTGACACAATCATCTAATAACAGCTAATATTTTATTATAGCAGGCAGAAAACTGCTGCACACATAGCTTTTTTTAAGCAATAGGATTACTGATAAAGCAGTCCAGCTGCCCAATAATGAGATCCTTTCCACCTTGGTAGTCTGGAAGCTGAACATACTGTATCGATTAAGGAGGGTGCTAACCCATGGCCACCACAAATATCTCTCTCTTGCTCCTTGAACAGACAGACTAGGCCATCATCAACTTACTAACTGGAAGAATTTTCTGGATAGGCCCTGAAAAATAAAGCTCAACAATCCAATTCCAGTTTCCCTTCATTCAGCACTAACTCATTACCAGCATTACCTCCCAGGATCTCATGTGATTTTCCCTTTCCTAATGCTACGGCTCTGAGTCCTCCTTTCACATCTTAAAGCATTTGGAAGAAATGTTGGGGTCTCGTGGGTGGCTGCTTAACACCCTCCCCACACTCAACACAGACTCAATTGACAAGCTTGGTTGCAGCTTCTTTTTCTGCACAAGTCCGTGATATAAGCTGACAAGGAAGTGCTCATTTAATTGGGGAGTAATTACAAAGTAATCCTAGATCCTGTCAACACCCTGGCACAAGAAAGGCCATGGCTGGACGTAACAGATCACACCAACAACCCTAGTGAAGAAAGCTGGGTATTAAAAAGGCTGTTTATGAGGTACAATTGGCCCATTCAATATTTTCTCTGCCCATGTGCTGCAAGTGACAGAAGCTTTAAACACATACATATTACAGGTTTTCGATAGTGATGGAGGAAGTGCTGCAGACCTACTACAGCCCTACTTCTGTATACTACACCTCTTGGATTAGTGCTTGGTGTACTTGGTTGTCTGCTAGAATGCCCAAAAATACTCAAAAATGGTTGTCCTCTCCCCACAGGGAGCTCTAGGTATTGCAGATCCTCTACACAAATCTCATCACAAGTAGAGGGACCCACCCAAAGCTCCTGTTATTTGAACCTGAATTAAGAGAAAAGTCACCATTTGCCATACTCCCCAATCTCATCCTCTAACCTGAAATACCTTCACTGCATGTTGCTTTGCATTTGAAGCCACATAACAATTTTGAAAAAAAGAAAGGCATTTGATAAACCCTTTTGGTATTTATGTTCCAAACCCAGTCTCCAGGACAGAGGGGTAGTTCAAAGACCTTGGTTCCTGTTGACGAGTTACACTATCAGCAGCTGACCTCTAAAGAATTACAGGTATGATCCTCAATGAGATGAATGCTGCACAATGAAGAGCTTTGCTTTCCAATAGAGTTGGCCTTTTAGAAAGGCTGAAGGAATTAAATGGATATTCAGAAGGAATCATTACAGACACTCGCAGCAAAATGTCACCAACATCCCACAAAAGGAGTTTAGTACTACTAGCATCAGTGCTAATGTCCTGTTCTGGCTTAATTGCAGCTGCTGAGTTCCAGGCTGAAAAACAAAATATAGCCCACACTACTTCTCAAGTGCTATGCCCTGAAAACAAGAGGTATCATTACACTGTACTGTGCAGTACCAGCATCTGCTCAAAGAACCATTTGGTGGCTGCATAAGAACTTACTAAAGGCGAAAAGGCAAATTGTAAGTCTACTTGCATTTACCAACTCCAGGGCACAGCCCCTGCAATTTGGAAACACAGAACTCAGTCGCTACTTCTTAGCCACTTTCCAAAACCCATCTCTGCAGCTCAGGACAAGAACAACACTGCAGCAGTAAGAGCTCCATCCCTAACTGTAACGGCGTAAGCCAGCTTGGATCCTACTGGTAGTGTGAAGTTCTCCACTGAAGTCTCTCTTTGTCCAGAGGAGCTAGGAAGTGCTGCACAGAGATAATGAACTCTTCTGACAGTCAATTCATCCTTTTGGACACTGGCAATGAATCAACATCACTTGCAAGAAGCGCCGAGTAAATTCAGTGCAGGAGTTTTCATTTTTGCTCAGTGGCATACAGTTCTCAGTGTCTTGCACAGTTTTTAATTCTTATATCCTGGAAGACAGTACAAAAGAAGAAAACCCCCAAGTCTGTTCCACATTGATTTCCTACTGGTGTGGTATTAACTGCTTTGGAGCCAGAACACGACACACCCTTTTATTAGCTAACAACCGCTGAAGTGGCGAGGGCAGAAATCTCAATCCAGCACACTTCCTGTCCAACACAGGGTAAATATTTGTTCTCCTCTACACTGTCGCCTCTGGAGCCTTTAACTCCAGTTCTGCTACAGAACCCCACCATTTCAAGAAGAATCTGCTTCTGGTATTTGAAAGCTTCTGGCCATTAAATAAATGAGTTGGCCAGCATTTCAGATCAGTAAAGTATAAGGTCTCTTGATCCCTGAGTCACCAGAGAGTACTAATAACTAGGAAATCACAAAAAGCCTTCAAACATGCAAAAACTATGAACCCCCCCCCCCCCAAACTATACAAGGAGACCAACTGGTTAGAAGTAAGGTCTTTCAGAGTTTATCATGAAGTTCAGACAAGCAAGACTCTTCATTATACTCTTCTCTCTCTTACAAAACCAGCTCATAAATGTCAACTTGCTTCAAGCCCTCTTGTAACAAAAATTAAACAGAGCTTGTCTCTGCATTTTATATGCTGAATTTCCCAAATGCTTTATAGCATTACCGCACTAGGATGCAACTATTTATAGACTGAAAAGTGGCAACAAACCACTGAAAGCCAGACCGTTCAATTCATGGAAGCTGAACTCCAACTGCTCAGCACAGGACTGGGCCAAGACACCAGGATGAAAACCAGCACGAGCAGCCTTAAGTTCCTGATGGCAGGCCTGCACTTCTCACCATCCAGGTTTATCCAGAGCCAGTACTGATTTCACCATGAAGGTGAGGTGTCACCCACCTGGTCCCAGGAACAGGCTGGGGGGAAAGACAGAGAACATCTGCCACTGTAACACAAAGCAGGGCATGCAGCTGTGCTCCAGCTCTGGCCTGTCTGAGAGCACGGGCCAAAGGTACAAGACTTCTTTCAACTCGAAGCAGGTCAGGGAAACATCTTCCCTCTGGTGGATTCACAGGCAGACACAAACACAACTGCTCCAATGAAGATCTGTCTTTCTTCTGCCATGAAGGTGTATGTGTGGGGCCTATCAGTTTATACTGTGTTCACAGAGCCAGCAGTGCAGGAGCTGATCAGACTGAAACTCTTCCGCAGTGTGGTTCAGAGACATCTGGGGCTGCCCAAAGCTTCCTGGGAGGATTCACAGGTGGTGTTTTTTCTGTGGCTCTTCTTTGGCAGTTTACTTTGCCGGGAAGAGAGGAAGTTACAGATCCATTTATCCAGGCTTTCTAAATACAGAGCTACGTAAACAGGTTGAATAATTGAAACAACTTCATATATTTGCCCACTGCTCTGTATGGATGCTGCAAAACTAGCACAAAGGCTTGGCAGAAGTTTAGGGACTCTGCAGCTCTGGAACACAGAAAAAACATGAAATAATCTGGTTTTCTAAGGGATGATGGCAAATGTTTTGGATAAAAGAAATGATAACTGCATTTCTAGCAAGAAAGGGCCTCCAAAACAGTATTTGGCATGAAGCCTTAGAGTTCCTTGTCAAAAAGCAAGGAATCAGAAAGCAAACCTGTATCGAACAGATGGCTACATGGCATAGATGTACTATCTATTTGGGCTTCACTCTCATCACCCGTAACACCAACTCTTGGATAAAACATACAGAAAAAATTTAAGATTTTTGGATACAATTGTCCCCTTGGCCATCATCACTATCCCTGACACAATGTGCTGTCAACATTCAGAGCTCTTACACTCAGTTGCAACTGTAAAAATGCATAATTCCCAGCTCCAGAGGGGTCATTCCCAGCTCCAGAAGAGTTGTCTTTTGAACCAGGTTTGTAATTCGTAAAGTTATTTACCTGAAATGGGATTTTTCCAAAATTAGGAAAATAGCTCCTGGGACAAGATGACTGTGATTCACATGTGCTACCAAAAAAGTAAAGGCCCTGAAGGATCTTACAGAGCCAGGAGCTACCATACACAGGGTGAAGAGTTGCTCTGTGCTCCAAAGCGCTTCAATGTGAGACTCAAGATGACAGTGGAGACAAGTAGGCAACGTTAGTCAGGGCGCTTGGCAGTGGTCTCAGCACACCCACAGCCTACCTCTTGTCATTCTCTCTATCAAGATCATAGTAAACTAAAGAGAGACCTGATCCACAAAAAGACTGATCGTATCTGAAAAAGGAACAAACAGTTCACAACCCCACGAGCTACGCAAACGCGTCTGAACTGCAGCCTCCTATGCAAGGCCACAGGACTGAAACCCCACCACACCCCAATGTTTGGAGCCATCACGTTATTCTCAATAGGTACATCCTGCTGCCACTGTGCATTTTTCTCTAGTTTGGTCCATGCAGTTGGTGCTGCCAGCCTAATGTCAGGGAAACAACATAACTGTGCCAGTCTACAGCAGAACACACCTAAGCAAGTGAGGCAGCACAAACAAGAGCAAGAAAGCAACTGAAAATGCAACGAGCAGTCAGATGTAAGCAGGGGCTGATACAAGTGTGGGCTGACATCTCGCTGCAGAGATAAGAACGGGAGAGGTGAAATAGGGCCTTGAAAACAAAGGTAGGTACTTCATATTTAGTAAGGTGAAGAAAGGGATGCTACTGAAGAGACATGAACTGAAGAGCAGGTTTAAAAGTGATGGATGACAAAAATTATTGCTGCAGCTGTTTGGGTGAGTGTGATTGGATTGCTTCATGGAGGTCAGGAAAAAAAAATGTTGCCATTACTCAAACATAAGATAATTTAGAACCGGTGTAAGAGCTGCATGGGAGATTCATCAGCCATTCTGGAATAAATAAAATGTCAGGTCACAGTAGGGAATGTCACATTGTTGGATGAAAGGATTTAACTGATCTGGGTGAAGGCAAGATACTGAAGGTTTACATAAAAGCACTGTAAAAAAGTCTCACTGATAATCCGTGGGAGCAGTAAGTGTCTTCTAAATGCAAAATACACAATTGAGCCTTGGGAACTCTGAAAAGGGACCACCTGGGAACCCCTTCTTCCTCCCACCTCCACCCCTGTAACACAGAACAACAGAGAGACTGAGAAGGTGAAACTACTGCTCCATCTACCCCCAAGCTCTGAGCAGCAGGTTTTTTACTGCTTACTTTTACTGCTGTTGCCTCTGTAAAGTCAGCACAGGCAACTGGGATGGGACTGACATCTACACCTTCTAATGCATGAAGGTAAGGCAGTCTTTACTATGGGACAAGCTTGCCAGTGTCCACTCTGTGTCTAATTGAACCTCCAGGCCTTCAAACGTGCACAGACAAGCAGTGTCAGGATGATCAGATCCTCAGTGAATTACTGGGAGTTGACCACAGGCATTTCGCCTCCCAGGCTTTAACTCTTAGGTGAGCTCACACAGTTACACAGTTGTAGGTTCAACAGTTTTTTCACTTCTAGTTTAAATAACCAGCTTATAAGTTTAAATGAAACCACTACTAACAACAAAAATTAATATAGATCAGTGTCTCTGTGTCCTGTGGTTGTGGGGATGAGTATTTATTAAGGTATTGGCTGTATTTAAAATTGAATTGCATTGTGACTTACTTTTAATTTGATACCAAAAGTGCAAAAGCTACCTTGGGTGGTGAGATTACGAAGATGGTCTTTTCTGGAATCCTAAGAAATATTCTGTGCTTAGGCATGAATATGTCATCTAAGAGTAGAATACAACAGGATTTAAACTCTCTACAATAACACTGAAGAGTAAGTTATTTCTCAGTGTACATCACAGCCTGAGGAGGGGTCTAATTAGTGAGCATCTTCATGGGCCTTAAGGCATCTGCATGCCACTGCAAGCTTTAGCACTGACTTACCACCACCTGCACTGCAAGTGATGGAACCTCCTATCTTCACGCAGTAAATATAGTCCTGACTGGTACTGAGGTGAGCTTTGAGTGATCCATGCCAAGTCTGTGGGTACACCTGGACAGCACAGTGAAAAACAGTGCAGTGTCTAAGCCAAGGTACCAGAAACACTGGTGGTAGTAAAGAACAGCTGAGCAACGTAGGAGCTGTAACAGGCATGTAGGGCACAGTTCCCTGCAGAGATTAGTGGTGGTGAAACACTGGTGCTAGTAAAGCACATCTTAGCAATGGCTATCTAATGTAGGAGCTCTAACAGGCATGCACAGCCCCCTGCAGAGATTAGTACCCAGCAAACATGGGAAATGAGACTCAGTAGCGCAGTGGAGCAAAGAAGGGGAGTTCACATCATGCCTTCCCAGTATATTGTGTTCAGGCCAGGATTCAGATCTTAAGTAAGAAAAAAGAGGGCAAGTGAAGATTAAAAATGATAGGGCATAATTACAGCATAAGTTTTGTTCCAGACTGCTGTGGTTCAATGTTTCAGACATCCCAAGAGACCAGCAATTGCATTTAGAGAGATGGAGGCAATGCTGGCTTACCCAACTAACACCTGGCTCAGGACAGCACAGCACTCTCTTGTGTGTCCTTTAATTTGCCATCTTTGCTCCAAACTCATGATCCTTGGCCTTGCCCATGGCCACCAAAAATTCAGGCTGGGAATCTAAGGACAATATACTTAACTTTAAGGAGATATAATCTTTAAACACTTTCTTGATCTCATGAGAAAAACCTCATATTTTTATCTATTTTTATCGTAATTATTTTTTCTTGAGACTGTTTATGTAGTTTATCAAAGCAAGAAACACTATCTAAAAGAAGTCAGATGTGGGACTGATACAAGGATTAAAAGCAGAAGAGAAACATTCCAGTTTGCTCGGTATTTTTGTTTTCTTCTTTCTTTGATCTTTTATTCAACCTGACCCATTAGCAAAGGCAGTTACAGTTCTTAGTTGCACAGAAACTCTGAGCTAATATCTATTAGTACTGTTTATTATTTTAAAAGGTTGTGCTACATGTTTATAGTCTAATTTTCCAAAACTTTTATGAAAAGGAAAAAAGGAAGCGAGACTTAAAGGCACATGCACCAGGAATCTGTAATACTTTGGGAGGGTGTTGAGCTTGTTAGAATAGCTGCCCTAGGTAAAGCCTGGGAAAGGCAGGCAGCAAACTTTCTGGATGTAACCCAAAGGCTACCAAGGAGAATGTTTCCACTGACTGCCCTGGGAGTTGGGTTCAGACCTGCACTGTGGGGGAGAGTGGCAGAATGACAGAAAAGGTCTGATGACTTAACCAAGTCCAAAGGAGCCATAAGGAGCTGCTACGTTATTTAAAAGCAGACACACAGAACACTTTACCAGATACTATTGGGAAAAAATTGATCTCCTTTTAAACCTAGCAGCAAGATTTTTACCGTCCTGATGACAGGAAAACTTCAGGGAACACAGCAGGAAACACACTGCAGAAGGAACTGGGAAGAAAACACTGCTAACCAGCCAGTTCAGCCCATCAGGAAATGTTTACTCTTTATTTTTCCATGTCAAAATGCTGGAGGCTTCAAACTGTGTTCTCTGAGAGACAGAGCACAAAGGGATATAGGGGACACAAGTCCCAGCATCGATGCCCTAGGCAAACAGACATTGCCATTGACTGGTGAGGACTTGGGGACCAGCCCAGGTCTGCCTTCTGTTAAAGCCACACTCTGCTCCACAGTCACCCTCTGAAAAGATGTGACAAGCCCAAATGCAACCTTTATTAGTAGCAACCACTCTGCTGTGTATGGCTGGGGAAACTGGCACACAGGGCAGTCAGGAAAGCACATGAAATACTTGAACGCAGGAGCTGGATCTGTAGCAACTCCAATGGCTGAGGACAGAGTGTGATTTAAGCCCTAGCCACAGACACATTCAAATGCTTGCATTTTCTCATTTCAAGGAGATGAGGTCAAAGAGCTCACCACAAGAGAGGACGTATGACGTAAACCGAATGTTGAGTGCCAGCACTATGCTGGGTTTTTTTCCTCACTGTGCTCCACATATATCCAAAGCCCTTCCATTTATAGGAAAGGCCATTGACATAAAAGGTGCATTCTCCAATGACCAGAGGAGGCATCATTCTGAGTATGAAAATGTTAGCACTGTCGCCAGAGCTCAGTTAAGGAATGTGGGAAAAAACTCCAATGTTTTCCCTCACTAAGAGGAGCCTTCAGATGGGCAGAGGACCAAAAAGAGAAGAAAAATCATGTATTTTCATCAAGGAAAATGAATATACCTCTGAGTTTATGGTGTCTTAGCTACTTCTAATAAAAAGCACTAGATAGCCTTTTTCTTTTTATCAGCTTTAGGCTGGAATAAAGAGGATTGGAACGATTCTTATTTGCCATGACAAATGTCCCAAGTTACTGTGCATTAATGGAAGTATCTTAGAAAAGAGCAAAGATAGAGGAAAAGTAAAACCCCAGCAGAACCAAAGTTAAAAGTTAATTTTTACAGGCAATTGTACATTATTTGATAGTGTTTTCCTTTCCTTACTGTAGCTCCATTTCAACCCTAACCATATTCCTATATACACTTTCTTCTTAAATTGTGAGTGTTCCCCATTGACAGCTGCAAATTCCCCATTTTTAGAAAAGCGAGTTTCAGGACAGCTCTGAGAACATGGGTTTTTTTCTGCTCTACAGAAAAGGATCTGTTTACAGCAGGGGTGCATATAATAAAAATATTTTGTTACAAGTTGCGGAATTTTGCTCTGGCAGTGGAATTGTGGTGTCTTTTGGAAGCTGTAGTTCAGATGCTTCATGCTCCCATTTTCTTCTGCTCTGCAGGAACTTGTTTAAAGGCACTGTCCACAATAAGCTACCCAAGTAGGATGGTATTTTACAGAGGTCTAATGGGTGCACTTCATGGGAGATGCAATTCCCTTTGGAAACCACCTCACAGATACAACTGAAGAACTGTTAATCAACCCCTACATACTAGCATTCCCCAAAGCATCATCAAGGAAAAGGGCAGATACAGAGTGCTGCCAGTTTTGCCATCAATCATGCATTTCGTGACGAAGTAACAGCAGGCTGTCTCTAGGAGGACGGCCACTGGGAAGTGAACACTGGCAGCTCACAAGATGGTGGTTTGCTGAAAGAAGATGGCAGAGAGGCAAGGGTAGGGTTTAAATTTCAGTTCACCTGTAGGGAGATGGATGACAAATAGTTGAGGTGACCAATTTGAATAGGGTCAGGCAAAGATTAATTATTTCCCTCTGCTACTGTTAAAGAGAAGAGTTGATGAAAATTGCAAGATGGTAATTGCTTCTGACTCTGTTCTGTTCTGGAATAGGAGGAGGAAAAAGGGGAGATGGGCTCTAGTTTTGTGTTTTCTTGCATGAGGGAAATTGCAACAATAGCTGAGTGAAGAGTTTATTTGTGTTACAAGTTTTAATCTCAGTCTGGCAGTGGTGCCAACAGGCTTTGGTCCAGCAGCAGCTGGAGAGAACGACCATATGAAAAATCTTTATTATACGTGAACATAAATATAGAATTTTCCGTTTCTCTTCCTTCTGCCTGGAAGCATATGGCATCTATTCCCAAAAGTTTCAAATAGCAGACACTGAAATGATCGCTAGCTCTGTGGGCAAGGAATTATTTTTCCACAGCTCTAGGTCTAAAAAAGTTTTTATTTTAGCCTTGAAGTCTTGCAATACAAGATATATTATCAGGTGATAGGTAAATCAAATTAATTTTTAACCTCCCTGTCAAACAGAGCACAGGAGCTCACTGTGAGTCAAGTTGTACTTTTATAGCATTCATGACCACAGGTGCAGTCAGTCCTTAATGAGATACACTACAGGATGCACAAGCTACTGGTGGAGGTGAGCATTTGCACAGGTTACCACAGGTCTCTGTAAAGCACTACCTATGCAAAGCTGTGCTACATTCTGATGAGCAGCTCACCTCAGTACTGCTTCTAGTTCAGGTTTCCTTTTGGCACTGGGCTCTGCTGAAACTGCTCAGAGACCACAAACCACACTTTAATAAACAAAACACATACACACAAAATAGAAATTCCACCACAACTAAAACCCAGCTATCCTTCTGCTCTTTCCGCCTCCCCCACCGAGCTTCAAACTTGCATTTGGAAAAATCCGAAGTGACCAGCTCTGTTCAAAGCATTAAAACAGCTGGGACTCAGACACATCAGCAGTTCTAGTCTTTGTACATAGCCACTGGTAATACATCTGCATAAACTCATAAGGGGACTATTTGCTTCCATTTCTGGGCTGAGCAAAATGGGAAGAAGCCATGACAACAAGCAATATTGGAAAACCCTAGAAGCTGAAGTGCTGTGCTCAGACATCTTGTCCCCAACAGGGCACCCCTCTGCTCTGCTCAACAGTTGAGATAGGATTAGTTAAGGAGGCCAAAGGGAGGACATGGCTACAAGGTTTGAGGCTACAAGGCATACCCTCATCTCAGAAAGAAACAGCTTGAGCACCCCCCTTGTTATGTACCAGAGAGCTTCACTGTAAACACACCCTCTACTGAGGGAGAGAGCAGTAATATAAACCAGATGCTCTAGGGAGTTTTTTCCCTTTTCGTCTGCACTAAGTTTAAATACTGAGCTCTTCTTTTGCCAATTTATTCTTAAAGAGACTGTATGCTGTTCCTCCTCTCTATCCCACTTGCTTGAATTTAACAGAGAACTCAGTAGCCCTCCGTGCATTTCGAAGGCCCAAAGAAATACGTGTTCTTCACAAAGTCTTGAAGGCTGAGACCTGGCTTTCCAACTACTGGGCCAGGAGCCGTCACAGCTTCTCTACCCTTTTATCTGAGAACAACTGGAATCTTGCAGGTGAAACCATGGCCCTAGAAAAGTATCCTCCTCCTTGAGATAAATTTTACTTCAGGTCTTTATCTTCTGAAGAGTGATGTGGTAGAATCAACACAGGAGCTTAATTCTCACTTAGATGAAGTGTTTTGCACTTGCTTTCAAAAACTGTGATGAACACAAAGAAAGCCCCACCAAGAAGTTAGTTTAACTGTGGTGCCAAGGGCAATCTGCCAGCCTTCTGACCAGGTGACCAAAATGGGTATCCAACCACAGGCCTTCCCTCCCAGGCAAAGAAATGGAAATCAATTAGGTCAGAACACACTGTCTCATGGCAAAAAGCAGGAGAGGACAACACCCAAAGACTAGTGTCCCTCCAGACAATGGGCTCCATCTGCACTACCAGATGGCCAGCTTTCAGATGTGCTGGGTACCACAGTACAGCTTAACTGACTGCACCTGCCACAGGCTTTAAGTCAACATCACCTTCCTAGTGAAGGCTTTAAGTGATCATGGCTAATCATTAAAACGGAATCAAGTAGAAACATCACGGAAGCAGTGTCCCTGGCTCCTCTTCCCTTTGCTGGGCTATCAAAGCCCACAGCTGCTTTGGTTATCAGTAGAGCTTTTTTCCCAGGAAGCTGCCTTAGCCACTGACTACCACTAAACATCAGATGTCCTTGGCAACTCAAACAAATCAATAGTAAGAAAACAGACAACATGCCATTCTTGAACGATGCAAAATAATGCTAGTGCACATCTTCCTACATACTGTTGTATTCAACTCCTGATTGGTTCCAGCTCTTCTTGAAAAAATGCCTCATCCATAAAGTCAAATATTAACCTATTTATTCTTTGATAACAAGCCATTCAGTAAGCAGCACTACTAATGAATTCTGGCTCCCTACACTGCCCCAGTGTGCTGCTGTCTAGGTAAGGAACAAACCTATTTGGCATGTCTCATCCTGCCACACCTCTAGCTGCAGTATTTCCTCTTTGTTGCTCAACTTTTGACTTATTTCCCCCGTTGACTTTTCACAGGGAAATAGCTCTTCTGGAATATGAAATAGCTAGAAAATGGAAAATGAAAGCATAAAGTGGCCAGTCTCTATTGTGGAGAGAACTATGCAGAGGGTTACACATTCAAGCACAAATATCACCTGATATACTTAATAGTGACAGAGAAAAAGATGATCCATAAGGTATAAACATATTTTGGTTTATAAAGCCTAGCTGTGAAGAACTAGATTTAATCAAAGACAGGTGAGTAACACAATGACAAATGTCACTGGTGATAATTCCCCAAGGATTCAGCTGTATTGGAACTACACAAACATCTTACTGGATCCTAAATTAATTCAACATAAAACTGGGACAAAACTCATCCCCTTAACAAACAGCAATACCTGACACGTGAGACTGCAAGTACAGGTGAGGAAAGAACAGTATGAACAAGAACTGTGGATATCACAGTAAGAGTACTCTGCTCCATGCTGTGCCTGCACACAGAGCACAGTGAGGTCCTGAACCTGCACAACGAGATAGCAGGAACAAAACATTTTTGTAAGCAAAGGCCTTAAATCATCTGAGATGTTCAGTGCACCTGTTTTACAGTTCAGTAGGAAAGAGCTGGATAGAATTATGCAGCAATTGTTCCATATATTTACAACAGATTTTATGTAGAGTTTGACTTAAGCGAAGGTCAGATCAATATTCTGTGGCTTACAAGTTAGTTTGCTTAGCTCTTTTAAGGTAATACAAAGGAAATCTCTCCTTTCCTGCCCCTCCCTTGCCACTCTTGGAAAAGACATTGTCAAGATACAGAAATAATTGTGGAAACCTAGACTTTCTGTGGACATTATGGTTGCACGTTAACTACCAGTGACAATAGCAGCTCTGAGGGCAAAATGGGGAGGTGCCCTTCTCTCATACACAAAAGTGAAACCATTCAAAGGATGGGGTACTTTCTACCTTGTGTATTCCAAGTTTTGAAGAAGTCTTACAAAGATACAAATTTTGGGTGGATATCAGAACCGGGTTGCCTCAAAAAGTAGTGCTTCAGCACCCCCCATAAAACACGGCATCAAAACCGGTGTAAACCATCACAACACATTATTTGCCTATGAGTACGCATGCAATCATATCTCTAACCCATATCTTTCCTCAGTTTTTTTTTCCTTTCTAGTAAGCTCTGATCTCATCTGAAATATATGCTCTTTTTGCTGCAAGGTCCCCAACTGGCATACATTGCCTTTGAAATTCTCAGATGTGGCTCCTGACCACAGAAGCCATTTGCAGTCTGGCTCGTCAGGAAGAACAAAGCACAAGGATGCTCGCTGCTTTATGCTTGCAAATGGGTAGCTGGAACCACTACTTTTACCTAGGACAACAGGCACACCTTGTTTTCTGTGATGCACAGAATCATAGAATAGAATGGGTTGGAATGGGCCTTTAATCTACTCCACCCTCCCTGCAATGAGTAGGGACATCCTCAACTACATTTGGTTGCTCAGAGCTCCATCCAATCTGACTTTAAACAGGTGAATGTTTCCATCCAACACCTCTCTGGGTAACCTCTTCCAGCGTTCCATCACCTTCATTGTAAAAACCTTCTTTCTTATATCTAATTTAAACCAACCCTCTTGCTTGCGCTTGAAGGCCCTGGAAGCTACACAGGATAGCTTACACAACCCCCTTCCCTTGTCAGACACCATTTGCTTTCCACCAGCTGCGCAGCCCTCGGAAAAAGCAGGGGCATCCAAGTAGCACTTTTTTTTTTAGAATGGTCTTTTTTATTAATTGCAAGGAAAAGAGAGTCAGTAACAACGGCACAGGCTTCTCCAGTGTCTGCCAGCAGCACCTGCCTCCTCCAGGAGCTTTGGAGAATCCCCAGGGCATTTCAGACTATCCTCATCAGCATGGTGATAAAGGAGACACAGGAGGGATCAACTGTAACAGCTACAGCACTATTTCTGTAACAGAGCAACACACACCCCTTACTACCATGACTGAAACCCCACAGGTACAGCAGGGAATGGGGTTGGTGATGCTCCCACTTCTGATGTGAACAATAAACATGAGGTCTCTTCTTCAGGAAAGGCAAATTATTTACACAGGACATTTCATTTGAGGGTAGGATGAGGCAGCAGGGATTTTACCTTTATTTGTAAGCTTGCAACAAAGAGCATTCCTATTAAGAGGACACAGAAGCATACGGGGCAGACAGAATGACATAACTGCAAGTCCAAGTGGTATCAGTGCTCATACCAGATTTGCTGAGACCCATCACAGTGATGCGTCCTCTCTCCACATCATGTCTGGTGTCCTTCCATCAGAAGGGACAGGACTTGCAGAAATATCCTGGCCACAGGTAGGAAGCAAATTTTAGAAAAAGGTTACACCTTGCTGAGAACAGTTTTCTGCATGACCTGGTTCAAACATGGAAGCTCTCATATTGGAGAGTTTCTGCTTGAGCTGTGTTGTCACCCAAGAAAAACAGCAATTCCCCTGGCCACATGATATACATTTGAGACAGGCAAGGAAGAAAGGGCAGGTACTGAGGAGAGCACACTCTGGTCCAACTGAGCCCTGGCCTGTAAGGGCAATGGAAGCACTGTAGAACCTCACTGCAATAGCACGATACTGGGAAAAACAAAACCTCTACTTCAAGACTGGGCAAGCAGTCTGGGTAGACTACTACTAAGATGTACCTTGACTCTTTCTTATGTAACTTTTTAATCTATTTTTTTGGCATAGAATTTAATAACCAAGGAAAAACTAGTCTGTAAGACAAATGCCAAGCACCCTCTCACAGATAACCCAGCAGAAAGGCTTCCGCACACTCTGAGGCACATCACATGTGCCACTTCAAGGTAGGTTTCTTTTGCCTTTAATAATTTCTCCCATGAATAAGAAACACCTAATGGAAGTGCTCTTACCCTGACAGTATTTGTATTCTGATACCCAACTGCTACTCATATTCCTCTCCTAAGACAGTCTCTTGTTAAGACTATAGCAGCAAGGGCAGGAGACATGAACACAGACACTTCTTAACATAAGTTGTTTAGCATAAAGCATAACATAAAGCAGTTGTTTAGCTTAGTACCGACTTCTTATTTCAGACTTCATTCCCAAAGACTGCTGGATTAGCCCCCTTCATGGAGACTTTAAACAGTGTTCTCTGTGATATGAGCACACCTATACATGACAAAATTAAAGACTACTTTACTGTAGATTCACTCTCTGGCTCCACAGCCGGTACTATTGAATAAGGACTTCTGCAGACACCATATGCTATCACTCATGATTTCACCCTGTCTTGCTCTGTACTTAAGAGTACAGAGACACACCAGTACCTCATGCACACTTGTGCTTACATCACCATCAACCTTGGTGTAATCCCACAGAAGGGAAATCTCAAATACAGTATTGGTCATGGTCCTCCTAGGCACATCCTGTATTTTATGGGAAAACGGATGGTTTCATGATGGAGAATGACTTAAGACAACCAGCTTTCTTCAGTTACCATGGCTGAATGGCCACTCAAATTCTTCACTGTTGCCCAAGTATTGTTAAAAGTTACCACCCCATCAAGCTTTTCGACCCTGCTGCCTTGTATTGCTAAGCTGCCTGCAAATCTCTCCTATACCCAGGAAGCCAGGTTAGCAAGAGCATTGGCAGACCCAGGGGATTAGACTGAACTTGCTTCGATACCTGTTCATAAATGTTCATATTCTTATGTGTTTGTGTAAGAAAATGCCAAATCACTTAGTCACGGATAACACGTCAGAGTACAGCTCATCTCTCACTAAGAGTGTCTTCCATACTCACCATTCCTAATTTTGCTGTTGCTTGACAATTTTCCTTTGCAACAGTTGCTAAGCAAAACATTTGCAGTTCAGTTTAGTATCACAATTGTCACATGACGACAGTCTTAGTGGTTACACATAGAAAATGCATTGCTGTTCAGTCTGGTTCAAACCACTGACAAGAAACAGGTAACTCAAATGGCAGGGTATGCAGTTCATGTGCCGTCCTGATCACTGCTATCATGTGTGCTTTCTGTTTTCTCAAATAAAGAATCATCTGAGCGAGGCAAAGTACATTCAGGTGACAGACAGCAGTGTAAGTTACCATGTGGAAGTCAAATCACCTTGGTACAAACAGTCAAGGAACATCTACTGTCACTTGTTTCAGAAGACCTAAAAGACTTATTCCAGAAATGTCCACACAAGGTCTGTCAACATCTAATGAAAATAGGTATCTTGCTAGTACCCTAAGCCATCCATCACAAGTCTTCTAGTTAGAAAAATTTGAGAGTATTTCTGGAAGTTCAAGTAGCTTTCTCTTACAATAGTGCAGCTCAGTGTAAGACCAAAATAAAAAAGACAATTCAAGATAGACTCAATGTGCTACATTTTTAATATCTGTGGCTAAGAAACTGTACCATACATTAGCAGCCATGCCAGCACTCAACGGAACAGAAAGCAGGAATTCATCTCCTTTTCTCCCAAAGTACAAAGGAATAAAAAGTCACTGTGGTTGAGAAAGCAAAAGGAGGGTCCTTCTGACATTACTAGCAGACATATTGACAGGTTTATTTCAAGCCTGTGCTTAGATCAGAAAAACCCTTCCAACTCCCTTCAGCCCAAGAGCTTCCTAAGAACATAGACCCCCCCAATAGCAAATAAATCCCCAATAACAAGACCGTCAAGAGAAATTCTTTTTCCATTAGCATTGGCTTCATCACAGAGGAGGGGGGAAAAGGTCCACATCTTCATGCTTCCCCTCCCATGTTTAATTTGTATAAACTTTTATCCATGGACGATGATGTGACTTTTCAGATAAGACAGAAAGCAGCGCAATGGAAAAAGACCTTCAGAAGCATGGGGAAAAACAGACTTCTGCAATCTGCCTTCAGAAATGGCAGCACCGCAGGTTGCTGCCACACGTTGAAGCTCTGAGGAGGACAATGCAGGTCTTTACAAATGAACTTCTACTACACCACAGAAGGGAAAAGCCACGTGTTGTGTATGTTTATGGGTAGAGATGTTTTTGTTAGGAGAGAGAAAGAAACTGAGAGAACTGCCTTGTGCAGGAGTAGTAGAAAGGTAAATCACAACCTGCCTTGGGCCCCATGGAAGTTTGCTACAGTAATGTCCATGCTGATAGAAAGAATAAGGTATAGACTGTGCTGTGAAATTACACCTTTCCTCTTATCCAAAACCACACCTCAAAAACTAATGTGAATTTTATACTTAGCTCTCCACCACTACAGCTTGTACTCAGCACTGAAAAATATCCATCCAAACCATTAAGCCAAGGGGCACAGTCTCATTTCCCTGGCTGTCACTGTGGAGCCAGTGCTCTAATCTCAGACCAGGGTAAGGCAAGAATCTCCTTTGGTAGAGATCAAGTTATTATGGTGGAAGTTGATTCCTGGCAAAATTCCCCTGGCTTCAAGCTTAGACTAAGATGATTGCAGTTCAGGCCAATCCAGTCTTCGTCATACAACTGTTCATTTTCTGCTCTCCCCATAGCTCCCTTTGAAGGCTGCAGGGAGAACCATGTCTCTGCAAGAGAAATGATGGAAGACTGCATAGCTTCAGAGGAATACAAACATGACACACATTGTTTCAGGGTCTCTGGTTAAGGGCTAATCATCTGGATTTGGATGCCAGTCCTGATTAGGAGAAATATGTAGTAAACAGAATCATGCCATGTGATATGTGGGCTTAACCCTCCTCCTGCTGGCAGCTGCACATCAGCACAAAGCTACAGTGGGAACAGCAAAACAGTCTCCAAAAACCTACTGGCCTTTTGTCCTCAGCTTGGTGCTTGCTGCTGTCTCCTCTGAAGAGCCACATCCACACAACAGAAGGCTGCAGAAGGATGGATGCAATTTCGACCATAATCAGCCCCCTGGAAGTCTGCTGTTTGGTGATCTCCCCTGCTCTGACTCAAGCACACGGCTGGGCAATACTAAGTGCAGCTTCCCAGGGAAAAGGGTATGGGTAATTAAGATGCTGCAGTGAGAGGCTCAAGCTGATCTTGTCTGTGGGCCAGGAAGAAATAATCCCACTCCAAACACGCTAAATAAACAGTGGGTGGGCTTGAAGGGCAAGGGTATAGTTGTCCCAACCCTTTCCTCAGCAAGCAATCAGGCGATTGTTACGCTCTGCAGTAGGCACTGGCCATCCCCAAGGGACACCACGGCTGCTACGCAAGCATCCAGCACAGGGCATCGCTCGCTGTGCTCCCGCTCCAACTGCTGCCACATGTCACACAGCTATGACCACACAACCCCACACCAGCACCCACCGCAGGCTGGGGAGAGAAAGTGACCTGAACCAGGAGGCTAGAAGACAGTAAGTAAAGAATTTCCGTCCTCCTCTCCCACGGGATTCTCTTCCCTTCCATGGGATCACATATCCTATTATCAAGGCACACAGGACCTAACCTTTGCAAGACTCTTCCTTCCTCTTATGCAGTCAGATGGCCACAGAGCATTGTGCTCATAAGAGAAATATTTTCTTCCTGCAGAAATCAGACAATCCAACTCAGAAAGTAGAGTTTTCACAGATTAAATTCAACGTGGTACTTAACAAGCCTAGCTACACTTATTAGTGGCCCAGGACCTCCTCACATCCTACCTCCTACATCCTATGCAGTGTACTGGTACTGCCAGAGGAAGTTAGTCATTTCCACATTAGACAGCCTCCCATGCTATGAGCCAGCCAGCACATTTCTGCACACAGGTAAGGTATTGTTAAGTGAATTAGAATTTATTTCTTCCTTTCCCAGCTGCCAAAACTGCTAAGTCGCTTGCACTGCTTAGCAGGCTACTATGGCACTTTTTTATTCCTGATTTCCTGATTCTTAAGAACCCAAGCCTGATAATTTAGAGCCTGTCTACAGCTCTCTGTGTAGTTTCTCTGCATTTAGGACTGCTGTAGGCTGAACAGGAAAACTCAGCACAGAGCCCTGAAATGTTCATGCTGCTGACTTTGAACTACATTTGAAGCAACAGTCAGCAGAGCAATAGATGTTCCTATGAACAGTGACAGGGTAGCAAAAGCAGAGCAGATCAGAGCACTATGCACTGGATAGGGGATAAAGAGCCAGGCACCCATCAGGGGAGCCACTACACCAAAGCATCTCCCTGCTGACAGGGAATCCCCACTGCAGCAGCAACCAGCTCTGTTGTATTTACCCAAAAGGGAGGCACCAGTTCTCAGGCATGAGGGACCAACCCATAGCACAACCATATGTTCCCCTAGCTCTCTACAGCAGCCTGGCCCCTCTTTAAAGATGGGAGATCAGGTACTGGTACCTGCTCATGGAAGAAGTCCGGTATTCTGCAAAGCAGCATGGCAAAGTCCTCAGATTTTGAGCTTTCAGACTCGGAGGGCCGAAGACTGCACTTGCTGAGCAGCTTTGTTGCCTCAAAGCTTCAGCAACTGGGTTCATGAGAGCTGCACTGAGCTCTGGCAATCTCTGCAGGGCCTAAGAGGAGGCAGTTAATGTTCCTGCATAGGCAACAGCAGCAGCTTCTTTCCCAGCTCAGCAGCTGCTGTGCAGCAGTTCTCCCACCAGCCATCAAGCACTCGCTTCTAGCAGGCAGGAGACTGCACTGGACTTGAAACTGAGATAGATGCCAAATTCCAGTCCAGGGTCAGTGCTTGGGGAACCAGGCAATGTGATGTTCAGAACACAGATGTGCTGGTATTTATTTCCACAGCACAAACAGTCAAGATTGGTTTTTCTTAGACTCTCTCCATCTCTTTCCCATTCTCTTCCTGCTCCTTTACTGTGGAGAGCTATCAAGGTTTAACTCCTCTTCCTCTTTAATTTTGGTAAATTAATTTTAGCATCAATTCAGATTTTTCATCTGGCTTACAGTTCATGTCCACATGTAGTAAATGTGGGAGCAAAGCAGAGGCTGTGCCTTGCAAGGAAGGGAACGAACAGCTACTTCTCAGGCAGCTATTGCTAGTTCAGCACACTTACTGTGTCAAGCAGTACGTGCAGTCTCACTGCTTCCAACAAGACTTACTTGTGTCAGGCAGATTTCCATTCCCCACTTCAAAAACCTCCCTCAATCTCAGATATCTTGCATGGCTAGAGGCAAGCAGGTTTTAAGCTGCATTCCTGCCTATGGAGAGCTGGTGGACACTTTATTCTTTTCACATGCAAACTAAAACTATCACCTGGTCCGAGCTGCAAAAACTCAAGGAATTTGGGCAGGGCTTAAAGAAAGTGGGAAAACATCTTGCTTTCCAACATAGCAAACAGTACTCAGAAGCCAGGAACAAAGCACAAACTTCCAGCTCCTTTGGCTGCCAGGAGCCAGGTCCCCTCTCCAGTCCATTTGCTTCGGCTCCAAAGGGACTGGTTTTATGGCTGTCGTTGACCACTTTATTGACAAGTTGCCATTAAAGTGGGCAGTCCCACTCTGAACTTACCCTTCACTTCCCCCACTCTGCTACCTCCTTCTTCTCTTAACCTTAGGCTCAGTAGCGATCAACTCCAATCTGGCTGAAAACTCACTTTTCCATAGCACATGCAGGTACTGATCAAGAGTGCATCCAGCTGAGAAAAAGTGACAGACAAGCAGAGTCAGACTGGACTAAAGACTTTGAATCTGCATCTGGAGTGAGTCTTCTCCCACGTAAATGGATGGAGAACATTTAGCACTTGCATATGCCAAAGTTAAATAAATCAGGTGCGAAACAAGATTTTGGCGGGTATTTGGAATCATCAGGGACTGTAAATCTGAATATACTTTATGTCACCCTCTGGCAAACTCTCTGGAATTCACTTTACAGACAGCAATTACACAATTTATTCACCCCTTTTGTAAGGCTGCAGAAGTAGCAAGTTTACAAGCCAAAAAGCAGATAAGCACTATATAAACTACATTAAGAGCTCTGGAGTGCATTATCCCCAATATACATATGTGAAATATTTTGCCCACTAACATCTTCTTGGGAAACCAAATCAAGTAGCAAATGGGGGGTAAATTAAATTCCAGTTAGCTTGACAGAAACAAGCATGTTCAGCTAATATTTGTATTCTATTCTACTAAGATCAGAAGGGTGGTGGTTGTTCTGGGCACTGCAGCTTCATGACAAATATGCACCCTTACAAAACTGCTTTAAGGGTTGACATGAGAAGAAGTCATAGGAGAACAAGACCTACCAATCCATCAAACAGGAAAGTCAGAGTGGAACAGAAACTCAAGTGAGCTTTGCAGATGCCTCGCTCTTTGCGATAGCATGAGGACAATACTTATTCCCAGAGGCACACTTACCCAAAGGACACCTTGTACTGTGTACTTGTGTACTGTGTACACTTCTCCAGCACTGATAAAGAACTTTGCTCTTTGGCTAGAGAGCTGCTTCTCTGGATGGGCTGTGCACCCTGAATACACATCTTCAATTCCCACAGCCTGACTGTGCCCAGTACAAACACTCCTCTACCTCAAGCCTCCTTGCTGCTGCCCCATTCAGAAGCAGAGCAATGCTTGTTCAGGGGCTGCTGGAGCCCACTCCTAGTGAGGGGGGTCCCAAATAACCTCTGAAGGACAGTGACACCACCAAAATAGTCTCTACATAAAAGAGATGAAGGTAATTATTAAAACCCTACTAACAAAAAGTTTCAAAAGCTCTTTCCAGCAGCACGTCACTTTGTTAATGCATCAGACCATGAAAACCAGCAACTCACCTAAGCAGAACAGCAATCTTCAATCCAAAGCATATGAGATCACTGAACACAATGGCAGAATAAGATGGGAACACATTTCCCTTCCCAGCGCCTGTTAATGAAGGTAAGGCAAGAAAAGAAAGGAAGAAGAGGAGGAGGTAGAATTTGGGACAGGGATTTATAGGTAGAAAAATATATCAAGGAGTACTATAAGATTGCTTTAAACTCTACACAAAATTTAACAAAAAACATTATGCTGTGATTTTATTCTCTGGTTAAACCCACATCAGAAACACGCTACCAAATATTGCTGTACTATGCTCACAGAGTCGAAAGAGTGTGGAGAAAGGGTTATCTATAATTGCAAGTTTGTAGAGACATACTGAAAGCAAACATCTGAAGCTAAACACTACAGAAATACAGAAGAACCACTTTGAAGTGGTCCATCCCTAGACTTGGTCCAGAAGAGATACTTGGGAGCACTTAATCAGGGTGTGGTGACAATGGCTGCACCAGCACCTAAAACTAATACCAAGTCAAACACATGGCAGAAGAACACAGAATTGCAAATCATTTCTTTGATTTGAGTGCATTACATGCAAGTATCACAAACAGGATGTACTGAAATCAGCACAAGTGGTCTTAAGGTAACATGTAAAAGCAACAAAAACCAAGGGGACACAGGGCAAGCCATTTAAAATTGTCCATTTAAAATCAGTTACCATCTTTGTAGCACTTGTCGCCTTGCATCATCTGGGAACCATGCTCACAGATCAGAGTTCTGCGGTGCAGGGAGGTGTACAACAGCAGAAACACGGTCCCTTTCCCCAATTCCCTGCAGGATACAAGCCCAGCAAGAGAGTGCAGGAAGATGCAGACAGTTGCACAGGCAGAGGGCAAGGCGACAGGCAGACTCTGGTCAGGCCAACAGGCAGAGATCTTGGCACATCACAGTGAACATCACACAGATCTCTGGCCACTGGCACTCTAGGACTTCCTCCCCACCTTACCAACAAGTACATTTTCAACCTTTCACACAGCTCTAGGACAAGTTAAGTACACAGACAGCAGTGGTAGAGGCTGACAACATGCACAGGGTCCAAAGGGTGAGAACATCTCTTCCCTCCTAGGCTAAATCCAGAGCACACTGAAGAAATTCATTCTCATCAGAGGTTGTTTCTCTCCATTTCATGTGCCAGGGGCCGTGGTGCAGACCTGCCTATAATGCCCAGCATTACACAAGAATAAAGCCTGGAGATGCTACACGTTAATTGCTTAAGAGCAAAAGGAAAAACCTGCAAGGGGAGTGGGTTTTGGGTGGATGGGTTTCATGTTATTTTGGGAGGTTTTTTTGAGGGTGGTGGTAGTAGTCATGTTTAGTTGGTTTGGGTTTTTTGGTTGTTGTTTTACATTGTTTTAAAATCCTCCTCCTTAGGTCAGAAAGACTATTCATTTTGCTGACCCATCACAGGCCAAATATTGCCAACAAATACCCTCCTCAGCTGCCGAGTACAGCATACCTGCCAAGTCATGGCTGGCAGCTGGGCAACGAGGTATTTTACCACTGCACAGCCTTTGCTTGCTGCACTTGCATGTACTCACCCACCCTCACTCCTCCTCTCCACTCCTCCATTTCAAAAGCTGCCCACACTTGATCCTCACCATGGCCCTCCTCCTCCCCAAGAAGGAAGAGCTCAAGTTACAACAGGCTTCATCTCAGGAGGTAAACATAAGGAAACAGAACAAAGGCCAGAGACAAGCATGCTGGCACTGTCCTCCTGTCAGGGTATAAAGGGGACAGCAGGTGAAGCCCTCAGGAAAGCTCTATCATTGCTCCCAAGAGGAATAGTGGCTGAAGAGTGCAGCAAGGGATTTGTCTGCCTGGAAACCCCCAAGTCCTGCATGAATGAATATGCAGGGCCAGAAGCTAAAGTCCCTTGGCCTTGCCTATGGTTAGTGATTTGGCAGGTGGAGGGAGAGCACAGGCACCGCACATTGGGACAAGGGTGTCCCCTGACAGCGAGACATTGAGCCTGCTGCGACAGTGATTTTCTACCCTGTATAAACCAAACATTAAGTATTAATACATCACACCTTCAATGCCATCAGCTGCCCTCAAAGTTCCACCCAACGCCACCGTCTTCTGCCACAGCTTGCAAAAAGAAGGCTCCTTTTTGACAGCAGATCACCACCCTAAGCTAGGCACAGCAGCTCACATCCATGGGGCTCTGAGGCATCACCCTGCTGTGGAAAGGGTGCCACACGGCACCAGCTGGGGCTTGGCACAAGAAGCAATAGCGCAGCTGTGCCAGGCTTGCCCTGTGTCCTCCACACCCACTCCTGGGCCACCAGCAGTAACTACCTCTCACAGGACTGCAGGCAGAAGTTGTTCCAAGCTCTGCAATCAGAGGATATACTGCTTCAAGTGCTTAGTTACTGTAAGCAGTTCACTAATTACAGTAGTAATGATTGGATTATGGCCAGTTAACAGCTTTAAAGAAACAAGCCATTATAGGAGGGGGAGGGAAATAGTCCTTTGGGTTTAGGATACAAACAGATTTCAGCAGTCCACCCTGTAGGAGGTTGTTAGTAGATGGCTGGGTCAGACTATTTGCAAAATGCTGCAACAGCAAGGAGCTGTGTAATGTGTCACTAAATGACATACTGGTACATGAAAATTACCAGTGTTGGAGGAAGTTTGTTTGCAGGGACAGAAGGTCTTCTCTTAATGTGCTGATCCTGTCAGCTTCAAAACCTCCCCATGACTGGACCCGAAACATGGTGCGGGCAGGTGTGTGCATGATATCATGCCTGAGATGCTTCGTTTCAGCATGCAGGTTGTGAATACAGGCCTTTTGGAAAGTCTTAACAGAGACCTGCTAGCTTGAACCAAATAGCTGAATGCAACCACCCACACTACCAAAAGCCAAAGGCACTCACCAAAAAGAGCAGAAATTTCCTTTCAGTAGCAATTGTTGCCAGCATTCAGAGGATCAGAAATCCATACAAGTAATGGGCAGGGAGGCTCCCTCCACATCTGACACATACACCTCCTCACTCTTTCACAGAGTCTGACTACAGAGCAGTCTGCAACTCGACCAGTGGATCCCTGCAACAAGTCCTATCTCAATGGAGAGACTGCAACAAGAAGGACTGCCAGCTCTGAAAGATGAAGTTTTTATGGCCATGCCTTTTCTGAGAAAGGCAAGAAGACTCCCAGATATGAGGAAGGAAAGATTACCAGACACACAGCCTCGCCACCTTGAAGGGCACCTTCCAAAAAAGAGGAAAGCAATATCCTACTTTACAGAAGAAATCTCCAGTGTGTTGAAACCACAATGAAGGCAACAATACTCACTCACAGGTGACTACCCTGATGGTAGTGCCAGTAGCATGCCATGGCCCTGTGGGTCAGGTAGCTGTGCCTAACCAAAAAAAGCAAATCCCTTGCACCACACCACCAGCTACTTTCACATGTCTCCTCATCCTAGGAAAAGCAGGTCTCTACACCTCTTGCTAGCCCTCACTCACAACAGCCAGCCCTCAGTGGTGACACACCACCACTGTACCCCCTGCACAAGTTCTTCAGTTATTCCTCTTGTCCCCCTCAGCAGTATCTTGCTCTGCTTGGTCTCCTTGTTCTCTTTTCCCTTCAGAGGTCTTCAGCTGAAGGCTGGCAGAAACTGAGCTTGGTATCGCTGGCTGGAGGGTGAGGATTTCTGGCAAGAGCAAACCAGTGGATCTGGGCATCTTGCCCAGAGTGAGTTCACACTTGGCTCACCACAGCTGGAAATATTCTCATCTCTGGCCAGAGTTCCCCAATCGCCCAACAAAACCCTTGGGAAACAGCAAGTTTCCACACGCTGACCATTTTAAAACAGACTGAAACATTGGTGTTCATGACTCTACTCTCCCACCGCCCCCAGTCAGCCTTCACCGCACAGAGTGGCTGCCTGCAAGGGCCCCTGACAAAGGGTGCCTGATGAGCAAGCGCTGACGAAGCACAGGGCCTCTCGCTCTGGGTGCAGAACCGGGTGGGGCCAAGGCCAATGCTTCCTCTGGAGATGCTCCTCTTGTACAACAACACCGCAAGCAGGACTAGAGAGAAGGCAGAGGCTTGAACAAACATACCCCCATACTCCTCTTACCACCACATGCTTGCACCTGGGTCACTGCTCTCTCCTACTTCACAAGTGGGAGATGTCCACATCTCCCAAACCAGGTAAGACACGTAGAAAATTCACCTGGAAGAACATATATGCTTAAAAATTTGGAACTAATTTTGGCTGCAGTCAAAGTTTTCCTTAGGAAATTAAGTATTTTCCGTTGTGATAACGCCTGGCATAGATAGGGTCTAAACAGCTTTAAATGGCCTCCTTTTTTTGGCATTGTTTAGCAGTCAAAAAATTAGCTTGCTTTTTTTTTCACCCATGGACTCAAATTTTACAGTTTTCTTGGGGATAATACATTTAAGTAGCAGAACTAACTTACCGTGTACTGAAGGGTAGATTTAAATAAAGTGAAGGGGATTACAGGTAAGTAAGTACTTGGGTAGCAAAAGAAACTTGGCTGCTGTAGAGCCACAGAATCTGGCCAGCAAACAGGCTCTAGGACGTACACATCATTCTCCATGATGAAGAAAAGAGCACTCAGCTGGGATGCAGGGACCATACATGGTTCTCTCACCTCTCATAGGCCTTTATGGGCTAGCTCCTACAGTGAAAATGTAAGAGCACAACTTCCATTTACAGCAGCAGTGAAGTTCAAATGCTTAGCATCATATGCTGCAGTGAGGAGTAGAAAGTGCCCTGGCTGCCCGATCCAGAGGACATGGAAAGCAGAAGACCTTCCTCCACTGCCAACTGGCCTTGATTCAGCACCTCTGTAGGACGTGAGAGTCATCCTCAGTGTTATAAAAGGAAACATCAGTATTCTGTGTGAAATTTCTCCAGCCATCCAGCACTGTGCTCATGGAAGGAGCAGATCAAACCAGCTGCCCATCCACGCTATGCTATGTGACACATACAAGATTTCACATGGGTCCCTCTGAAAAATGAGGGCCATGCACAGGACACATGAGCAGAGCCCACTTGTGCTATCCCGAAGGGCAAGCCTTACCCTGCAGCAGTGCACAATCACTGCCAACTCAAAGAGACTTGCCAAAGAAGCAATCAGCTGATCCATCAAGTCATCCCTGCCTTCACAATGACCACATACGCTACCTAGGAGGATGTGGAAAAAGCTGCTGCTTAAGAAGCTTGTGCTGCAGCCTTACATGCCTATCAACTATCCACCCTGGTGCTCCCAGTAGGCCCTGGATTGCTGGTGTTCAGAGACCTACTTGAAACCACTCCAAACTGACTGACAGACAGGTGATATGGAGACACACATTAGTGGTGTTCGCTGTAGTGAGTGTAGCCAAGACGTGGTCTTTTCACTTGCCAACGTTTCCCATCTTGGCTCTAATACAGTGGGAAAATGACAGGTTTGCTGTCATTTCTCACCCCATAGGGTTGAACACATTTCCAGTCTACACAGACAGAACGACAAATCAGACTCATCTGGATGAAAGACCAAAATCCCTGCTTATGCACACATACCACAGCCCTGCCAATGGGAGCTGTTTCAGAACACTGAGGGTTGAGTCTCTGCAGAGTCCCATTAACACTGAAGAGCTTCAAAGCAGCCATGGATTTGGAAGCAGAGTAAGAGAGGACAACCACAGGTAAAAGCATGAGGACAGCAAGCTGAGAGTTGGCTTTCAAAGGCCCTTGACCTTACCAGTAAGATACACTGATTGCCAGCTGAATGGCCAAGACACGACGACAGGAAATCAGCATGGGGAAAAAATGGTTCTGCTTTACTGCCTAATAGGGAACCAAGAGGTTAAACTGGCACCAGGCCACACCACAAACATACCAAGTTCTGCTCTCATACAGTAGGGGAATGAGAGCAGGGAAGGCAATGGCAGGACAGAAACAGGAAGTTTTTTTTAATTAATCATATTAATGCTAGTGCTTTTGTTCACCTAAGCATTTTTTGGATTGACCCAGGAAGTCCCCCGTTCTGTCTCAGGGATCTCAGTGACTACTGGGAACCTGTATGTCACTCTCGTGCACCTGGGTCAAAAAGAAGAGGTGGGTGGTCCTACAGACCTCAATAGAAGGCTTTTCTGGCATGACTAACACCAGACAGACAGCACTGCTGCTGACAAGTCTATCACACCACTCTTCACCAACTCATCCCCACAGATTCAATCTCTGAGTAACATGCTTCAGCCCCAAAATCCCAGAGTCAATCTTATGGCTCTATAAAGAAAAGGTGACTGCCTTTCTTGCTGAGGTTATGTTTTTCCCACCCTGACACATGTGAAGCATATTACACCTTTTTCCTCCTTCAGGCACAGTTCACATATTGCTTTAATGGGATGAGAGGGTTTTACATTGCTATAGAAGATTTGCAGAAGTCACACTAAGCACATTTCTTATGATACCCATCATGCTTCCAACAGTCACACATGGCAAGAAATTAGTTTTATATTCTCATACAGAAGAAGAGCAAACTGTTGCACCACCTTCCGTTCCACTCAAACACGATATCTTAGACTGTACAAAATACCTCAAAATCACAGCAATACATCCAGCAGGCCCCTGAGGAAGACACAACATATGAAAGTGAGACCAGTCCATTGTATGTCGTATTTTTGCAGTTTCCCAATGTTTCCCCAGACAGTTCTCCGACCTCTTTTCCAGCATTGAGTGCTTTCTGCAGCTCATTGTCAGAAAGAGCACAGCCATTCTCCGACAGCATAAGCGCACCCCAGAGAACAGCCAAAGTGTCAGGCACAACAGTGATAATCCACAGCCAGATGGAAAATACTCTCAGTCCTTCACCAGCACAGCCGTGCAAGCTTTCACCATCTCCGTCACTGCTGCTTGTGCCAACCTTAGTGGCACAATGCTTTTAGTGGATTCCAATGAGTCGCCACAGAAAAGCATACAGGTTCACAACCTGGCTGGGGAGGCCAACTGAACCCTGCTCCTCCTCCACTTGACAATGCATGAGAGCTGCACCTCTCACACAGCACACATGAGAAGAACAAAGTTCCTAGAGCAGGAGTAGCTGGGACCTCAGAGCTAGGAAGAACCAGTACCATCCACTGGGTCACCACCGTAACATACATAGCTTCTAAAAATGTGACTCTGGTGTTCATGAACACTTTTATTCAACAGGTTTACTGTCCCACACTCAGTTATACCTGAATTATACACAGGCAACACCATCTCATACAAAAGCACATGCTTCCGAGGGGACAAGTTCTCACCCAACACACAATAAAACTGTTTTCCTAAGTGCTTCTACTTAAGGATGCCCTAAGGAGCATGCCACATGCCCCAAGCTATGAGCACTGCAAGTGGTCAGGGCAGGAAACAATGTTATTCTCTCTAGCCTCTGTACTTAATGCACTAAAAAAATGTCATTACTAAATCACATGCACAAAAATTTAAACTGGTTGCCTGAAGCAGTCAGCAAGAAATTCCCCAGACACATACTTTACATCACTGAGCTGGTAGCTGGATGCTTTTGAGGTGTTTCACCCTTCCTCAGAGGACTGGAAGGAAAAAGTTCAGTACAGATTGGTGAGTACCACGTTCTCATAAGCTGATCCTTGGGATCTGTTATAGACTTCCCCTGAAAGAATCTGCAGTCTCCTTTTTAACCCATGCCTGCTTTTTCCTTAGACTCCCCTCTTACGCAGGATTTTGAATAGGAGAATAAGTCACAGTAAAACACACATGCCTCATTCATCATCCACCATGAGGTTATAATGAATAATAATGTTCTTGTTAAAAAAACCAAACACGCACATCCTGACAAAACCTGATCACAGAAAGTATGAGGCAGCTCCCACACTCAAGGACAAATAACTGATCTACAAAGCCAGATATTTCCAGAGCTCCCTATAGCACCTTTTGAGTTTAATGTTTTGAAAAGCAAGTATCTGGCAACAAGCTACCTATCAAACAACAAAAGCTGGATCTGAAAGATAGGAGATACCTATATTGCCTGCCTATTTGACGGCAAAAGAGCAGCTGAGCAAGCAGCCTTACAAATTTCACCATTCTGCTTCTGTACTGATACTGGTCAGTGCAAAATAAGGCACATAGGATACTCAGCTCCATCAGGGCCACCTTCCCTGCAGCACACCCACACTGCAGAGACCACGCAAGGACCATCCCTTGCTATGGCCCACACAGAGTACTAAGCAGTGTCACAGCAGAAACAAAGCAACTCAGTGCAGTGCATTCATCAAAAACACCTATTTATTTACCTCATGGCTGAATCTAAGACAGAACTGAAAGAAATTTTAGCAAACTTCAGTTTAGGAGTGATATCACACCTTTTTGTAGGCCCACAGCAGCTACCACAACAGTAGTTTTCTGGAAGTCTAGATATCTTTCTCAAAATAGACCCTATCTGGATGAGAGGACACTCAATTCAAGTGAAAAGGAAGCTATGATTGTGGTTTTTACACTTTGCCAGAGATAACAGTCACACTCATACCACCTGATTGAAGCATGCTTACCAGCAGGCTTGGAGGTGGGGTGTTTCTATGAGGGCCCTGTTTGATGGGTACTTTCTATCATTAACAACCCCACCTCAGAGAGGTGATTAGCACAGCAAAATTCAAATCAGAAGGGCAGTAAGGCCTGCTGGATGCAGACACAGTAGGGCCACGAGACCCATGCCTTTGTAGGTGATGAGATCAGCCTTGTATTTATGTGTATCTTTTACATGCAGTGCATGGCACAGAGTAATGAGAGGGGTTTTAGGAGACTTGGGTTCCTAATAGGAAATTGCTTTCAGTTTATGAACAACTGTACTTTAAACACTTCTTTGATGTAGAAAAGGTGCTCCCAAAGTCTGTGCAATCACTGCTTCTGCAGCACCACAAATCTGACCAGTGCAGTTCTTTAAGCCAGAGATATCATTTACTGCCACATTGTCACAGAGATGCCAATGTGGCAAGGCAGAGCAGCAGTGGATAAAGCATAAGGCATATTAAATTCAGCCATTTGATTTTTGATTTTTTTTTTAATAAAGACAAGCATTACTACCACTCCTTAGAGCATTACAGTTGCATACGGCTGTCTTCTACACACTGCAAATGAACACTGCTTCCTACTCCTATTATCAAGAAAGCAGCTGTCAGGTCAAAAAGTAATTCGGCATTTAAATTTCCCTGCCAGCTCTACAGTTGAGACAAATTGCTTCAGGCCCAATTTTAAAATAAACTTGAATGAGCTGTACCTTGAGCAATGAGCTCATTAAATGGCAGTGGCCCACATGAGAGCCTGCTGTATGCAGGACCTGAAGGCTGACCCCTACCAGCACCCCCAAACAATGCCAGCTTCACCCCAGAGTTATTCCTGACACTCAGGAGACAGTAGCCAGAGATTGTCCTTCTCACCATTACCCTTCACCTCATCTGTGAAGATGAGCCAGGCATGCTGAGCACCAAGTGGCTCATCTAGTCCCTAATGCCAAATCCAACTCCTTCACCAGCCCATCAGGAAAAGTTTGAATGCTGCAGCTGGTAACTTGTCATCAGGAGGCAAAAATGTCCTTGTCGGCACAAGTGACAATCTCTTGGCTGCCGAACACCCACATATGTACTTTTTACATGGCAAGCTTGCCCATATCAACAGCTAGGTGAGTCCACGGCAATGGCTTTCAGCAAGTTTTGCTTTGTAAATCTGGGCAACAGCAGGAACAACCTTGTTATGCCTTGGCTAGTGCTACTTTGAGGCTTGACTCCAGACAGGAAAGAAGAGAAGGCAGAGGAAAAAAAAGGCTGTTAGTAAAAACTGCTGAGATGAGTTCAACAGTTCAAACTACTGAGATGTAGTTCAAAGAAGAAAGTATTTTAATCCCCAGAAGAGACCCCCTGCTCCTGCACAAAGGATTGTGCAGAGGCTTATATCAGGTGAGAAGTAGCTGAATTTGTTCTGCACAATGCTGGCTTTTTTTTTTGCTGCTTAAGAATAGAAATGCTGTGACGAGCTCCTTAAAACCTCTTAGAGAGTCACTTCTGATAGATGTGAAAAATTGGCTTCACAGGGAAAGCTGCTTTCCTCCCAGGAACTGTCACTTTATCCCTACACTGTAAAACAGTACTTCCCAGGAAGGGGCAGGTAGGAAGAGGTGTGAAACCAGTGCTTCTCCTCTGTATCATATTCAAGAGGCCAACTTTCACCCTCCAAATATGAAATTCATTCTGCAGTTTGCCTATTCACCCATTTCAAAGCACCATTCCAGACAGTAAAGGTTATAATATCTGTCTCAGCACGGGTAGGAAATCTGCAAACCAGTTCCCAAAAGCTCAGCAAACTTGTCCTTATAATGTTCCTGTAGAGGTCATTACTAAAATTCCATAGATCTTCCCACTTCTGATGTCTACTGTGAGTTCTGCTGAGCCCATGGAGCCAGGAGAAGGGGAGCTGGTATTAATTCATATCTGAGTAACATTACCAGACTGCTCACTTACCAAGCCTCAGTTAGTCCCAGCTGCACAAAGCCTGGCAGGACAGCAATGTGGTACAGCTATCTGCAGCCTACAGAGCCTTACTGAGCCAGGACACAAGGGGCTGGGTTGGAAACAGCTGGCAGGACATGGACACTTCTTGCACAGACATTTGCTCGCTGCATTACTGGCCATGCCACCACTTTAGACATGCTGCCCTTGCTCCCAGAGAGGGCCCAAGAAGCAAAGTTTCAAGTCTGCCTCATACCAGCTGGCCTTAGTGCTATAAATAATAATGACAATAATTCAGTAGTACTTAAATCAGACTGAGGTGAAGAAAAATCTAACACATATGAGTCAACAAGAAAAGACTGAGCCTGAAAAGAATCTACAGGAATATTTGGTAGGCATGAACCTCTCCTCTTCATCTCAGTAAGCTATTAACTAACATGTACTGTACTGAACATTTAACTTTAATTACTGCAATGATTTCTTTTCACAGGTAAGAAGGACTGACAGCTCTACTACACCACACTTTGCAGGTTTTTGCTTGGTAGACACTGTTACCTCCTTATCTCTGAAAGAAGCAAGCCCCAAGACCCCAACAGGGCTTTTGGTCACATTCAGACCCCCAGAAGAAGAACAAGACTGTCCCTCAGTATCTGCATAGCCTGCCCAGGCTGGGGTCCAATCACCAATCCCTCTGAGGGGACATTAGCCTGATGAGCTGCGACTGGGAAGAGCCATCACTCCCAGACCTGGTCTTCCGAACTACAGACACCAGTGGGGTGGGTCACTACAAAACTTTGAGCTTGCACCCACTGCAGAAGGGAACAGCTTCAGCTGTCCATCAGCAGGAAGAGAAACAACCAAGTGATCCCACCACCAGTGACAGACATTTAATTATACAGAGTCCTCCAGTCCAGCAAGCTGGAGAGTGACTCCAGCACATCAAATTGAACTGGTAGCTGTCGACTGGCACAAGAAGTTGGCTTTGATTATTTTGAAACAGATGTATTTATTACTTAAAACTCCCTCTTGGCTTCTTCCCTCTGCACAAGTAACCCAAGTTAACAGAGCAGCTCTCTGTCACCCTCTTGTGATAGGACCAAGAGGACTTAAAATCTCCTGGAAAGAGGCAGTACTAAAAGAGCATGATATTTACAGCATATTTACTACAACCTTGGGTTTGAGACTTCTTTTGAGTCCAAAGGTTCCACTCCTGCTTCTGACAACCAAATCAGTGTCCCCCTACATATAAAATACTTTATCTCACCCTGCACCATAAAAGGCAAAAAACCCCACAGCATGACAATCATTTCCCTTCACAGCCTGTCAGCAAGGCTGGCAATCTTGCTCTGGGCCTCAATAGCTGTTTCTAGATGTATTGGCCAGATACACACACAGGACTGGAAAAAGAGATTGCAGCCAGGCAGGTCTTTTGAAAAGGAAGAAATTTCCCTCCTCAAAGGAATAGAGCTCTGACTTCCGATAAGCCATCCAGCACTCACAGCCCAGATCAAGACTGCATTCCTTGGCTTTCCTTTGCTGAAATATAACCTCACACACTATCAACTCTTTCTCCAGTAAATGCCCTTGTTTGTATACTTCAGCTCTCATGCTGTCTACTCTCAGCACTCAAGTCCCTGAGCAAGGAAACCACTGACAGCAGCTCTACAGCTATCACTTCAATTAACTCATCAGACTCCAGGGGAAAAACTTCTCAGTAGCACCATTTCAGACAGCTCTGAACAGGAAAACCTGAAAACCTTTGATCTGGAAGCGGAGGAGGGGATGAGTAAAAGGGTTAAAGAGGAATAATCATCTTCTCACTGTTGTGCTCTCCTTCCCAATTGTTCCCAGCTTCCTACAGAAAGCCCCACACCTCAGGCTACACGATATATGTTAATATATCATTTGTGCAAAAAAAAGCAGTATCATCCCCCCTCTCATGGAAGGTCTGGGGTTCTTCTGCCTGCTCACAGCACGGGGAGAGCAAGGCACGATCCAAAGCAGGAGCCCAGAGAGAACGAGGAAAGCCGGCGGGAGCCCGCTGCACCCCAAAGTGTTCATGCCATGCCAGCATGAGTGTTGTTCCAAATTCTGCTTTACTGTTGTCTGATGAAGTGACTAAAACGGAAATGTTTCGGGGATTAGGATTCCTGAGTGATCTAATACAGGATGCTTTTGGTTTAAAGGAGGAGGGGAAAAAAAATATAACTAGCGAGCAGCGAGGCTAGAGCTCCTCCTGAGCTCCCCTCCCCACCGCCATCCTTTCGGTTTAAAAAGGGCCGAATGTTACCATTTTTGGACATGAGCTCCGCGCAAGCCCTGCCCTAAACCACACCATTCAAACCAGAAGCCAGTTACCGTCCCGCCGCCGGCCGGCGGGGCCGGAGCACGGGCGGCGGCGGGGGTGCGGGGGGGTTGCGGAGGGGGCCCGCCACCGCCCTCGCTCAGCCCGGGCGCACCTGCGGGCCAGGAGCCGGTGACCCGGCCGACATCTGTTGCCGCGGGGGACCCGCCGCGGCACCTC
>VZRF01012480.1:77716-182090 GCA_013396875.1 Vireo altiloquus
GCCCTTCGCGTCGTGTTGCGTCCCGCCGGTGCCGCTGCCCACTGTGCCCGTCCCGGCCCCGCGGCCGCTCAGCCCGAGCGCGCGGCGGCGGCGCCCGCTCCCACCTCTCCGTCTCGGCCGCGCGCAGCGCACGGGGGCGGGACGCCCCGCCCACCGCCCGCCTCCGCGCCTCTCATTGGCCATGAACAGCGCGGCCGAGCCCAGGCCCCCGAGGGAGAGCCCCTCGCTCATTGGTCTTCACGAGCGTCCGTCAGGGCATCTGTGTGCCGCGATAGGCGGTTTGCGGCACCGACACCTCCCCGGCCGGCGCGGGGGGGAGGCCGCGGACGGGTGCGTTGGGCTCGCGCCGTGCCGTGCGGTGAGGGGAAGCTCCGCGCCGCTTTCGGGGCGTTTGTCTTTCCAGGGCTCCGCGCCTGGACAGGGCGCGGGAGCCCGGCAGCCTGTACTGGGCGCGTCCTCACGGGCGGATCCGGGCTGCATTTTGTCACAGAATCACAGAATATTCTGAGTTGGAAGAGACCCACAGGGATCATCGAGTCCAACTCCTGGCCCTGCACAGGACACCTCGAGAGTCCCACCCTGTGCCTGAGAGCATTGACCAATTCTTTGTCAGATTTAGTGCTGTGACCACTTCCCTGGGGAGCCTGTTTCAGTCCCCAACCACCCTCCGGGTGAAGAACCTTTTCCTGATATCCAACCTAAACGCTCCCTGATAGCTTCAGGTGCATCAAATCCTGTCGCTGAGGGTGTTTTCGTGTGGCACAGTTGGTAGCCCACCGTGCCAGCCCCGAAGTGAGGGTTCTCACTCACAGCCCCACAGTTCTGCTGCCCGACTCAAAACGCAGCTTCCTCGTCAGGTCTGCCCACACCTAGGATGCAAAAAGAAAGGGCTGTATTATTCTGTTCCTGACTGCTAACCGCTGGTCAAGGCTGGGATTGCCAGCACTGACAGCCATAGTCCTCACCCTCGGAGTCAGCGGGTGCAGCCGTGGGACATTCAGTGCCGCGGCAGGGCCTCGCAGACACACCTGCTGCTGTCGGCCCACAAATATCCTGTTTGACAGGAAAACGCTAAACTATAAAGTGCGTTTGGCTCATCTAGCAGCTTCCTAAAAGGGAAACACAACGCGTTAAGGAGTGTACCAACACGCAAACGCTTGAAATGGGCTTCCGTCAGTTGAACAAGTGGAGGGGGGAAAAGGACAGCGGCGTTGTTTGTTCCCGCGGTAGTATGGCTGAGAAGCACTATGGCATCTCTCACAAAAGTGAGAGGAAGCCCAAGGAAACGCCGATCTACAACACCCTGCAGGGCAGAGTGAGCTTGTGTCCCAATTTGTCCGATACAGAGGAAGCAGAGAGTTTAGGCCCTAGCAGAGAGTTTAGGGATGCGGGAGAGAGGATAGCTGAGACTGAACTAGAAAGATGCTGCAAAGCACCGGGTTGAATTGAGCTGAAATGTTCCACATCAAGCCGGATTTAGCCCTGAAATGCACCAATGACCTCCACTTGCAAAAAACGGGATATTTTTTTTCCTGCTTCTTAACAAACATTGGAGGTGAAATTGGATATATTCTTTCACTTCTTGGCATAAATAACTGTGCATAAATAACTGTCCATATAATGGACAAATGTATGGTATAATGGTACTCTGTGCTGTACTCTGTCTTCATGTGTCATATGATGCTCCTTATGTACACTTGCTGACATCAAAACCATCAATATAATTATCACAATTATAACAGTTCTGCACCGTTCAGAGACTTGTATTTACTCTACCATGCATCACTCAAGATGAAGAAAGATTATTTTAAAATGTAAGTACAGTAACATTCATGATTTTGAAGAGAAAGGGCCAATTTTTATTTCTTACAGCCATTCGATGAATGTCCAGTGAAAGAAATTGTTACAGCCTGATCACATGAAAGAGACAACAAAGATGTCTAAAAGTTTTGTACCTACTAGTTTTTATTATTTATGAAGACACTTTCCACCTGAGAAATCCAGAAGAATATGGGAACTGGTAGAGATCTGGGGAAAAAAAAGGAGGAGGGAAGTAAACACATTCCTTGAGAGAAGTTTTAGGCTTTGTATTTTAAGGCAGGGGGTCCTACTTGCTTCACCGCCCTTATATTTTAAGAGCCCATTATTGAAAGCCACTTTTCAGACCTTCACAAATGTGGTGAGAGATCTCAGCTGCCTGTTACTTAGTGGGGATTTTCAGCATTTCCCAGGAAATGCTCAGCACCATGGAGATCCAAGCCTTGAGACATGCAGTGGGTTTCTGTGAGGCTGAATCTTCTAAATGCTGCCTCTTTGGTTACTTGGAGTTGAGTTGTAAAGCAACTATTCCCATACTCATAAAGTTATTATTCTTACCCATGTAAAATACACTCAGTGACCTGGTGATACTATAATTAGAAAAATGTTTTTAGTTGCCAATATCCTGTTCATGTACCTATTTCTCCTTGCACAGGGCAAAGGATGGATTAACAATTTAATATACAACATAAGTGCAACAAACTGTTATAAAACCAAGAACTACTAGTGTATTAGGGCCTCTCTCCTAATTGTCCCTGACATTTGTATTTCTAACTTCATCATCCTTGCTTCTCAAAATTCTTTCTTGGATTTCTGGGAAATATCTTCATTTTTCACTCCTAAGACCATCCCAACTATTAGCTTTTTACAAACTTCTTAACAAAAGGAAGTGAGTGCTCTTGGCCTGAGTTTTGTGAACTTACAAGCAATAGTGGGGGGGGAAGACAAAGACTGTTTCCAAACTTATGATAGTTCCCAGATCCACTTGACCTTTGCCCTTGCAAAGAGTTGTACTGGCACCACGAAGGGGAAAAGATGAACTTGCAATGGGAGAGGGAAGCACAGCAGTAACAGGAGCTACAGAGTCCAGTGCTGCTGATGGGAGAGGTGCCCGTAACCCCAGCAGTACCCTGGTTTTCCTTACTTCCTTTCATTACTCCTAGAGTTCTCTTCTCTACAAGATTGCCACTGATTTCCGTGGGCATTATTCCAACCCTGCTGGACCAAGTGAGTTTCCAGTAAAGTCTTTCTGATCCAATGAAGGGAGAGTGGGCTTTCTGCAGGGCAGGAGGCAGAGTCACCGTGGGAACGCTTGGACGTACATCCTACTTCAGCCTGCAACAGATGAAAAGAGGAAGAAGCCCCAAAGCATTAGGGTATTTCTGGTTACTGTTTGCTGCTCATTCTCTTTGTGCTTTGCATATTAGCTACAGGTCACAAGCTTCCCTGGGGACATATCTGTCTTCTTACCAAGAACATCCATAAGCTTCTGTAATGAGGCCCGGCAGGTGAGCTCAGTCACTGTACAACAGTGAGCAAGGCTATATTGGAATGGCCCTTAACTTTTGTTTTGGGAAGTCTCACAGCCAAGTTTCAGCACTTATATTCTGCAGATGCACAAAAAGTTTATTGCTCAGAGATTTGGCACTTAAATTTGAACGGCAAATTGGGTTGTCACGGTAAAGAATTCAACAAGTTAAATTATTTTTCATAATTTCCATGTCACCAATCCGGGACACACTCCTAGTAAGAACTCAAGCCCTGGGAAATGCAGACATTAATTTGGTTGAGCTCAGTGGGGTATACCATGCTCCATGAGGTCTAGGGAAGAAGGGGCTTGTGCCCAGGGATTGGGTAGAACTTGTGTTTTTAAGAAGTGTCATGGAATAATTGCCATGGTCATCCAGGGACGGGTAGAAGTGAGAAGAAAAAAGGAACAACCAAGGTAGAAGTGCTGTGTTTGGACAAAAGAAAAAAGAGGCCTAAATTAAGTTCCCAAGTACAAAATGTCTTCTTTCCCTCAGGGCCTCTTCACCCAAGTTGCGTTTCCTCTTCTACTAAGACCCTACCATCCTAAGTCCTCTTTCCCTTTACTTCCCTTCCCAATTATCTGATCTTCCAAAACTGGCTCCTCAGTCCTTCTCCCTAAACTGTGGGATTGCACAAGTACCTGAAGAGGATATTATCTCCTCCTGCTGCTGAAGTCAGCCATGCTTGTTCAGAGTATGAGCTTTAAGGCCAAAGTGACTTATAGAGCAGTCCATATATATTTCCTAATATTGTTTGATGTGTGTCATTTTGTGAAAATGATTTTTTTTCCCCTGTAAAAATCCTGATTTTACTTTTCTAGCAGAGTGTACCCTAGATTGTTCCCTTTGCTTTCACAGTGTCACTTGAACAGTAGAATCAGGAACTACAGCTCTAGTCCTATATTCCTGTTGTCACGTACCCCTATCTACTTTCATCCTTTAAGGAGTACTTGACCAATACTGCCCATGTTACACCCCCTTTTCTCCCTCACTTTATCACTGAAGAGAAAGGTTTGCTGCTCAGAAGTGCACAGGAGCATCATGCAGCCCAAGCAACTTGGGCTGAGGGTTCTGCAGAGGGACATAAGGAGTAAAACCATCCAGTGGAACAGACAGAATCGTGTTAGATGCCCATGAAACACATTGTACAGTGAAATGACCACCTCACTGGGGTTACCACCCTTATTCTATGATATGGACATAGAGACCTTCAGTCACCCATGGTAAGTACTTCTCATTTTTATGTTTTGCCTCCAAGTTGTCCTTTACTGAGGGGCACTTGGGCCTCTGTCTGGCCCAAACAACAAGGAGACTCAGGGACCAGAGAAGTTAAGACAACAGCATTTTCCATGTTCCTACAAGAGACAGGGAATGGATTAAAGTGTAGAAGAGAGCACACTTCAAACAGAGAGGACACCATAAGTGCACAAATCCCTAACAACTTGTGTATCCCTGTACAAACCAAAGGCTTGATCCAGACCATGCTCAGTGCCATCTCTCCTGGTGGAGGTAGAGAAAGAGGCTGCCCTGAGGTACAGGGGAAGCCATGGTGCAGCAGCTGCTGCAGAAGCTACACACCTCCATGAGCAGAGCTCTGAAAGGCAAAGCCTACCAGTGCCTTCTACATGGTAACAAGAAGACAAGAGAACCTGCTTACTTCTGGAGACTGCAAATGAAATATAGGATGGCTCATTCCTGGTGCCACCAAGAGGGAGACTTAGGTTTGAGTCTCTTGTTCTCACTCTCTGATTGAGCAGATCTTGCCTGATGATGTCCCCGTGGCTTAAAGATGCAAGACGCAGAATTTATTGTTCCTGTCACTTCCCAGACACCAAAACTGACGATGGAACAAGTGTGACAAGATTCGGAGGTAAATGTTTTGAAGTTTTTCTGGAAAGGAAACAGCTGCAACATGGTAGAAGAAAAGCAAACACAGGGATTAGTCTCTTTCTAGCTCCACCCTTGCCTTGACAGAAAATATTTTTTTTATATGAGAGTCATGAGCTCTCAGACATATCATTATTTAGCTCCAGCTTAAAAACTTCCCTAAAAATCCATTCACTTTGATGTTCTCCATTATTGCAAGTCTGCTATTTTGTAGTACAGTGCTTGGAAAAAAACCAGCCCTCCCCCATCTTCAAGTATATCACTTGTACAGTGGTATCCTCAGGCTGTTTTCAGGCAGAACCCCTTTCTGGCCATGGCTTGGAATTACTTTCCAGAGAGAAAGCCAACAAACATTTCATTTCTTCTGAGCAAGGCAGCTGCCTCATCATAGTTCAGCAACAACACAAAGCACTAGCTTCTTTCCCACATGGCTCTGCCACTAACCTGCGAGTCTAACACTGACCGGAGCAGCAGTATCATTGCTATGCCATCCATCACTGCTCTGGGATGCGCTGGGTCCCTTACAGATACAGCCAGTATAGGTAGGGCACGCCGCTGTGGGTCACAGTTGTTTCAACAGTGGGTCAGCAATCCCTGCCTGAACAAACCCACAACTGCGCTCAGATGTGTTTAGAGCAAAGCGCTTTGAGGGTACTTGCTCAAGATTTTGCATGCTGCTGCAGTGGTCTGTAGCTCTCTGCAGACCCCAGGCTCTATCCGTCCATCCATGGGACAGTTTTGCACAAAAGAAGCATTTCTGGGAGAAGATCTGCAGGATTCTGCTGTGGAAACGCATCGCCAGAGAGCTCAATGCTGTGGTCACACAGCCCCTCCATCCCTGACAGGTTGCAAAGAGCTAGTGTAGAACCTGATCATGCATGAAGTTCACTTGCTCATAATTTTTGCTCCATGAATGATGCAGGCCTGGGATAACCCTGCAGGGGAAACCATGGAGGGTGATGGATTGTAGAAATTTGATACAATGCAAAATGCAATACAAGCAGGCCAGGCATGTACTGCAGTCTTTAATTCTTTGTGGGGAAGTGCCTGGTGTGAGAGTTGAGGCTATGTGAGTTCTATATGCAGAGCAAACACGGACGAGCACACATCAACTGATCTGGAGCAGACTGTACTGTCAGCAGCCAGGGAATGCTGTGTAATTGCAGCGGCATGGCAAGGTATGAATGCTATGCAGGCAGATGGTAATGCCGGAGCTGCAGCTCTTTCAGGCCTTTCCCCAGGAAAACCATGTTCAGAAGTGCATGCACAAAGCAGTGTTATTTGTAGAACATGAGAAGCAAGCCTTCTGTCCCCCTCAGCATTTGTAAGGCTGTGGATGGAGTCCTGTGTCTGGCTCTGGGTGCCAGTTTTAAGACAGATATACATCAGCTGGAGAGAGTCCAAAGGAGAAGTAACAAGAAGGCTCAGAGGTCCAGAAAACCTGACCTTTGAGAGGAGACTGGAAGAAACAGGCTTTGTTTAGTCTAGGGAAGAAAAAATTTAAGTGGCACACAGTACCAGTCCTCAGATACGTAAAAGTTTACTGCAAGGAGCTAACACTTTACACCATTTGCCGTGGCCACTGGGGAATCTGCAAACTGTCAGGATAGCAAAGCACTTGAGGAGGCCACCAAAGGAAGCTGCTGAATTTCTGCTGCTAGAGATTTTAAAGAACAAGTAGGATGGTTGTAAGAAAGGCCCAGCTTTAGGGACAATCAACCCCACCATAAGCTTGGAAGATGAGTCCTGTGTCACCTTGTGTGATCCCCTCCCACTGGGTTTCATACTGTGCAATACTGTCAGCTTCAGAGGGTAAGACAGTACCATGAAGCTACATGATTGTAAAGAGACTAATGATTTAAGAGAAGTATTTACAACTGTAGGGACATAAAAATGTAAAATCAGACATAAGGAACCTGACCTAGATAGTCTCATCAGTGACCCATGTGTAAAGCACATTGCAGCACAACTGCTGCAGGAACTTGACTCAGCTGAGAGGGGTGAGTAAGGTGAAAGGGGCTGTGGGAAAAAATACATTTATATACACTTATATGGTCAAAAACTGCTTTAAATCCACTTCCAGTTGCCTCATAAAGGAAGTGGCAGTTCTCTGTGTTACAACTACCATCAAAACTCACTATCAGTACTCCAAATGCTGACAGGAGATGCTTCAGTCCTGGTTTTGGCTTTTAAATGCACCTCTCACGGCCTCTCCATCTCCTCATGCTTTTAGCATCAATTGCTTATTTCAGCAGTGAGATGGATCACAGTGTCATCTGTATAGCAAACTATATTCACAATCCACTCTTGGATATGGAGCCACAATGACAGATAGTTCATAAATGTCAGCTCTAAACTAAAACTAAGTGTGAAAGGAGTTGTTTGATCTTTACCTGTTAGCTGTGGTCTTCAGGATGCTAATCAAGGCTCCTGTAGTATCATCTAGTGCCCCTAAGGCTGCCTTGGGAGACCTGGGAGAAACACCTCAGATTTTCAGTTTCTTCTGTACAATGCCAAGCCACCTGCCTCCACCAGCAGCCGAGGTGGCACACCTTAGCACAGTGTGGTGTGGAGGAAGAGCTCACTCCCTTTTCAAAAGTAGTTTGTACAGCTGAAAAACTTACCAAGACCCTTCCAGGCATGTCAGCTTGTTCTCAGCACACGGTGGTCCAGCAGTGAGTGGGGAACATGACACTGAATCAGTGAGGCTGGGATCCAAATTCAGACTTCTCTCAGAATTGCAGCAGGACCCACACGGTGAGCCTAAAGTCACTGCTCCATTAGCTTGCCTTCCCAAAATACACTTCCTGGAGCCGAAAGCTATCCATTGTACACAGAGGTATGGCTATGGGCTTTGCTTGAAGAACTCCCTTCACCCCATTTCTCTGGAGTGTTCAGGGAGCACCTGGGTGGTTGGCAGCCTGCCTGTCTCTGCAGAACAGGTTAAGCTTCTGCACTCTGCAAGCAAAAACTGCTGCACAGAAGTACCTATGGGTTATGCATGCCTTTGTACTGAAATTCATCTTGAGTTCATTATTCTTGTCTCCTAACTAGCTCATTTTCCTGGCTGTTTCTTCTCTGTACAGTGGGAGCAACTCTGCACAGCGACTGGAAATCAAACTGCACAGTGCAAAGTTACCTCTAGTACCAGAAAGCTTCTTATTTGTAAAGCAGCAGAGAACCTCATACCTTTACATTTGCAGTGGCTCCACTTTGAGGAAGGTGACACTTGTGGAGCAGTATGTCCAGTGCTGTAAAACAAGCAAGGACGATGCTGCTGGGGCAGCACCAACAGCATACAGCAGGGGCAGCCGCTCAGCAGGCAAACTGGGTAAACTGCTCTCCCCAGCTTCCTTTAATCTCTTCTGTAAGAGGAGGCTCCAAACCAGCTGTGCAAGCCCTGGGCTCCCCTGCAGTGCTTTGACTCTCTGAGCCATGGCTACCTGCTTGTGCCTTCTTGCCAAGCCTCTCATAAAATTAGCTTTGATACACAGCAAGTAAAGAGGGATGTGAGAAATGCAGACAGTGGCACTTTGAGACCAAGGGGAGGAGGCTCTTAGGGCAGCCCAGCCACCACCTCATTCAGGCTGTGCTGCTGCCTATGTGCATATTCCACCTTTGCTGCTTGTGGCTGTAGCCTAGCAGTCAGGGCCAGAGGTCATCTTTACCATTTAGAATTTATCCCATAAACAGGTCTCCTATCCCTAGGAGCTCCTTCCAGTGCATCCTGCTCTCCATTTATATATTCTGCTTTTTAATTATTTTTTTTTCTCTGAGAAAGCCTAAGCTATTTCTTCAACAGCAGAGAGGGAGATGCCAGTGGCTGAGGATTAATAATATAGAGTGGTGGAGCAGACCTCACATTCAGCCTGAAGTCCACGTCAAAATATCAGTCTCTCATGTCTTTTGTTGGACCAACAAATTAACCCCAGTGGATTGGTACATATTTCTTTCCTGACTTTTAAAAATTATTATTTCTTTATTTAATTTTTTTTGCAAGGCAGGTATCAAGCAGAGGCCTTCCCTGTAGTTGTGCTCCTGTCCCAGGAAGGACAGATACACTTCCACGTGGGATGCTTGGGAATCAAGCTGTAGTCTTCTTACATGACAGCTTTAAGCAGGGTTTGGTGTGGCTGCTGTCCAGCCCAGCAGTCAGTGACCCTGACTGGGTCTCCTGGATGAATGATGCCCACAAGCCGGATCACGACAGCACTGGTGAACTGGACTCCCGTCTGATCACTCTGTCTCTCCACGACCCCAGCGGTGGCTGGTGCTTGGTGTAGGGACAAAAACCGAGACTCCCTGGTGGGCCATGCCACTCCCCCCTCCAGGTTTTCCCACCCTGGGCTGTCCCTAGTCCCACGGCGCCTGGCAGGGAGCTTGAAGGTTTCCACAGCCATCTACGGTCAGACTGGTTCCCGCGGGCCGGCTCGCCCCCCCGCAGGAAAGGTGGAACCCTTCCAGCCTTGTAAGGAGCGGCAGCGGGGGCGATGCGGTCCCGCCGGCGGAGGGTCCCCGGCTCCGCCGCCAGCCGGGTGCTGGCTCCTCGGGGCAGCTCCTCCCACTGCGGCTGCGGCGCCCGGCTCGCCCTCCCGAGACAGAGCGGGGGCCCTTGGAGCCTAAGCTGTGAAACGCCGGGCCAAACCCCAACCGGGTTCAAGAGGAAGAAACACCGAGTGGGACATTTGTGGCTGGCCTCATTGCTTGACATGTGCACTGTCTAGATAGAGGTGTGCTGCTATATATTGCCCTCCAGGACACAGGCAGAAAGCAGTGGTGCTCTCCTCTCTGGAAAGTGAAAGCTGCCCAAGCTCCCTTGGTCTTCCCCTGCTGAAAAAGGAGAGCCACTTGTTAACATAAAGGAAGATGTGTTTTTTTTCTTGTGTTCTGGCCAACAGCAAACTCACCATCACTGTTTCTGGCCAAAAATACCCTGAACATCCCTACCCCATCCTCTTCACAGAGCAGTAGTAGATGGGGTTTCAGCACTCTCAACTGGGTGAGAGGCAGCCTGCATGGCAACAGCAGCCTGGCCCCTGACCCTATATATGTTTAGTGAAAGCAGTGCTGTAGGAGAGCTTGGTACCTTTGGGGGTGAAGTAGGAGCCTCATCATAGGCAGAATGGTTTTGGCCTTGGGGCTGACAGAGTGGGGCCTACTCCTACTTGGACCCACTTGGGAAGAGGTGGTTGCAGCCCTGGCATGTGCCTAGTATGTCTCCTCTGACACTGAATCACTGGCATTATCTCATCTGTCCCACACAAGCCGTGGCTCAAAACAGACTGGACGGCAAACACCTGATTTTCTTCAATCTGCAGAGAATAGTTGGAATCCATTTTCATGAAAATTGCCAGAGAAAAGCTAAAGGCTGAAGTGTTATCTCCCCATCCCAAGCAGCAATATGCTGCCTCATGGCAGCCATATCTTCCAGAGGAATGAACCTTAAAAAGAGAGGTGTCAGCCAGCTGTCATTTGGAAGAACAGAGCCAGTATCACCTGCAGAAGCAGCCCTTGTAGCTTTTGTGCATCCAGCATTTTTCCACTCAGTGAAAGCCATTTCTCCAGCTCAGATGCTTGTTATCATGGTCTCCTTCTCCATCTTAGCATTTTGGTGATATGCAGCCTGATATATCTTGCTTATACCTACAGCTCTGAGAAGCTGATCCCAAGCAGTCACCACTGCCTCAAAGTTGTTGGACAAGAAGTAAGGACATCCCTCTCTGGGGAAAAAGGAGATGACGAGAATGACAAGGTCAGTGCCCTGGACTCTTTCTCTTGATTACTTAATCTCTAACTTCTTTTTTTAAATTACATCATCTCACAGGGTATTTTTTTATTGCAGTAATTCCTGTGATATCCGATGTTGCAGGTATTGCGAAATAGAGTTAAAGTCAGGGACAGCAGAAGGTCTCCCACTGTTGGTGGCAGTGCACAGACCACGGGGCAGAAAAAATCATCAAGGATTTTTGTCTTGCCATAATCACTGTGCAGATTATGCACATTGTACCCAAATGGTTATGGCTGGAGAAGCTGAGCTAATGAAGCATGAACCTCAGAAAACTTCCTTGTACTGTTGTGGTGAAGAGCCACAGGTGTTCTTTACTCTCTCTTTTAAGGTTGAGCTGAAAAAAACATCTTTCAGGTGTTGCATCAGCTGAGACTTTGAAAGGTAGAGATGAAAACAAAAGTCTGTGAGGAAAAGAAAGTGACCTGGTCTTACTATAAGACTTGGCAGCTCTGGGGCTGAGTTTTTGGCGCTGTCCTGTTCCTCTGTACACCCCTCTGACACCTGACATCTCTGGGCCATGCTGTTCATAGCACTGCAGTCTAGCAGACTAGGAATTGGAAATGCCAAGATGCTGAGATTTTGTGAAATATCCTGGTTATTTCTTATGAAGTCCTATTCCATATCCTACACTTATTTATAAATGAACTTAGACAATTCGCAAGTTAACCCAAAGGCAAGAGCCCTAGATTATAATCTTCCTTTATAGCAACACCCACATAAAAGAAAAAGCCTTGTGGCATAGTCTACCTGTCTGTGTATAAAGGTGGTTTGCTCCTTTTTGAATGTTAAGTATTTTCTGAAGGGGAAAATGTGAAAAAATTAAGAGAGCTGCCAATTGTGTGAAATGAACTGACAATACTTGTATGGCAAATACAGTGAAATATATTACTTTCTACTACAAATCATTACAACTACTGATATGCACAGTGCTAATGGTCACAGCCGTCTCAGGTATAGAGCCAGAAATATGCTCTACAAGAAGCATTTCTAGTTTCCTGCTAATAGACCTCCACCCATAGCTAATGAAACATATTTTAATCCCTGTTTCTTTCAGGCATATCTAAGTGCATCTCAGGGACCTCAAGTATGCGGTACCCTGAAGAATAATGGAAATCAAAACCAAAAAGGTGTGAATATTTGACAAAGAGCACAAGGGAACTTACATGAAAATTACACTTTTGCAAACCTTTGCCAAGGCAGTGCCAAATTCAGCCCTAGCACTACAGAAATATATATCAACTTGGTTCAAGGGGGTTTGTTGAAAAGTTACGGTTAAGTCCTGTCCTGACAGCACCTTGTTGAGGTGCCCTGTGACAGGACAGAAGAAAAAAAGTGGAAATAATTTTCATCGCATGTGTGCATAGACTCTGTTCCACATACTCATAATTTCTGGAACATACTGCTTTGGGGTTAATAATGTTTCTGGGATCTTTGTTCAAGGATGATTTTCTGCTAAGGCAAAAAAAGTAACCAAACATCCCTCTTTATCCCCCTGAATCCCTAAACTGTCATTCTTTGAAGGACAGACAATGCAAGAAGTACACAACTGATGTTGTAGAAAATAAATATAAGTACTTCTTTATCACCTGACTCAAGTAAGGCTCCATTTTGGACTTTGAAAGTACCCAGGTCTCCCTTGTGCTGAGTTCAGTTTAGCACCACAGCACTCTCACTTCAGTGGGAGGAAAGCAGAGAGTGTATGAGCCTAAAGTTACTGGAATACCACTTTATAACATGCTCGAATAGTGTCTGCTTATAGTGAAGCTGAGCAGAGCTCACGGCATTGTGTCATCTCCATGCACATGCCCTCTGCCCAAGGGCTTGGGCTGGGGCTGTAGAGCTGCTGGAACAGGCTGTGTGGGTCTTGCTGAAAGACATAAATAACTTCACTCCTTTCTGATTCTGTTTTTCTAAACCATCACATTAGCCACAAATTACATTGCCTTAGCTAAAAATAAATGTAAATATCACGAGGTTGTCTGCAGACGTCTGGTCTCCTAGTGACTGGCACCTGAGATCCCTTCACATGAAAAACGAAGTGGAGAGCACAAGGCTCCCTATTTTCTCCATGCTTTTGTGGTTTATAGTCTCTGGACATTTGTTAGTACAGTGCAATTGCTGAGTTTCCTGTCCAGGGCCAGTTTCCTTGTTTTCCCAAGACTTTCACATAGCTCTGGGGATAAAAAGTCCAACCCCTCCTATATGACCACCACAGAGGAGAGGTGAGTCTCAGCCCAGCTGCACAGATTTTTTTTGAGCATGACCAAGGCTCATGTCTCTGGTACTTCTTTTGGAGCACAGTGATGGCACAACATGTTTGCCAATGCCATCTGGTTTGGAATGAGTCCCCTGACCCTTATTATTTTGCAGCATGACCCATCTCAGGGCAGTTGCATCTCAACCCTTGGGCACTCTCTGGGAGTGACTCCCATTTGCATCATAGCTTTTGCACACAAAGGGAAAAAACCAACTACGTACAACAATAGTGGTAATTATGGTAAGAACAATTAAAAAAGGAGGGAGAAAGAGGGTCTGGGCCCAGCCCAAACTGTGTATGCCCAATACCAAGACTACTATTACCTTGAACAGGATTGAGTGTTGATTTCTTCCTGATTCCCAAATAAAGCTACAGAAGAGGAACACCTTAGATTTACAGCAATATTTTCTCTTGTACCTGCTTATCTGCTTTGTTCATTTATCTGTGACTTAACATTCATATTTACAAAATCCAGCCGATCCAACAGGTTTCTGGGAGCATAGTCGCAATGTATTGCATACATCTAAAACACCCTGAGAGAAAAAACGAGCTCCGAGAGCTTTTTAAACATCAATAGACTTCAATTCCACCAGAGCGTTGGTGGAAGAAATTAGAGATGGGTGCAAATGAGTGAAAAATTCCTGCCACCGTTCTCCAGTGTGGTTCAGCAGAAGTACCAATCTCCTTGGAGCAAACTCATCCTTCTTGACAGCATTTCTGTTTCCCCCTGATCTCTGCCTGCACAAGCCAGAGACCTCCAGCCCCTGATGGTCACTGTTGATACGAGTGTTTCCCCTGAGCACAGCCCAGAGCTGCATGTGTGAGCACCCTTTCACATCAGTACCATCCCCTTTTATTAGGCACATTCAGACCAGCCTTGTCCCAGGGTCGGTCTCTCTTTTCAGATAAGCCTGGGATGGATGCTCTGAAGAACAGGGCCAGTATCTGCCTTCCATCTTCCCTGGAAGAGCAGAAACAGCATTCACTCCCCACTGAGAAAAATTCAGGCCTTGCATTTTAATGTATAGCTGCAGGCACATCCCTCACTCCTTTCAGCTCCAATGGGAGTCTTGGAAAGAGCTACCACTGCAGGGTAGCCCTCAGGGAGGACATGCCCATGCATGGACTGCCGGGTAGGAGGCACTCCCTGAACCGCTAGGCCAGGGGGTTGGCTGCTGGGAAACAGCCCCCCCAAGGGGATACCCTGGGCTTGATGAAAAACAAAACCAGAAAATCACATTGAGTCCTGGGCTTGTTATTCAAAATGGAATTAGAATCTTGAATCTCACTCTGGTTTACTGTCTGTGGAAGTTCAAGTCCAATTTTATGCAGGCCAATAGAAGTCTGTCATTCTTGAGTATGATTGGGAAATTCAGTTTGGACAGGGCCCCGGGAAGACAGCTGGTCCAGCCGCCAGCTCAGAGCAGGGCCGGTTTTCATCAGGCTACTCAGGCCAAAGAAAGCAGGATTTCACTAGCACTCTCTTTTTTATCCTATCTGCTGGCTTGAGAGACTGGATTGTGCTTTTACCGCATTTTAGTTACACCAGCAATAGAGAAACCACTGCAGCTCTGCCCAGCTGAGGAGTCAGGTTCTGTTTTGCTTTTTGCCCTGGTTTATATGAAAATGGCAGTTGGTAAGAGCCCAAACTGTCCTTAGCTCCACCAGAACAATGGCCATTGTCCTGGAAAAAAGTAAATCATGCTGAGCCCCATTATGCTACTTCTAGTGGCCACTAAAAATAACCCAGGGCTATTCTTTAAAAAACCTCATCTGAGCTCCTTATGAAGGATGAGGCTTCTCGATAAAAAACCATGTCTGAATGACATAGCATGGCCTCACAGCACCACAACTATAATTCTGCTGGTGACCTCTTCTTGTGGTACCTGGGTTTTGCTTTGGAAATATCCTGGCTGAACAGAAAAGTGTGTTGGGTCCATGCCTCCTGGGGTCCAGGTGAACACATAGCCCTTCCCTCACGGCCCTCTGGTTTCACCAGGAGTCCTGTGCCTTGTAACTGCTTTTTCTGGAGTCCATGGACTATACAAGGGATGATTGATGTCTGGCTTTCCATCACACTGTGCTGAAAAGCAGCATTTCAGCCAAGCACTGAGACCAGGCAAAAGAAAATGTGGGGAAGGAGAGGCTGTAAAGAGGTAAAACATGAAATAGGCAGAAACAGTGGTACGAGGGATGGAAGCAAGAGGGTTTTGATGGCAAGATTAACCAGGGAGCATACAAAGATACTACCTAAAGTGACATGTCAAGAGAAGCTGAGGACCGCATAGGCTTCTTACAATGGGTCAAGATGTTTCTAGCCAGGCTTTGGAAAGAGTATGGAGGGAATAGCTGGAATTTAACTGGCATGTTTATATTCTATACCAAGAACTTGTATTTTCCTCTTTGCTTTTAAAGAAGACAAGCCATCTTAAAACAAAGGTTTAATGATTGAAAAATCTCTTCCGGGCAAACTTTGTGGGTGTCTGGTAAGAGGCAAATGAACTGTTTTGATAGCACAGCATCTTCCCCCACTGCACTTTCAGAGGCATAGAGTCTGCTACTTTCAGAAAAAATTGCATAAGGGAAATGACAATTAACTGATAGATTGAAAGGCTTATCTCAAAATCCTCCCTCACTTTCTCCCAGTTCAATGTCAAAGAGAGGTCAAAAATAGAGATGGAACACTTGAGGGTCCTAAGGACTTTGGATTTTGTAATTTTGTCATACAGCCAACAGATTCAAGCTTCCAGTCAGTGATTTTTAAAATCAATATTGTATTGTATCCTCCAAGTAAAATCCTCCCAGGCACAAAATAGGACACAAGTAAGCAGGCAGATTTCCAAACTGTCTGGCCCCTTTACATCATTTCCTCCTTGTAACTCATCCTGTGTATTGTACCTCTGACTTGACATCTCCGGCTTCCTTTAGATAAGGGAGAAATTCTTCTTGTGTCAGTTTTATCACCAGTTTCTCAGATAAAGGGCTCACGTGAAGCAATCCTTGCCGAGTTCACATTCCTATCTTCTAGAACGGAGCTTTCCCACCTTATAAGGATGAGTTCCACTGCGTGTTTGAAAGGTGCTGCAACTGCTTTAAAAGATTTCGCAGCCTGAGTATTGCAGTAGGAAATGTACCTTGTACCTGCTCTTCTGGATTAGCCAGCAACCTGGCATTCCTGGGATGCTGTTCTGTGCGCCAGAGCAAAAACCATTTGGGAGGTTATATTCCATACTTTTTTGTGGACAGATTTTCATCCATCTCCCAGCATAAGCCACTCCTGGCTGCATTTAATGGAACAAGTCAGAAAATTTCTTCATTGATTCAGGAACTGCTTTCATAGATGGGAATTCAATTCCCCGAAGTCCATTCTCCTCATCCATGGTTGAACTCCAGGCTCTGAGTACGTCTGCTACTGGTGCCTAGAAATCAAGCATGTTAATGTGCTTCTGTGCAGAAGAACCTCAAAGCATTTTTTTTTTTTACTACATGTGAAGAAAATTGGAATGTAAATGTATTAACAAAATAAGCACTGGCATTTAAAATGAAGCAGGGAAACCAGATGCTCTGTCTCTTTCATTATGCAAAGCAAGAAGGAAATGTCCCAAGAAACACCAAATGGCACCTGTTGTATGGAGACCAGGCTGCCTATTCAGACTTTAATGCAATAGAATGGACACTTTGAGATTTACCAAATATACAGTTCAGCCTTTTAATTTTCTTTAATTTTTGTTTGCAGTTTTCAAGCTACAAGTCTTTGTTCCATTCGTAGTAAAAAAATAGCTGTTTTGGAAGCCAAGGACTGGGGAGGAGGGGAAAGGCTCCCTCTTTGGCAGCCCATTTAAAATCCAGGCTGTTATGATGAGAGATGCACTTCAGGCCATTTCATTATGGGCCATGCTGTTCTCACGAGGCTTCCTATTTATCACAAGCCTCCTGGCTGATGGAAAGGAAAGCTCAAGAGCAGAGCTGCACAGTGTGTCATGCTCCTCTTCACTCCTGGACAGACGTGGGACTGTGTGGTGCCCATGCTCTTCTGCAAGAGCTCAGCTGCTCTCTCCTTTCCTCCTCTCTGCATTTTCCTTTTAGCTCCACTAGTGTGAGATTTCTCTGTAGGACAGGCTAGGAGCAGTAGGACAGTCCTCAAGGGTTACACTGAGTGGCAGGGAGGCAGAAAGGTCATCCCTGGGTGGGAGCAAGGGCGTATCAGAGAAGTTGGAGGTCAGTGTCCAACTCCAACTGCTTCAGCCAAGACTGATGCCAGGAGAAGGGTAGGTTATTTTTAATTAAACCAACAACAGAGAAGGACCCATGATATTGTTCTTGAATAGAAACTATTCAGAGGAATAAATCATCGCCATGGAAACGGGGAGCTTTGCCAGAGCAAGGCAGGAAACGAAGCACAGAGAGATACCCAAGGAATTTTCAGCCATGATAACTGCAGCAACTGCTCTTTTTGGGGTTGCACCTTTGGTCTAGGGGACCCCAAGTTGCCTTCCTAAGCTCATGGGACACAGGGGAGTCAATCAACCCAGAAGCTTGTGGTGAGATGCAGCACCTTTACAAAGCTACCCACCAGCACCACAGATGCCTGAGGTGGGACATAAAGAAAAACAAAACTGCAGTAAGAGCCTGCAAAACAGCTTTGGGAAGTAAAATTCACTCCACAGGATCAAACCAAATGAATCTAGAGGGCTTGAAGCCTTGAAACGTTATCAGCTTGTCCGCTTCTGTAAGTCCTGATTAGATCCAAATGCAAGTTCTTTATCTTGAAGTCCTAAAGAGCTTAGCTGAAAAACAATCCCTTCATCACATTTAATTATTTCTTACATCCCTGACACCCATCCTACCGCTACAGAGAAAATATGGACACCTCATTTGTGGCTGTTGGTGCTGTCGGAGTGGCTGACTCCTGAGGAGACCTTTTCACTCAATATGATTTTGTCAATTTTTGAACCATTTCCATGCTCAGGTGTCCAACTTGGGCAGCTGTTATCTCCACTGCATTTGAAACTGAGCAGGATATATGGGCAGCTGCTTCACGTTGTTCTTTATTGTGTGCCTCCTCAATGCAATTCCAACCATGAGTGTGTAGGCAGAACCAAAGTTAAAGGCACAGAAAACCCAGAGAAGAAAACTCCATTTGTATAAAACAAGCTGGAGAAGTGACAGCATCAGAACTCCAGGCAAAACTATTGTAGACAGAAGGCTTAGGGAAACCCAAAGGAGCAGCACCATCATCAGCTCTAAAAGAACAAGCAGCCCTCATCCTTGCATGATTGTGAGTGCAATAATTATCCAGCCTCCTTGACACATCCTAATATTTCATGTTGTGACAAGAAACTCCATCACTTGTGGATGAAAGCAAATCTGCAGAGAGGGCACTGGCAACCTCAGAAGTGACCCCAGTTTAGGTGGCAGTCATCTGCCTGTGAGTCAGCCTGGAGGCTTGGTGCCATGAACATGTGTCTGTAGGCACTTCAAAATCCATCATGAGCAGCAGCTCTCGGGTGTGACGGAAAAATGTTCTCTGTGTTCAACACATGGGATTTAATGCCAGTTCCGGATCCCAGGACAAGGCCTCGGGAGCTTAGCCCTCCAAGTGAATTGAAGCTGGGGAACCTGCTGCATCTGAGAAGCAGAGGGTTTGTTATGTGCCTAAGCACGGGGGGTCCTTGAGCTCAGTGTCCTCGTTGTGCATCTGCTCTCCTTGGATGGGAGCAGCACCCCAGAGCAGCCTGGAGACACACGGCACGGCAGCGCCTGTGCTGGGCCTCGGGCAGCGGGGCTGAGCACCGGGCCAAGGCGGCAGCACACCAGACAGAGGCTAATATTACTCTTCCCAGAGGTTCAGTAGGTCACTGCTTCATCCTGTGAGCAACTCCAGATTTCAGGGCAGTGAGAGAATTGTTTATATTGGCTACTTGTATGAATGCAAAAAAAAAAAGAGGGTATTATGGGACTTCTGTTCTTTAATTCCAAAAAGAAATCAAACATGTCTAGACTGTTGCATACATGTGGCTTTCCTCCAGGCTTCTCCCACCTGGAGCAATAAGCAGGCTGGAAATTCTCCACAAAAGAGTTTTCAACACCCATTTAAAAATGCTCTCACCCCATGCACACTAGCCAGTATTGACCAGTCAAATTCTATTAGGAAGCAACATCAGTTAGAGAAAAAGCTTTCAGGCACAGGCCACAGAGATCCTCTGTGGTTTCCTCAGGCCCTTTCAGCTGAGGGAGACTGCGGAACCAGCTGGCAGCCCGCCCCGGCCAGAGTCCAGGCAGTGCAGGAGGATGTGCCTCCCTGCATTCCTGCAGGGAGGCTGTGGGAGCAGCAGCCATGCAGCCACCCCATGGGGACACACACTGCCCTCCTCCAGCCACAGCTCCATCCCCAGGGACTTGTCCCTGCAGGAGACTGTGAGAAACAGGGCTGCAGTTTAGGTATGGGCTTTTTTAATTGGTGTTCCCTGGTGAATTTAAAATTGCTGCTGCCAAGAGGTGTCAGAGCTGGTTGTGGAGAAAGATATTTTCCCTTTAGGCAGGAAACTGCCAAAGTTCAGACTTCATTGGTACGAGCTCACTGAGGAGCCAGGATGGCAGAGGTGGGGGAGGACCAGCATTTCCTGAATCTTGTAAACTCTGAAGCTCAGCTACCACGACTTATGCTGTATTCAATCTTGCCAAAGTTACCAGTCCCAGACTTTTCATTCTTTCCCCTCTTACTGAAGGAAAGATTCTTCTTAGCCCAGCGCTGTAGACATTTGTCCAGCAGAGACTGAGGTCAGACATCAAAGTACCTGCATAACCAATCAGAGATGGGAACAACCACAGCAGCTGGCTCGGGAATGCCCCAGGACTCCAATCCCTCCCTTTTCCTAGCAGATTTATAGAACTACCTTTAACTGGTTTCCCTGCATGTCCTTGTTTACAAAGCCGTAACTCTTTGCCATCATCACCATTGTTATCCAGACTTTCCATGGCTCCCAGGGATATGGATAGAAAGTTTAGCCCCATGTGGAGAAGAGGCACAGGGAAATAAGCAGTGGTTTTCACAGTTCTCTAGTCCAAAAAGAGGTCCAGATTGTAATTTTCTGGACATGATGCAATAGATAAATATTTGAGAGACATTTTGAGAGCTCTGCTCCCACAGTGCTGAAGAGCTTCTGAACTCAAGACAGCAAATTTAGTCCCTGAATGAAATATTGCTTAGCACTGGTGGAATGTTACTACACAGCAGTGGGGTGTAAGTAGATCTAGATCATCAGACAGGAATTTTTCTAAAGCTATAAAACTTGAAATAAACAGAGAACTGGGGTCAGACTGGGTCAGTTCCCCAGGGCTGGGGACTAGTAAGGAAGAGCCCCCCACTTGGGAAGGGGGTGCTGAGCCTGTCTGCTGAAAACGTGCTCTGTCTGAGCACACATGGAGCTGGAGTCAGGCTGCACAGCTGAGGGCCCAGCCCTGCAGGTAAGTTGGGCAGCCCCAGTCCTGCACATACTTTATGGACTTTTGAGCAGCTCTTCAAGGAATAAAGGTAGAGGAGCTTTCTAGGAGATCTAGGAGATTTGGTGTTTTTTGACTGTGTCCACTGCAGACAGGTGAGGAGAGGGGCTTGGACTATGACCACATTTGTTGCCCAGGGTCCACTTTCATGAGTCCACCTCTGCTTTGCTTCTCCACAAACTCACTTCTAAAGACACCAGGCTCAACCCTCAGCCAGTGATGATTAACTTCCCAAGTGTCTGTGTGCTGCAGCCTGAGTGCAGAGCGGCTCCCAGCTGGCTGTGGTGGATGGCACTGTGGTACACAGGCTGCAGAGTGCCTGGGGTGAAAGGGTCACAACTGCCCAAATGTCAATGCAGGTGTTGGGGGCAGGAGCCCCAGTCCTGCCCACACAAGGGATGGAGGGGACCATCACTGCTCACCAGCACTGAACACAGGTTCACACACCCACCCTGCTACCAATTCACCATGCTGGTGGTCCAGCCCTCTCCCCTTTCTACTACAACAGCTGCATAAAAGCACAAGCAGCAGCTTCTCAGCAGGCCTCAGCCAGGCCCCCTCAATGGGGGAGTCAGGAACCATCCTTGCCAGCTACCTGTGACCACTGTGGTCCAAGACCTACCATGCTGCAATGCCCTGATACTCTGGGGGTGCCACCTGTCCCTCAGGGCCAGTGTGGTACTAAACACCAGGGGAAGCTGACCAGGGCAGGACAGAGAGATGGAAACAATTTTATCCCAGTGGGATGCTCATACCTGAGCTTTTTCCCCTTCTATAGCACCTCTGCTGGGATGGAGGCCACCCTAGCGTGGCAGCAGCTGGGATCTGACACAGGAGGAAGACAGACCGCAGCTGGGCTGTGCAGGAGCAGATATTTCCCATCTGGTGGAGCCGGCAGCCCGGAGGCGGGTGGATAATGCTGTGGTTACACAGATATGCTACATCCAATCAGCTGTTCATATATAATTCAAGACATGTGTGATGACATGCTTTAAGCCCTGTAGAAGAATCCAAGATATGTATGAGACTACCAAGCACTTGCTTTGATGGATTATCCCAGCTGGCTGCCTTGGTGACATCCTTGCGCTCAGCACTACTGATATCCCCCTGTCCAGCATCACTCCTCTGCTGTGGTGATTTTCCATGGCTAGGAACAACCTGGACAGAACGAGGTAAAGAAATTATAATCGTCAACATCCTCTAAAAATTATTTCCTTGAGAAACTGAGTAATTTGATCAGATGCTTCCATCTTCTACCAACTGCCCAGGGCCAAGCACACTGCTTTCTTCACCAGCAGGACATTGTCTTGCTAATATTACAGGAATTATAAAAGGATAAATGAGTGATACCTATAATTTGATTCCATTTCCTGCATGGAAAAAGCATAATTAAATTTATTTAAGAAAAGAAGATATTATTCATCACAGAGCAGTCCCCTGGAAGCTCTTACAGAGCAAAGTAGAATAAGCCAAGCCCCAGAGTCAATTCTCTGAGTTAAAGTAATAAAATTTCTCCAGGAACATTCATAGATCTTTCACTAATGCTAATTCAGCCTCTTCCTCTGTTTATGCAATGATGAATTCTCTGACTGAATAAATCAGTTCCCTCATTATACTTTTCATGAGAAGAGAACTTAAATCAGTTCAGTTTGTTAAAGGTAATCAAGAACCACCTTAAGCAAAATCCAAGTGTTTGGAGCAAAATCCTCAAGCTGCTGATACTTTTCATAGATGAGCTGATAACAAACTTAGTGAACAACAACACGACTGTTTAGTGAATTAGTTTATTAATTCTCAAAGAGTTTGAATGCCACCACAGAAGCATATGAGAACAGATTGTAAAGCCCAAATATCTGTATATCCCATCCTTCCTCACTCTTGCCATACAGAACCGGATGCCCCCAGGACTATTTTCCATAGAGCTGTTTGCGTTCATAAACTTGAAAACATTAAAGATCGGAGTAGCAAGAAATGGTCTCAGCACAGTGCTCCGAGCAGCTCCTCAGAGAAGGATGCAATGATGTTATGATCACATTTGCCCTAATATTGGGCTGTTTCCCATCTCCTTGTCTGGTCATCATTTAGCACTGGTGAGGCTTTTGCAGCCACACAGCAGGGTGCTGCTGGCACGGATGGCTCCAGCTGCCTGCCCAGCAGAGCACAGGCTGAGCAGCACGAGGGGTGGGGGAACAGTGGAGACAAACTGCAAAGAGAAGAATCACAACCTGCCTTAGCAACAAAATGGGCTGAAAGGGGCTTTTGTCTTTGTATGCAAGGCAAATATGGCTTTCACATTAATTAAAAAGCAGGCAACTGGACCAGTCAGCTGCACTACTTCAGAAATGGCACATGTGGGCTTAATGTAGCTTCTGAAGGATGCATGCAGAGTAGTTACCTGAAATGACATTTTAAATGCTTTTTCAGGAGTTTCTCTCTCAGCTTGTGCCTCCAGTACATCAGGCAGGTGCAGGTTTTCCTCTGCAGAGCATTATGCATTGCAGTATTAACTTCCAGCAGGAAATGGGGCTATCCAGTACAAGATTACAGAGACAAATGTCTGCACTGCTCACGTGTCAGTGGAATACCTGCAGAAGTGTTGGCACCATGCAGCCATACAGACACAGGGCTGCGAAAAAACTTCTCCCTCTGTGAGAAGCCCCCAGCTCTGACTTGTGCTGCACCAGACAAGGCAATCAACAGATAGCAATGAAACACACAAAGGATTGAAACTGCTTGGAGTCTGATTTCACCTAATTATCCTAAAAGATGTTAGGAAAAGGTAACATTGACTTGTCTGTTTTATATCCTTCAACCATACAAATCTTTTCTGGCTGTTTTTTTCCCATACTCAAGTGGCCCAGGTTTATCAGGGCCTGATCTGGGGCAGGCTGCTTGGCTGCTTGGCTGCAGAGCCACGTTGTTCTCACTGTCTGTCTTTTCTGCTTGTAATACAGGCTGAAAAGGACATAGTTACCCTTGTGCGTGCTGTCCAGCCATTAATAAAGATATTAATAGATGTATCAGTACCTGTTTCAGGCCCTGCTGTCCACTAAAAGTGTCACTAATGATTTGCTGCTTGGGGTTAGTGTTGATTAACGATGAATGCACTGAATGTGAATTGCTCTGGTTTAATAGACTATGCTTGGGCCCTGGGACACTGAAAACACCTCTCCAGTAGCCCAAGTATTATTGCAACTTCTACATTTATCAGCTGAGCTTGAAAATATGCTTAGCTCAACACAAACCATTTCCTACACCATTCCCTATCAGTTTGCTCTATTTAATTAGCCATGATGATATTTTCTTGCTTCTTTTTTAGGACTTGCCTCATATCAAATCTTCATTCTGTTGGCACTGAAAGCAAACCAGTGGGACTGGAATTAGGTCATCCTGTTTCCACGGCTGCTTCCCAGACCCCCAGAGCCTTTCTGAGCAGCAAGACTTATTAATACTCCCCACACAATATTAGCAGTTCAGAGATCTCTCTGTGTGGTTAGCTGAAAACTCCCAAGTGCAGATTATCCATTCTGGTTGGCCTGAAGGAACAGGAGCCACAGCTGCTTGCTGGCTTTCCTGGGGAGGGGCCACCTCACCTCGTGGTCCTGCCCACCCTGTGCTACTGCAGACAAACTGCACTTTCAGCACCTGGGAAAACAGCATGTTCCTTCTGATCTGGATTTGACCAAACACTCTTACTTGCCCCGTATTCCATTTTTTTCTCCTTAGGACCTTTGTCTCCCTCATTGCTTGCCCATATTTCCTCATTTCTAATTCATATTTATTGCAGTGAACTTCCCCTTTTCACTGTTTGCTAGCTGTAAATAGTTACTTTGTTATGCATTTACTGCCCCTGAACTCAAGTTCATTTGCAAATCACCAGTACCCAGCTGTCTCAATGTGGTATTTGGACTTTCCAGGATAACATCCTAAAACCATTTTAAGTCAGGGCTGGAATGAAGGAAGCCACAGCTACCCAAGCAGCTCCATTATATGCTGCTATCAGCAGTAGTGAAGTAGTCTTCACATCGTGTTATCACAAGCAAAGATGCCATAACAAGTGGAATTGCTGAGGGAGGGAACTGAAGTCCTGGTAACTCCCTGCCCCTCCTTCCCCAATGAATCACTCCTCCATAGGGCAACACTTTTGTGGAACAGTAACAAGGTACTGTGGCCAGCAGTGTGAGGGAGAGGATTCTCCCCCTCCATTTTTCTCTGCTCTGGTGAGCCCTCACCTCTCTGGAGTGCTGCATCCAGCTCTGGGGTTCTGAGCATAAGAAGGACATCAACATGCCGGAGTGAGTCCAGAGGAGTGCCACAAAGATGATCAGAGGGATGGAGAACCTCTCCTATGAGGAAAGGCTGAAGCTCTGAGTTGGGGTTGTTCAGTCTGGAGAAGTCTCTAGGGAGACCTTATTGCAGCCTTCCAGAAACTAAAGGGGGCTACAGGAAATGTGGAGAGGGACTTTTTGCAAGGGCATGTAGTGATAGGACAAGGGTTAATGGCTTTAAAGAGGGTAGGTTTGGATTAGATATTAGGAAGAAATTCTTTACTGTGAGGGTGGTGAGATACTGGAACTTCTCTGGTCACCCAGAGAAGCTGTGGATGCCCCATCCCTGGAAGTGTTCAAGGCCAAGTTGGATGGGGCTTTGAGCAGCCTGGGTGGAAGGTGTCCCTGCCCATGGCAGGGGGGTTGAAACGAGATGAACTTTAAGGTTCCTTCCAACCCAAACCATGCTGCGATTCTAAGAGCTTCCCCACTTACCACTGATGACAGGCGTCAGGGCACCCCACTTTGAGCCTGGCTAACACCAAACACTCCTGCTGCTCCTGGGGCCTTCCTTGTGAGTCAACAAGCACATTAATCCAGGAGAAACCTGTCAGCTTTCCACAGGCTTTGGAAGTTGAATTGGTTCCCATAGGAAGCCCAGTAGCACAGGACTGCCTACTTCCATCCCGGAGAAGAGGTTTCTCCTCTGCAGCAGTTTCATAGTAGCAGATCTCAGCTGCTCATGCAACCATCAGCTTCCTTTTTAGCTAGAGTTTGTAGTTTAAAATGTTTGGGGATTTTTTGTTTGGTTGGTTTTGTTGGTTTTTTTTCTTTCCCAGCTTCAGACAAATTAATCCTTCCCTTTAGGCAGTATAATTGTATAGTATGATCAGCTGAGTATTTCATTTGGTTTAAACTTCAGAAATGTAATCAGCTAAGCAATACACTGACTTTAAGTTCTGAAATAATTTTCATCTGGCAGGAGTAAGATTAGAGTAGGCTTACCCTTGGGCTGGAAACAAACACAGGCTTTGGAGAGTATAGCATAAAATTGGAGAAACATCAAAGGTATTTCAGGCCCAGCAGTAGAACACCTCAAAATACGTCACTCAGACTGAAACCTTGCAATGTTTTTGCAGATTTTCAACTTCAGAGCATAGATAACGAGCCATTTCTCCTGCTGTCTGCTGCAATTTGTGTGTCTCTAGCAAGATGATCTACTGTCATATCATGTTCATTAACTGCTGGGAAGATGGCCACAAAGGATCTGTACCTTTTGCATCTGTATCATTGGTGGAGGTCAGTAGTAGAGGGAAGGAGAAAGTTCACCCTTCCTTGGCAAATAAAGGGGAGATGAAAGGTGAAGAGCACTCGTGTTGGGTGACGAACTGTACAAGTTTTGACTTTAGAAGTATGTCTAAGTAAATAAAAATCTCCATCTAAGGCTGTAAATTGCTTCCAGTGTTCCTCAGATAGATTATCAGTCAGTCAACCATTTAGGAATTCAAAACATTGCTACAGACTTTCCCAGATTAAAAATAAATCTTCCACATCATCAGAAACATGTAGGAGCTAAAAAAAGCTTCTTTATGGAAAGACTAGAGATCTGCCCTGTCAGACATACTGAAGCACTCAGTCCCTGAATTAAAGGAGATGCAGGACTTCTGCTGTTGTCATCCCTGCATGCAGATAAGTGTGCTGCACTGCAGAGTCAGTGTGTGTGAAAGACAAACTTTGGGAAAAGGGGGCTTATAACCAGCTTGAAACATGTACCTCCTTTCATTCCAAGATTGTTGAAGCTTAGACCATCTTTCCTTTCTCTCCCTCCAAAGCTTAGACAGGTGGGAAGCAGACTTTGCTCATGCTTTGGAGAAAATTGTGTTCAAGGATATAATTCCAAGCCAGGTCTGGCCATAATAAACTGGAAATGTCACTGAAGCAGAGCTATGAAGTTTCATTTTTGCTCTCTAGAAATCTTCCTAGGTCCTAGAGACAAGAAAAATGTACAAGACTCCTCGAGGAGACATAGAAACCTCAGGAAGGGAAAGAGTTAGTCAGAGGAGACTCATGTCTTGGACTCCTCTGTTCTTCCTGCAAGGATGCATTTATTTTCCTCATTTTAATAGGCTGCATAAAGATCACCCTGAAACCTAGCCCCAGACCTTCCCTTCAAGATCCAAAGGCAGACATGAACTAAAGGTCCTTAAAAGAAAGCACTTTGGGTTTTCTTCAGCCCGTCCCAGGCAATGTGAAGCTAAACCAGACAGCTGTGGAAAAAAACAAGCCAGAATCAGCTGGGCAGAGCCAGGGGCAGCCTTGCTGCCGACAACCATGCTAGCTGCAATGGAAGAGTGACCCTGACTGTGTAACAACCTGTGGCAGGCCTGTCAAGAGAGCAATGTGAGTGAAGCCTGGCTGTGGCTTCTCAGCTTCTTCAGATCAGTGGTTTTGATCTGTCCAAGCTCAAGAGTGAGAAGTCAATTCTATTAACTCATTGCTGAGGCTTTTAGAAGTCAGTCTTTGAAGCAGGCAATGAACTTCTATTCAGAACCTAATTGGGTATGAGGGGCTTGTTTGTTTGTGTTTAAATACATTTCAACTCCTTTCCTATTTCCTGACAGAATTCAGTTCTGAAGCTCATGCTGTTTCCTTTTCTGCCACACATCCATATTTTAAAGTTCAAAATGTATCTCATGAGTACTTAACCTTAAATGCTGAACTAAAGCCAAAGCTCTTTGAAAATAAGCATTAGGCTTTCCTTGAAGCAACTGTTGTTTCAGTCTTTGTTCTGGAAGCAGGACACTGACACATAAGACCTTCTCCAAGATTATGTGATTTCACCATTTAGGAATGGCCAGGAGGTGAGCCCTGGAAGTACCTAGGAGCTTGTGCTTTCAGCTGTTAATGCTGCTAATAAGAAGCTGTGGTTTTTAAAGCAAAATATAGTCCTGGGACCACATTACACCTAGAAACCTGCAACTCCTGTAGCATCCAACCAAAAGTGCTAGACATACCCAGAGGCATCGTCTGGCTGCGAGGGACCTGCTCCCCCTTCAAAAGTTCAAATTCAAACATTTTTTCCTTTTTATAGGAACATACAAAGTGTTTTTACTCGTTTGCACCACATAGCTCCAAGCAGCCAGAGTGCAAACAGCAGTTTCAGCAAAGGCACAGCTCTGATCAGCTCTGAAAGCAGCAACAGTGCCAACCTACAGCTGCACAGCAATGCCAGAGCTGCTGGTGAGACCACGCAAGACTAGAACTGAAGATATCCACAAGACAGGGAAGCTGAGCCTGCCAGCCATATCCCAGAACAAGCAGTTCACTGGCTTGGCCAGTCAGCCCAGGAGGTAGATATTATGTGTCTACAATAAAATAATAATATAAAAAAAATCATACCCATACCACCCAATTTGGAAAGGACCATTCTCCCACATTCCAGACAATGGCAAGCATACAAAGCTGCATCAGCATCTCCCTCTTGCTCTCTGGAACAGAGATCACACAAAGTGGAAAAGGGAGAAAGGATCCTCCAGCATTTTCTCACCAAATGATAAACGAGCAGGGCTGGGCTCAAGGCTCTGCTCCAGGTATTTGTGTAAGGAACTGTTTCCATTTCCTTTGCCCTTTGCATTTCAGACAAAAGATGAACAAACCCCATCCTGAATAATGCAATAGGCTGATGCTTAGGATGCTCAAGCAAAAGGCAGAAGGCCCAAGTTCAAGTCCTTGACTTCAGTCAGGCAAAGTAGAAACATCAAATTCAGATGGCTTATTTCCTCTGATCACAGAACACACTGATGTCTGGGATTTCTCTGCTTTTGACCCACACAACCACTGAAGAAAACTTTGGCAAACTTGGAGCTTCCCATAACCAGTGGGGTGTTGGTTTGGGTTTTTTTATTGAGAGGGGGGTGGTTGTGGTGTTCGTTTTCTCTTTTTTTCCCCCTAGAGAATTGCCATTTTCTCAGATGTTTGAAATAGAGTAGAGCATTAGCTGGGCTAATTAGTGCATCCTGACACAGCTGCAGGAGTGTGCTGATGTGTTTTATAAATTATGTATGTGCTAGGATTAGTTTATTGAAGAATTCCTGAAGAACCACGTGCATTTGCACACAGTAATTCAGCTGTTGCAGCCATTTGCATTTCTCTAGTACTTTGAAGATCTTGCAGCACAGGACTGAGCTTCCCAGGTCTGACAGAGACAAGCACTGGGTGCTTGTCTGAGTGGGTGAGAGAAAGCATCAGGTGTAAAGGGCCAGTACCAGTGCCTGTAAGAAGGAGATGAAAACTCACTAACACAGAGCATTTTAACTCAATTGGGTAGTAACAGCAATCTTGTCTTGCTCTCTTCCATAAACAGCAAAATAAATTAACTGCAAATGAAAGCAGCACAAGAATTTAGTAATATCGAGCCACATCAGCTCATGATGACTACAAATGAGCAAGAGACCTCTATGCATTCATGAGGATGTGACAATGCAGGCAAGTACAAGACCTCAGAAATGGACCTAACCACATTTATTTTCTTTAAATGTTTGAGGAATAGTGACTTCCCACCTACCAAGTGACATAGGTTATAAGTAGAGATTAGGATCAGGTGTCAATCACTTACTCTATTATGAAACTTAGCATGAAAAAATCCACTGCAAATTTTGGAGGAAAGGTTCTGAAATAAGTCGTCCTTCCCATTTATTACTCCAGCTGAGACAGGCTGGATTTCAGAATTTTCTGCAAACAACTGGAAAAAACCTGTGCCCTTGCATTCTCAAGGCAGCTGTATCTTTCTGCTCATACTTAGTCTGTGAGAGCTGCTTCTAAACAGCAAAGTGTCATCTCCATTGAGCCATTCACCTTGGAGAAGACTCGCCAGCTTTGGTAAAATGTTCACTGGAGAGCTGGAAATACCTCAGATGAACTTTGGTTGATAGATCTCATAGCCTCCTGCATCTCTACAAGCAGTTAATACCCTGGCCTGGACAGGCCTCATGCTTGCTCATCAGAGAAGAGTCAGCTTTGACTCTGTTTAAACAGAGAAAGCTGAAATAAGCAAATACAGTCTGTGACCTTGTAGAAATATAAAAAAGAACTTCATTAAAGATCAATATTTCTCTGTCTAACATGTTCTGGGGAGACGTAAGGGAGGCTTTTTCTTTCCCACTGATAAGGTTCTCTGGAGATGAACCGTACAAGGTGGCCTAGCAAATTTCCTGCCATAACAAGCCACATGGTAAGCAAATAGTGACTAACAGGGTAGTTCAATATTTACACAACCTTTTTCAGTTTTAAGTACATGGCAGATTACTAGAAAAAGTAAAATCTCTTCAGATAAATTAATAAAGATTTTCAACTGACCAGTTTACTCTTTTCCCAGAAGTAGGGAGTGACAATCCCAAGCACACAGCAAAACTCTCATGGAAACTGTGGGTACAGAGCGGGATAAACAGCCCAGTGTAGGGGGCGAGAGCAACCACACAGGATCAATAACAGAGTGAAGCAAACTGCTCAGAGCAGCTCTTCTCGGTGCTGGCTGCCTGAAGAGAACATGCTGCTGCTTGCTGGCTTGCTTTTAGGGGCCTTTACAACATAATGGAGGTGCCTGTTGCTATTTAACATTTGTTTATGTGAGGAGGTGAACACACTGCTTCAGAAGCTTCAGTTCTTGCGTGCACTGAAATTTCCTGTGAACAAAAGGTTGAGCTTGCAGCTTGCCTTCCTCCTCCTGCCTGACAGAAACTAGAAATAGGAATGCAGACAGCATGGGAGGTTGTCTTGGGGGAAACCACAGCAATCCTTTATGCCCAAAGCCTGTTCAGGAGCAGGGAGGTTGGATTAGATGACCTCCAGTGGTCTCTTCCAACCTTACCCATTCTGTGATTCTGTAACACCAAGTCTGGGAACTTTTATTCTGCTTCTGAAAACAAACAAAAGAACGAGAAAGTGAGACCACAAGGCATTTGGGAAAACACCAGAAAAAGACGACCATGGTCAAAGAAGGGTAGAGATGCTCATTCACCAGAAGTGAGAGATGACAAAATTTTTCAATGTAAAGACCTTTTAAAACATAAAAAAGTTTTGACTCAGCAATCTCAAGATTTTGGCTAAAACCCAGAATTTACAGTAAGATGTTTATACAGTTGAGGAAAACACTCCTGTAGTGATCTTGACTGCAGTGATGTACTATATAGTAAGTACAGAAGTATTTTATCAACAAGGTAACAATGTATCAGAGCTTGTTCTTATTGCCACTTTTGCTTGTGTTTGCAAACACCCCTTCGCCTTTCTCACCTAGAAAAGCAGACCCAGTGTGGGCAGACAGCCTACAACACACTACTTACAGTAGGTGTAAGACAATGTTTCAGGTTGTGTTCTTCACTCTCCCTCCCATACCCTTCCCTCACAGCATCCCTTCTGAAATGCTCCTTCACTTTCATCCTGTTTTAACAGGGCATCTTCCTACTTTCTCAAGGTACCAGGGAGTTGTGGATATGAAATAATTATTCTGAGGCCAGTGCTCTACAGCAGTGTACTGCTAGAGTTACATTGAAAGTAAAAATTTCCAATTCATTAAAATAAACTAACCTTTCCTCAGTATTAGGCTTGAAAGCCTTTGAAAATTAGAAGGTCAAAAGAAGCCTCTCTTTCTGTTGCACACTCATGTAGTTTTTGTGTCTTTTATAGATGGTTTGTTTTCCCTTCATACACTGACTCTTCTTACCTTGTTGCTAGGGAAGCAAGTGCAATTCCACCAATTCCAGCATGCCGGAATTGAGATGACTCACCAGATACTCCACTCAAAACACTGCCCAGGCAAGAAAGGACTTTGTCCACCACAGAGTACTCAAGTTCTTAGCAGCAAGAGCTGTGCTCTTGCTCAAGTTCTGATTGCCAGACTTGAAGACCCAGCCTCCCCATATGTGGGGACAGTTCTCTGAAGCTCTCCCTTACATGCAGAACTCTGCTAAACAAATCTACCCATCTGCATTTTCAAATATTAGCAGCACAGTGATGGAAAACCAACCCTGATCTCCACTCCCAACCTGTTTTGGGCTACGAAAACTGCTAAAAAAGCATTTTTCAGACTTTACCAAATGTTGCTGTTAACATGAATCAGTTACATTATCCATACTTCAGCTATTTTCTGTTTGGTCTGCTGCTTCCCAAAAGTAAGAACATGGGGGAAGGGTGGGCACAACTGAGATATATCCCAACACCCAGAACCATATTCTTAATAATAATAATAGTAATAATAATAATGATAACAACAATAAAGAAGAAGAATGTCTATGTTTTAAGATCACAGAAAGGTATGTTTCAATGCCTGATTTTTAGAATCCCTATGTTAGAATGAGGTCTACAGCATAATACCTGCCTCTTGCCAACAATCATACTTCTGTATAGTGATGACACTGTGTTATTCAGCTCTTTTCTTTAAAAAAGCCCACAAAATTGAATGTCACCATGGGAACAGTCAAAAGTTGATTTTGGAAAGAGGCTCGTTTCCTATAGCTTTTCTGTTGGCATAAAAATAATGTCACTGAACTGTATCAGAAGTAAGTGCTTTATGAAGTATTATCTCTAAAGATACCAGCCAGTTCTGAAAATATCCTCCCTAATGGTTGCATTTCTTTACTTTCTCAAGCAGAATAAATGGCCCAGAAAGACTTCTTCCCTGTTTTCCTCAACAAGAAATAGACCCTAATTGTGTGATCTACCAGCTGTGTGATCTAACTCCACCATTCTTCAGCCTTCAATATGTAGTGTCAGTATGGAAAACTTCCTCCTTAGAAGAACAATTAAACCTTAAAGCAGTCATCCTGGTTGGCTGGCTGAACAAATGACACATGTTCACACAAGAATTATTCAGTCAACCATCTTAATAAGGATTTACTTTAAACAGAACCTTGTATGGGTACACTAGACTCAGTCTCATTAAGGAGCAAGTTGGCTTTTTATACAGCATGAACCACTGTCAATCTAAAACAGACCCACTGAAGAACGGAATGGAGAATCAAACGCAATGTTTCAGACCCAAGCTCTATGTGCCTTTAATACTTTCTTTTTCCTTTTCTTTTTGAGAGAGTGCACACTACGACAGACATTTGCATTTATCATGTTTTTAACTTCTTTTCTAAGGATGAACTCTCTGAATCTGCATCTTCCAACTCTGCTCTGTGTCTTTTCAGTCCTCCAAGAGATTGAGTGCTCTCACTGCCTGCAGGATGCAGGTCAGCAGTATCTTCTCTTGTGATCACATTGTAGCTGTTGGAGTCCATGTCAGACAGGCAGCAGTCTTTGTGCAAGGTCACACCCACCTGTACAAGGTTGCCATTATCAGCATTTGAGTGCACCTGTAGTCCTTGCGTCACAGTCTCCTGCTCTCCGAAACTCTGTCCATTGTTGAAGCATGAAGGGTGAAGATGCAAGTGGCCATTATTGTGGTTAACACAGGAGGGATCGAGGCTCCTCTCCTCACTGCCATCAGTCTGGTTTCTGGAGCAGTGACCTGACATACTACAGATAGCAACAGCAGAGAACGGGGGGACCAGTGAATGATGGCTTGGTGCTGGTTGACAGTTCTGACTGTTTTTCTGTTCCACAAGTCCTGCGGTCTGAATGCAAGGTTCTTCGGTACAGCTATTTAGCCCTTTGCAGTTGGCTTTTCCATTGAGCTTTTTAGTCTCAAAAGAATGCTCTACACCTCCACTGCTTGTGTCTTCAGATGTGTTTTCTTGACCCTCCATCCGCCACTGATTGTCACGTTCATGAGCTTGACCATTACTAGAATTTTCCATTCCACCACATTCTTTTAAACTTTCTCTGTTGTGGCTTTCAGCAGAAAGAGCTGAGGAACCCTGAGGAACTACTGAACTTAAGTTCCTAGCATCTTCCTTAGGTAGCGAGTGAGCTGCATTGTGCCTTCCACTGGTTCCTGGTTTCCCTTCATCATTTTCTCCATCTCCTCTGGAGGATTCACCATCTTTACCAGCTGAATATGATATGTAAGAATAATGGAGCCATTTGTAAGCTTTGTAAATCTTTCTCTCCACTGATTCACTGTCTGAACAAGGGGATGTCCTTTCTTTAAGAACTTCTTTGTTGGCTGAACTCCTTTCTGGTGAAGAAGCTGGAGAAGAAGAAAGATCATCTACTTTGATCTGGGGATAATCATATATGTCCTCACCTATGTAAGGGGTTACATTCTCCGTGTTAGTGCTAGTCCTTTCCTCCTTTTGCACCTTCTGTCGGCGCCTCAGTGCATTGCGTTGCCTCATTGATGTGCGTCTTTCATTCAGTTCCTCTTCATCTTCTGTACTGCTGCTGCTGGAGCTGCTGGATTCATTCTCCTCAGGGCTCGGGGATGGTGGCCGTGGGAAAAGGTCTGTATCCAGTTCTGCCTCACAGGTATTGTCATCAGAGTCAGACTCATTGGAAAGGGCCAGGAGACGTTTATCCTGATACTTTCTCAGTGCAGAGAGCCTCTGCTGACGGGAAGACACGTCTTCTCTGGCTGAGGGGGACGCAGTTGATCTTAAGGCCCTTAAGTTATAGGCAGTTTCATCAGACTCTTCAGCCACATGTGGTGGGGAGTGATGCAAAGAGGTGGAGGACTCTGACTCGCTATAAGCGGAGCGTTCACTTACTCCCGCATGGAGCTGCAGGATTGTGCTCTCACTGAGGTCACTGTCTGAATCAGAACTCCAGCCCTCGATCTCCCGGCGCACAAGAGAGTCAAAAAAGGCCATCATCCGTGGATCTTCCTGCACTGACTGGTTGGCATAATCATGGGACAAACCACTACCACTGTTCAACACAAGACTGATGTACTCTTCATGAGTGTAGAGGCAACGTGAATCATCCTCGATTCTACCATCCAGGTCCCCTGTGCAGTCAGGCTGCTTGTAGGGACTCCAGATCTGTAACAGAAAATTAAGAAAAAACAAACATATGTCTTTGAATTCATCAACTATTATAAGCATTTGAAATGGAACAGTAGCTCAAATACCCAGAATACCTGCAGGTTGTGGATTGTTTTTATTAATTTTTACCCCTCAGTATCACACTTACAAAGTATTACAGAGCTGTGGGATTTTTTCTTCCCCTTTACAAATGTGTTTTCCCTGCATTTACTTCTCCCATCCAGAATACAAAAGCTCTCACGCTGCAAATTATGCATCATTTTGGTAATTCATTGTGTGATAATTCCTCCCAAATTGCAGGGCTCTATTTTTAGGTAATAAGGGATGCTTACTCACTAACAGTAAGAATAGTTTGTTGCCTATAATACAGTCTTACTAATGAAGCCACTTGTTTCCCAGGAAACTAGAGTTGCTTGTGCCAGTGGTGTAGAGTAACATTTCATCCAGCTACGAAAGTCAATCCCACCTGATCAGCAGGCAAGGAGTTGAATGCATGGAGGTGAAAAGTAAAGCTGCACTACTCCCTTTAGGGAACAGTTACAAAGAAAAGAAATCTTCCAGCATCCTCTGAAAACACAGGAACAGTTTTAATGGGGAAAGTTGAAGAGTTTTACTGAAAGCTACTTTTGAAGTGTACTGATTTCACCAACAGCAAGAGTCTTGACTACACTGTCCATCTGTCCTTCCCTCAATTTTCCTGGTATAGAGAGGAAAAGGGAAAAAACAAAGCTCCAAAGAAGATCCACCAATATCCGTAAGAAACTGGTAATCCATAGCAAACGTAATAATTGGGTGTCCTCATCCTTCTCAGATTTACTCACAGATTTGGGGGCAATGGGATTATGATGTTCTGTGGACAACCACTATCACTTTGGATCAGTGGTTAATGGGATGAACAATGCCTTACTGTAAGCAGAGCCAGTATGTAGCTTATCTACAACAATGCCTTAATGTTCTGCTTGTAAAGATCTGATCACAGCCATGCTTTGGTTTTACCATGCTAACAAGCTCAGGGGAAAAAAAAAAATCTATGCCAGATTGGACTTTTGGGATAGTATTTGGAAAAAAAAATCTAACCATTTTCCCAACAGAAATTATTTAAGTTTTGTTCCAAATGGACAAAACTGCTAACGAAAAGAGTGTTTTGCATGTATAAATGACATAATCAGCACTCATTTTACAGATGCCTAGTTAGCACATGCAACATAACCCAATACTACCATGACAAGCAATATAAGAAAAGCCCACAAGAATGCCACTTACTCTGTATTCACTGAGATTTTCAACAGTGTACAGAAAAACGTTACACCTTTAATAATGACAGCAAAATGAAATAAATTATCTCGCAACTACTTGTCCACAACAGCTGAATTTAAGATGAACAAGTAAACTTTATTCTGGAAATCTCCCAAATTTGAAAGCATTTACTTTGCATCCTCTGTAATTTATCTTTAACAGAGCTTCCACATATGATCTGGCTAGATAGATAAAAGAGACGGTATTGCAAAATTAAAGTGGGCTGCAGATATACTTTCTTCTGCACACAATCATCAAGCTGCCTTTCAGAGCAAAGGGAAAGGAACTTTACACTGCATTACATTAGGCTGTTTCTAGGAACATCTCAACATCCAGGTGTATTTGCTATTGGTACGTAATTGCTATTTTTATTATTTGCAGTACTTCAGCAAATTCTCTCCCAGTGCAGTTCTTTAATATGACACTTGAAATCAGAATGAAGACAGTTCTCTGTTGCTTGGTTCAAGCACTGCACTTAGCAGACACATAGCCCAAAGGAGAGGCATCCCATTTGGATGAAGATAACAAAACCCACTCTAAGCCTACTATGTGCAGAATTTCAGCAACCATACTTAACCTTTTTGAACTATTCAAGAGAAAAGAAAGAATCACTCTTCATCCTCAATTTCCCAGGCTTCACTTCCTCGAGACAATGTAGGAAAGAGCTTTCTCTCAGTGAATCCAAGACAGAGATTGTTGATTTGTGGATACACCAAGTTTTTTAACAGAAAAAAAAGAACTCTACTTGGTGAAAGGACTATTCTTGCATTGCTGCCTTCTTGATGATTTATGTAACTTGTGTTCAGTACCTTCTCTCACAACCTGTCAGATCTTTTCCCCCTCTGTCCCACTACTGAGCATTTCAGCAAGCAGATCAGATCTTTTTAAGAATCATGTAACTTCTTGTAAACGCTTCATACTGGGTGCTTAGACAGGCTGGCATGCCCCTTCCTCAAATAATCTTAGCGGTGGTTGATTGATCACTAGGTTTTATATAGCCTTTTTTATTTTTTAAGCAAGAGAATTAGAAAATGCTTAGATCCTGCATGAACCAATATAAATGGAGGAGAGGTAGTCTGCTCTGAAGTCCCTCTGAGAAAGGTCTGTTGCGTAATGAAATTAATCTGAAAAGCTACATAAAGTGTGCGCAAAGATATTCCACATCCTTGCTAGCACGACCACATCTTTCTGCTCTCTCTGCAAGCATCAGCGAAAACAGAGCAGGGTAAAATATTGAAAAAATAGCTACAAAGAGTCCATAGTGAGGCTTTTCTGTTCCAAGAGAGATTTGTTCACAGAGAAGAAGTATGTAATAAAGAGAAGTCAAGGGAATTCAGGATGAATACCTGTTTGTAAAGGATCGGTTGTCTCTGGAGAATGATATCCCTGCATTTTAGATATTTTGTTATGAGGGAGGGCGAAGGCCTGCCAGCGTCACAGAAAGAAATCAGACTGAGAATCTATCCTTGGCAGAACTGGGAAGACTTTAAACTGGCATCAACTGATGCAGTGCTCTCTGTGGCATCTGAAATAGGCTTCTTTGTAAATGGAATGCCTTTGCCTTTTTCTCATCCTCTGACTGATGCCACATTGAAGAATAATGTAATCAAACTGGAGTTGGCAAATCAACCCACTGAAGCAACAATTTATCAAGAACTTCTTTCTCTGTCAGAAGATTAAGGAGATGAATATTATTCACTGATGACCTGAGTACAGATATAAAAATACGAACAATAACAGAGAAATGGGAATACGAAACTGGTTCTCTACTTCAGTAGATATCTACTGACAGCATCTTTGAATTGATGTATTCCATAGTGGCAAACTCCCAAATTTTAAAACAAAAAAGTAGTTATGCCTGTAGCATGAGAATAATTAAAACCAGCTATATTAGATTATCTGATTAGGCAGAGGCAGATAGTCACAATGACATTAATCTGTCACCATAGCAACGTGTGCAAATAGACTTTGTTATCTCTGACATACTGATGATTTTTAAACAAATGGGACCTACAACAGTTGGGCTCTGTTACACAATATTCCATTTTCAATACAAAACAGAATTTCTTTCTGAAAATTGTTATGCACTTCATCTATTTTATCTTTCCTGGAACTGTGTCCTAACTGCATAATTCTCCATGGCCCTCCTCTAAGCCCAACACATCCGAGGGAAGGCCTCATTTATTTCTTCTGCAATGCAATCTGTTTTCCTGCCAGCACATCCCAATGTCTTGCACACTTAACTGAGGGGAAAGTGGTATTTTTCTCTTTTGTATTGCTTTAGCCCTTGTGGTGAATGCTTGATGCAAATGATTCATTTAGTTTGCAGCTGCAATTTTTCATTTTCAGACAATTTTACTGAAGTAAATGAAGGGCAATGAACAATTCATTGGGGTTGACATGTCCACCACACACTGTCTGGAGCTGAGGCTTCTAATGTCTTCTGTTAATGAGATTGTTGGGTCTTATTTTTGGTCCTGGCAGAAATCAAACTCTAAACCAATGAATTACTGAATTGTATTCTTGTGGGTGCTTTACAACAAAATAAAACTAAAGCAAAAAAACCATAACCAAAAACATCAAAACCATTCTTGTGAATACTACTCCTTTCCTTGGGACTGGGCCTGAGATGAATTTGTATCTCATTTGCAATCAGCATTAAAATAGCAAATGTGTTGGCAGAAGCTCATGGAATTATTGAATGGCTTGTCTCTATTATGGCTTGATGCTGGTGCTATCAGTTCCTCCCTTCTTGAAGTACTAAATTTAGGCCAGTTAGTCTAAAAATTAAGTGCTCAGACAAACAACTACTTGCATCCACATTTTTAATTCATCACAAAGTCTCTACAATTGTTTCTACAATTGCAACGAACCACAGTGAAGTTATCTTCTGTGATTTAATTCCAGAAAGGAATTATAATTGAAGGATAATAAAAACCAGGACACTTTTAAAGAAAGTGATTAAAGCAAATAAACAAAAAGGAACAAAATAAGAAAACATAAAAAACTTAACTATGATTTTCATTTATGGTTCCTTCTCCTGTCATTTCAATTTCTCTGAGCAAGCACATCAAGCATATATATAGGGGAAAGAACGACAGCCATGCAAAGGAGAGACTAAAACAGTGTTCCCAGCTGTTTTTAATGCAGTAAATGACCCCTCAGAACTGCTGGTGCTGTTTTTCCTGTTTTGCCCCTCTGCTAGTGGCAGTTACTAGTCTCCAACCTATCCACAGAAGTAGATGGAATGAAGAGAAAACCACCTTTGTACAGTCACCCCCAAACCACTGTGCACTAAAACAGTTCCTTTAGAGAGTGAAGTCAGGCAGCTCAGACAAGACACAAGCATTGAAGCAACCCAATCCCCAAACAAGGCACATTACAAGCTGAGACAAAAGGACATACAACAAAAGGGTAAAGAGTTCTGGCTTGCTAATAAACTTAATACATTAAACACCTTTCCCTTAATTTGTTTCTAGCTTGCAATGTTTGGGGAATTCAGTTCCTTCAAAGCAGCTACACAATTTCCACTGCACACACTGTGACACAACAGGCATTCTCTAAGGAAGCGCTCAAGCAGAGGTGTCTTTGAAAGAGTTACACAACCTGTGACTGCAGCCTTAATCAAACTAACCTTTTAATCACTAGGCAAAAAAAATGCCCTGCCAAAACCCTAGCAGAAGTACACAAAAGCAACACAGGGGATGTTTATACCAATGCTAATCCAACAGTCTAAGCACACTCATGCAGGAAGGATTCATAGGGTGAAGGGTCAGCAGATCTAGAATCCAAAAGGGAAAATTTAGGCTGCATGAATCAAGTTCCCAAAGCAAAAAAATATGCCCCTGGCAAAACTCTTGTTAAACAGTTGCAGTTTGACTGCTTGGAAATTGAAAAATCAGTGAGGTGCTAAGACTGTTCAATGCACTTTTGTTCAAAGCCTGTATTTAATATATTTGTAATCAAACCTGTCAGGCAGGCACAGATGAAGAAAAAAGAACTAAAGTACCAGGGAAGACAAAAGAGAAGGAAAGCTGAACTGCAGTCAGAACCCAAATGCTGACAGTAGCTGTAATGCAAGGAATGCAGTGGGGCATTGAGCCGTGGTCCCAGGATTTTGGGGCAGTTCTGGTCCATAAGTTGCATATCATTAAAACATTCCTTTGCAGGACAAGTTCATGCTGTCAACTTGTAGCTGACAAAAACATTTACTAATATTATAACAGCATTATTTATAGCCACATGCAGGTAAGACTTTCATCAAGGCATTCAACACATAGTTAGGATCAGCAGCAGTTCTTATTATCCTACTTCAAAATTAAATGGTTATAGCTTTTTTCATCCTGTTGGTAGACCTAAATTACAGCAAAATACCTATGGCAGCAGAATGCAAATCACATTAGTGTAGCATACTCCTTTGCCTTCCCAACCCTCATATAACAAAATTGCTTTTGCCTTGCTCCCATAATATTGTCTGTCTTTCCTTAAGGAAAGAAAATTTCAGAACCTAACAAAGTTTCTTATCTCTTTTAGTTCCACAGAAAAAGGTAAAAAACTTCCTAAAAATACTGTACATTGTTAAAGGATTCAGAAAAGACATGTTGTGCAAGGAATTAAGAGTCCTTCCTCTAGAAGCCACAGAAAAGGTATGTTGAATTGATTCAATGCACAAATACATACAAAGTTATACAAGGGCTTCTGAGGTGTTATTTGGACCAAATTCATCCAGGTCAGTCTAGGCTAAGGTTCAGCAATACTCTTTGGAGATACTTTTATCTTACTTACTTTTAAAGTTACTTATACTTACTTACTTTTAAAGTTTAGACCGGAGTATCAGAAGTTGTAGGAGATCAAATTACAACTGTGACCAAACTCACCCGAGAAGGACTGTTTGCATGATACTTCAGCCATGTATGGAATTAAACTAAAAAAAAAATTCCTTTTTCAAGGTACAAATCTAGAAAATTCTGATCTTATCCCTTATCTCTGAAACCTTTGAAACTGAAATGAAGTTTAAAATTGAAATGCCCAATTAAAAATCTGGATCTGTTTAGCCAACAAATGAGACATAACATCTTATAAAACAATAAGGAGAAGACAGGATGGGTGTGAAATAGAATGATGCTGAGCAAAACAAAGCATTTCTTCCTGAAACATTGAAAGAACACATTTTCTGATAACTAATCTTACCTTTATTATCTTTTCAACGCCAGAAGAACAGATCATGTAAGTGTGAGGATTAAACCGCACTTGGTTTACAATTGACCGATGACCTTTCAATACCATAAAAGCTCCATTGACGACCCTGCCAATGCCACCTAGACGAAAACAAGCACACATGGACATGAATAATTAAATCTTCATATTACTTTCGGTCACAGTCATTTAAAGTCCTATTATACTTGACAATGCGCTTCAGCTTCATTTTGTAAAATTTTTAGGCCTGTGTTGGCTGCAGAATTCCAATTTTATGAGCAATGCCCCTATGAGAAGCTGCATGTTTGATGAAAAGCATCCTTCCTGCATATTAGGACTTAGAGGCTTGCTTTGATTCATCTAAACAAACAATGAAGGTTTTTGACCTAATATGACAAATATGCGAATGAGAACAACATACATAGTGATATCACCAGTGAAACTGGAGTACCTAAGGCATGACACAGTTTGTAAATCTGAAGCAGAGACAAATAAAAGAGGATGACTTTTAACAGCTATACTATTTTTCAAATTTATTTTTTAAATCGTCAATTTATTACTCTCTCAGTTGACTCTAGTCTGATGAATAGAAAGGACCCGAAATAACACATCTGAACAGTGGGTTATATCATTCTTTGTCACAAGGCAGTGAATTAGCCAAACTGGAATGCTTTTGTGCTCGTGGTAAAACCCAAAACAGAAGTCAATTAACTTTTCTGCTTGGTCATTGACTCTTACTAGGTCTATAGACCAAAGCAAGAAACTGTCACGCAGTATTTTTTTCATATTCATAGATTCACACAATTAAAACCACAAATTCATTAGAAAGCACACCTCTGTATCTGAATAAAGAAGTGTCCATCAACATGCTATGACTAAACATTTTCAGTGAAAGAAAACAAAACTTAAAAGCCAGGAAGTAAAAACTGGCAATCACTTCAGATGAAGATCGACTTGCTATTTAAAACTTCACAGGTTCTAAGTACACCTTACAGAAAGTTAAAATAATTTCATTAGCTTCTGTGTTACTTATAGTCATCTTTGCACTAAACAAACTTCATGTTCCTCTTGTTGGATATCTTCCTTTGACCCCAGAAGGAGCTACTTCAGCTGAAACAGCTATGTTAAGCCCTATGTTGAACAACTTGTCTTCTAAAACAGTTAGAGTTCTCCTGTAAGGCACATTTCCTAAAGAAAAACTTGCATTACCACTGAAGAGTAGCAAGACAGAAGGGTCAAGGAAAAAAAAAAGAAAAAGAAAAAACCATTCTTATATCACCTTCCATTTGTTAGGTTACATAAATGATGAAAACAACTGCAGCTAATGACCTTGTGTACAGCCCCTCTCCTCTCAGTGTGCTATCCCTTTCACTCATTATAACTGCACTCCGAACACCTGACTGATGTTTAATTTGGAGTACAAACCATGATAAGGTTGTAGAAATGAGGTGCCATCCAAGTCCTAAAAATCCAGAGACAGATCTTTTACTGCTTCTGGAAAGTGTTCTGCTTTGCACAATTTTTGCACACCAAACTGCTGTCTCATGGCACTTTGGGATGGAAAAATAAAGTTCCTGAAAAAGGGAAAAGTGATGGCAAATAACTCCAGGGACCAAAATGCATGGCCCTTTAAAAGACTGTTTATAGAATGAAGTCTCATTTAAAACTAAGAAAACTTGACAGGGAGACTAGCTAATCACTAGCTAATTAACTTCTACATGTGTTCACTGCACTGAGACTGAGTTACCTGGAGCAGTTCTCTTATTAGGGTGCATTTGTATTGTCTGTAAAGATTCAGGGATACATTCTGCCTTCAGCCATGGGAGCAAGATTTCACCACTATCAGCAAATTTGACTGGGAAGTAACTGATTGGAGTGCAAGTTCATTAAATGCCAAATTAAGCTCTGTTGATTTTCTTTTCCATTTTATGAGATTCCTTATGTCCTTTCATTCTGCTCATCCTGCTAAACACTTAGGGCTGATGGCAAGTTGCCCCACTCCCACAGCATTCCTTCCAGCCAAATCAGAGCTGTCAGTCCAATTGTATCTATCAAGCCAGCAGTAGATGGTTACATCAAGACCAGTTCTCAACACATCTTGACCTAGCAGACAAATATTCCAAGAAAGAGGGCCTCGGGAGTGAAGAGACAGTTCCCTTAGGAAATGTTTCCAAGCCTGTAAGTGATGTCTAAAACAAGTTTTAACTATCCATGGACTGTAGCTTCCTGAATTCTGTACAAAACAAGAAATCTGCCCTGTAAGTCACTAACGAAAGAGTCAGAAGTTAGAGGGACAATAAGCAAAGAAAGAATTATAATGAAGATGAAATACAAATGCCATATATCCATATATTGGGCTGCATTTCTAAGTCAGTCATTGGCCTTTTGTGGTACTGTCAGCAGTGTGAATTAACCCATGGTTATTTTCCTAGTAGAACAGTGAGAAGAGTAATTTCATGCTAGAAGTATCTTTGGCATTAAACTTTTGAATGTTTATCAATACACAAAGAGCAATGGATGAAAAGTGCTCAGCATGCCCTGTCTAGAACACAGTGAGATTCATCCAGTGTCTGCAGCCCAGAAAAGCCAACCATATCCTGAGCTGCATCAAAAGCACTGTGACCAGCGAGTCAAGGGAGATGGTTCACTTCTGCCCTTGTGAGACTCCACCTGGAATACAGCATCCAGTTCTGGGGCCTCCTGTACAAGAAATACCTGGAGGTGTTAAAGTGGGTCCAGGGGAGGGCCACAAAAATGATCAGAGGGAAGGAACACCTCTCCTACAAGAACAGCTGAGAGAGTTGGGGTTGTTCAGCTGGGACAAAAGAAGGCTCCAGGGAGAACTTATTGCAGCCTTTCAATAAAGGTGACTTATAAGAAAGACACGATTTTTACCAAGGCCTGCAGTGACAGAAGAAGGAGCAAGAGTTTTAAGCTGAAAGAGTGCAGGGTTATATGGGATATAAGGAAGGTATTTTTTCAAATGAGGGTGAAAAGACACTGGAACAGGTTGCCAAGAGGAGTTGTGGTTGCCCCATCCCTGGAAGTGTTCAAGGCCAGGTTGGATGGGGCGTTCAGCAGCAAGCTGGTCTCATGGAAAGTATCCCTGCCTTTGGCAGAGGGGTTGGAACTATATTTAAAGGTCCCTTCCAACCCAACCCATTCTATGATTCTATGATTTTATAATTCTGTGAAGGAACTCCAGAGGTTTCTGATTTAATACTGAAGTTCCCTGAACTCCTTTTAAGCAGCTAACAGTAAATTCAGAGGAAGCATAGTAATACAACATCCTTCACTTCTCTTAAAATGAAGGTGAACTTCCCTACAAGGCTCCTTAAAAGAAGTGCCCAATTACATGAAATTGCCACAGGAGAAGTGCAAATCTTAGCAGTTAGATTTTACCAAGGGTAGGGAGGTTTTAAAAATTTAAACCAAAAAGTATTGACTCCAACAATACTCTGATAATCTTTCTGTCAAATATAATAGACTGCCCAGAACCTCATTTTTGGACAACTCCTTGCTTGATGCAATTTTAGTTTACCAACTCCTATGTGTTTAAGTGACACCTTTAAGCAAGCTCTTAACGCAAACCCTTCTACATCCTTCTTTTGAAAGCAGTCCCTCTATTTTATGGTAGCCCACCACAGCTGTCATCATATTACATTAGTGTCTGCATGGCACCTATGTCCAGGCTTGTCTGGAATCCCCCATGTCTCTCAGCAGAGGCTTAGCTGCAGCCATACAGCCTTTGGCCATCTCGGAGTGTGAATTAAGTTTGCTCATGTCTGCTGGCAAAAAAGAGGTGCATCTGTACATTAAGCGGAGACCAGCCATAAACTGCTCAAACTCCTGATGCTATCTTCCTTTTTTACATTTATTAAATTCCATTTATTTTTGCTGTCTTCCCTTAAAATGGTATTTTTATTTGTACTGTTCCAGCAGAATTGACTTCTGCTATCCTAAAACCACTCAAATTTTGCTTTTACAGTCTGCGGGTTTTTTAGGGGAAGGAGGTGTTATTTGTTTGGTTTTAAATTTAATGTCATGCATAGGTCCAGCAACTCTTTTATCATGGCAGCTTGTATATTCGTAGCTAGCTCTCACATGTGTAAGCAGTGTTCATGCAGAAGCCATTAGTTTACATATCTGTTATTAATAACAGATGAAAAAGTAAATCTTAAAGTCCTCAGAGGCTGACAATGCTGACTTTAGAAGATTTATAATTTTATAACCTCTAAGTACTGGAGGGAAGAGATGGATATCTAGCTGGTTTTGTAATACTACCCAAAAATTGCCATGCTTAAAGACAGTCCTGAGTAATGGTTTAGTGTTCTATCTGTGTGCTGGTCAATGGGTTTTTTTGGCCTGCTTTTATTTGATACTCAAAATGAAATGTCAAGAAAATCACTTTTAATTTATACCCTGCAAATAAGTGTTCCAAAGAAGAGCAATACAAAATCTCAAAAAATCCTCTAAGTAATATCCTACTATGATATCTGACCATCTGAAAGAAATGACTTATAAAAGGCTAAATCTAATGTGTACATTTAAAAACAGATTTCCCATACACGTTTGACAAGAATACCTTGGCAACTGAAGGCTCTTCAACAGGCTCCTGTACAGAGGAAGGAAAAATAAGTTTTGAAGTAGTTGATGTCTACTAAGTTGCCAAAGTGATTTCTTCTTGGTTTGCTTTATTAAGCTATGTTTTAAATGTTAGGCTAATGAACTACTTCTTAATTATGTGTTTTTGTAAATACTTATGTGAATGAGTTGACATTTGACATATTGCAAATATGCTGAATGGTACATCCCAATACATTTTAAAATCTCTAGTAAATTGTACCAAAGGAGTCTGATTTAGACATCAATCTGACTTCCCCTGCATGAGTTCTACAACAAGAAGCAATGTTTAGAAAAACCCAGAATGAATTATTTGAAGGACAAAGAAAAAGCGAAAGTGATAGATTACTAAGAAAAGTGCACTAGTGCAGAAATCCTGTAAGAATGTAGAACAGTCTCCGAACTAATGGAAGCTGCATTGTTCCAAACATTAAAAAAACCTGTCAAAATGCCAGAGAACTTGTTGGGATAAGGAACTATCCTCCAGTGGCTCTCTAACACAGGAATTAAATGACCTCATTAAGAAGTCTTTTCTATCTAGGACACTGGAAAAGAAATCCCACTGTTTGTTCATATAAGGTAGAAAGACGTTCCACAGACTAAAGCATAACTTCACACAAGCCTTGTGAATTACTCAAAGTGCTGAAAACTCCTGAGAAGAACCAGATATTTGCAGCTGCTGCCAGTGTGCCATACCATACCATTTCACTGCAGTACTTGGCACTACAGTAGTAGCTCATTTAAAATTAATTTAGTTTTCATTAATAATAATCCAGGGCACATTTAGACCGTAGGCCACTACTGTGCATTTGAATCCTATGAGATCATGATGTGCTAACAAAGAGTGATACCATAGTTTGGAAAGCAAATGCACAGCACAATGCAAGCAAATATGCATAGCATAGAGGGCCTCTGCCTTCAGTGCAGCAGATTATGTTTAGACACTTTAAAAGTCTCTCTCTGGTCGCTTACGCACCTGTATTTGTTTCATACAATGGATGCCAGTAGATGGCTTTGCTACTCAGAGATCCATCTGCAGAGAAGCTAGATTTAAACACAAGCACTTTTGCCCTGAGAGCACAGGGTCCTGCACCATACCTTCTTCTGGGATCAGGAATCTGACTTCAGCTCAGGCAGCAGCCGGACTTACTAAAGGTTTCTCAGCAGCACAAGCAAAACTCACTTAGGTCACATCAAATAAGGGGTGAGAACAGGAAGGGACAGGAAGGGGTGGCCAAGATCCCTTCTCCTCCTAGCATGGTGAAAGGAGACATCAGAAGCACCAAGTATCCCCTCATAAGAAAGCAGCTCCAACTCCATTTGCAGACTGCTTCCTTTGACACCTTTGAATACCCCCTCCAGCTTCCAGGCTAGGTGAAAGGATCAGCATAGCCTTGCAGAGTTTGCATGAAAGCCCAGGGAGCAGTGAGCTGGTAGCAGCCTCTGCCTCAGCCAACATGCTCTTCCAGGCAATCAACTCCTTTGCCTGGCCTATGCCTAGAACCAGCCCCATAGTGGTGTTGTACCCCTGTGGAGCTTCTAAAAGCCACAGAGAAAAATAATACTTAAACATTTAAATACTATGCAGAAAGCTGTAGTGGTGGTGGCTATTTTTGGATGTATATTTTCTTTCTTCTTTTATGCTTCCAAATATCTACCATACACCTCATCTATACCAACCCTCCCACTGTTATCACCAGTATAGTGGAACAACAATATGAAAGCTAAGACAAAATTACTACAGAAGTAAACTTTGGCACTCCCTTTCCACTCTGTTCGCCCTCCTGGTCTGAGAGACACTGCTTTTTTTGTGTGCTTAACTGCATATGTTGCAACAGGTTTCACAGTGTTATTGGAACCATGCAAATTACCAACAACAACTATGCTTTTGGAACATAACAGATATAAAAAAAGTGAAATTATCTCACAACCAATAGCTGTTTGCTTGGGTTTTTTTGTTTGCTTTTTTGTGGTTGGTTTGGGGGTTTTTTAATGGAAGTGTGAAAACTGCTTGGCTGTGCGTTTCTTTTGCGCTGGTGGCTGCAAACATTTTCAATACAACAAAGAGAAAGGAGCTTTGGTACAATTAGATGGACAGCTGCTAGGGACTAAAGCTTCCCCAGCCTGTTCCAGAGCTCAGTGTTATCTTCAGCTCTCTGTTCCTGGATTAGGTATTAAACATTCTAAGGCTGGTGAGAGAAACACTCGTGGATACTGAGTCTTTTTTCACTTGCCTACAGCACTGCAAAGGACCCAACACTGCCTTGTTTTCTGATAGATGCCATTTGGCCAGTACATTCCACAGGTCTGTGGTATTATTACAATCCATGTGACAAGGAAATCAGTCCCAATTTCACTGAATACAAGAACATTTTCTACTGTGTCCCAGCACGTACTTGCTGTGTTTATCAAACTGTTCCATAGCAAACTATGGTCAACACTGCCTGACCGGAAGAAAGAGACAAACTACAGTCCTAAAAGCGAAACAGTTTAGACCCCAAGACCACACCTCGAAAAAATAAATTTTTAAGAAAAATACAAACCTTCCAGAGCATGCTCCCCATTGAGTCAGATGGCTTTCCCCTGCCCTAGCCCAACTGGTATGCATATGTACCCATATATAAAATACCTCAAAATAGTTAAAGACATTAAGAAACACTTAATAATTTTTTATTCATCTTCATTTATCAGCCTAGAACTTTGAGAACTTAAACTACAAGCTGTCTCCAATGAGGTAGCCCTATTCAAGTGTTGTGAAAAGATCTGTTGCTGAATTCTCCAAGTCTGAAGAAGTGTTGGCATTTACAAAGATGAAGGAGGAGGAAAAAAAGGAAGATAAATTGCATCAGTTCTGCTAAAAATTTGTGCAATTAGTTTAGTAACTGGACCACAACTGGCCTCTTTCTTGCTTCCAGTTACAGTCAAAGACAGAATAAAGAAATTTTGAAATGCAGTTTGCTGTTCTGATTTAGTCAAGTTTTCAAGAACTTGGTGACAACCTGCTCACATGAACTGAAGGATCCCCAACTGTCTTCTCAATCACAAATAAATACCATATCCCTCACACAGCAGCTTTGAGCAATATTTCAAAAGCAAGAGTTGAACAGATTATTCAGATTAGTGAGCGAGGAATGTAAATTCCATTTTGAAAACTTTTGGTCAACTAAACCCTTTATTGCTCCACAAGACATGTCAGGTTCTGTCTTGAACAGGAGTTCTTTACCAGTGGATAGACTATGCTTATTGGTGCTAGGTTTAATAATGTCTAAAGCGTCTTTATCTTAACAGGCTTGCTGGGCAATTCACGTAGGACTCATGTCTCTTCTCACTTCCAGCTTGCTTTAGTGTTAAGTAAAAGCTGTGGAAACTCAGGACTGCTTTTCTTGTGCCAGACTTATGAATTACCTTTGCTAGAAGCTGCCTCTGAAAAAAACTCTGATACTTTCATGGATTACTTTAAAAAAGAAACCAGCCAACAAATTCATGAAACATTTGGCAATTACTTCTAAAGCACAGTGGAAAGCTGGATAATACTTGTATGGAGAAGAAAGTGGAAAAATGAGCAAATTATTCCATCTTTAAGAAGTCATAAAAGGTGGTAAAAAAGCAACTAACCTTCTGGCATAGGAAATCCCAGCCTATTCAGAATAATCTAAGACTACAGAGGGAGACAGACAGTAAAACTCTTCAACAGAATAGCTTCCGAAGCAATTTAGGAAATACCTTTCTTCACACACCTCCCTGCTCCAAAGGTGGCAAAAATCCTGCCTAATTATTGGACCAAACAAAACTGCTTGCAGTTTCCAGTTGATTATGGGAATGATTTAATGCAGCTTACTGGAAAGACACTTCTAAACTATGACTGTTTGAAAAAAACCAGCAGAATTTGTTCTGTTCTCCTGGCAAAATACCAATATAAGCAACTATATTTCTCCAACTTAAAATATATTTGCAATTGTCTGACTGGTGTGCTCCTTCACACTCTTCTTCATCTTTTGCTCACTATTGTTGCTAACCATTGGATACCCAGTAGTTGGTGCACCTATGCTTAAACAAAGTAATTTCAGAACTGTTGGTAAGGATGCAGCTGTTTAAAAAGAAATAAGCTTGCAAAAAAAATCCCTATTTTCAAATAACTGATACAATTTAAAGGAGTTCTATCATAAATATTTACTGCAACACAATGTCTGAGTTCAACCGGAAGGCAGAAATCAGTTTGAGAGATATTTTTATTTAAAATACCAACCAACGGCACAGGACATTACATCATCCTGTCTAGTTTGTACACTATTTTAAGTGAAAGACCACATTCCACTCTCTCAGATCACAAACCCAAAGGCACTCCTATTTTAGCTAGAACATAAGAACAAGGAGTTTTCCACTGAAGCAAAAGCTTTCCAAAGTCTCTACATCCCTATGGCAAGACTATTTCTCCAAGAAGGAAGCACAGCAACATCTCTCTCTGACAATTATTCTGAACAGCAGTATGAGATTTAAGAAAGAACATTTCATCACATTCAAAACAGCCACAACCCTTCAAGAAGAGGTGAATGAAGAAAAGCTTCAATAAGCCTATCACAGGTAATCTGGATGTTATTTGCCATAGAAGCAGACCTTTAGGTCTAACAAAACAAAGCTTGTGAGTTTTGGTAAAATATTTCAAAAAGAGAACTGCTCAAGTTACAAGGCATTAAGACATACACGTTCCTACTCCTGGATCTTCAGATTGGTTAAGCAACCACTGAGGGCAATTGATATTAAGTAATTAATTTTGTAACTGAAATGTTGCAAGTGTACTGACACCCTTCCTGAAGTTACAAGAACCAGAGACAAGAAACCTGACCAAAACAGATATGACATTGTTTTGTGGTAAATCACAAATTAAACTGTAAATTTGTTTGATTAAATTGTATCACTTGTTTGTAAACAGCAACTTTTTTGCAAGAACATATCTTTTACGGAGAGGCTACTAACAACTACTCTGGAGTAGATTATTTTGCTTAATAATTATTTTGCTTAGAGGTGCAACAAGTACTAGCTATCACTCCTTGTGCAAAACTCCTAGATAAAAAGTTTGTCACATACAGCTGTCTGGGAAAAAAGTTTTCAAGAGCATCAAAGCCATATAAACACAAAATCTCAAACCCAGAATTTACAAAGGAAATCACGATAGTATAGTGATACATGCAGAAAATATAATTCTACAGTCCACACAAGAAAACTTACAAATAAATAACTAATTTTAATGTATGTAATCTTTGCTTTAGCTAAGAGGAAAAATCCATAAGTAGTTGTACACCAGTGTCAAATGTAAAACAAAATCACACTAACAAAAAGAAAAGCAGGGAGATAGGTCTACAAACTCTATGCAAAGATAGAAGGCCAAGTTACTGGTATTTAACAGGACCATCTTCAGGACTTGTAGACTGCAACATGTAATGTTGGTTAACTAAGCAAATCCCCCCAAATTAGAATGTCATTTTCCTCAAAACCCTACCATTAACCAAAGGCTATTCATCCTCTCAGCTGTGGATTATAAAACCTTTATTATTACTATTACAAAGCTGTTATTAACAACCTTTGAAAACTAAACAAAATATTTTCATTTTCCCTCTACCAGAGCTTGTAATTTTCTCTCACTATTGCTAAAGCATCTGAGACCACAGGATAGCCCTCACTTGTACTTAATATCACTAAAATGTATTTTTTAGTTTAAAGAGCCAGAGCCACTAAAAAGGAAAACACTAGTACAGTTTTGAAAGTCTTGACTCTCTCAATTAAGATTTAGCACCCTTTTAGAAGTGCAGTGATTTGTTTCAACAGAACAGAGATGCTGATGTGGTATGGTTCAGAGTGCCATAGTGCCAAACCCTACACCCTACTTTTTTTTGCTGGCCAGCCTTCGCGTACGAAGATCCAGGGAAGGCCTCTTTTTCCTTTCAGACCTCCAAGCCTGCGCACTGGATTTTTTAGGTGAGACACAGGGCGCGCAGATCTGAGCCCACCCTTTAATCCCGAGGTTCAATCTGCCGGGCCAAAGCGATTCTGGACAGTGGCAGTGAGTTCCTCCTCAGGACGTAGGCAGATTGCCCCCTATGCAGGGCTAACGAGCACTGCCTGCCCGGGGAGCAGCCTGGCCAGGAATCGAACCCGAGCCTCGGCAATTTGCTATGCCGTGTGCTTAACCACTACACCACCGGGGCTCCCACACCCTACTAGACTATATCAAATTAGACACTGATCAGCAGTGGCATTTTCAATACTGCTGTTACATTGTCCCCACACTGCTGCTTTTCTTTAACATTCCTCTCCTGTACTTTCATACAGAGCTGTGCTACTGCTATTTGCTTACCACGTCTGCCCCAGCATGGGAATGACTCAGAAATGAGTCAAAAGTGGCCATTTCCACCAGCTGATAGTGCTCCTCCACCCAGAAAGTAAAAAAGCATTTTTACTCTGCAGTGGAAATCAGTGGGAGGATTCTGGTGTAAGAGGAATGAGCAGGGAAAAGAGGTCAATGCACTGGAGCTGTAAGGAGCACCCTGTGAACCCAGCACCATCCTCTGCTGCAAGCTTTATTATGGAAAGAATATTACATGAGAAGGGGAAAAAAAAAATCATTATGATAAAACATTCAAATGGCATTGACCACTGTTATCCAGACACTGGATCAGGCATTTGTAAACTCTCCCTATCCAGCTTTCCTCAGAGTTGCTCTAGATTCACAGTATGAGTGAGAACAGAAATTTTTTTGAAATACTGATCTAGTATTTGTCAGACACCTGCCCCCCACTCTTTCTTCCCCATCTAAAACAACACTTACCTGCTTCTGGATCTGGAGGAATCCTCCACATATACAAATTGAAGTCGTCAGAGCCCGAAAGGATGTACTGTTAGGAACAAAAATAAAAGTAGTTTACCACAAAGTATCACCTGAATTATGCTATTTTACTATTGACCTAGTTCCTCCAAACCAAAAATGAGGAAAAAAAGGATAATTTGCATCATTCTTTGCACCTCAATGATCAATTTAAATTTAAATGGGGATTAAGTACCAGCATGAAAATGGTGCATGCATAAACGGACCAAAATCCATATGAAAAGCATACTTCATATATCTAACGCCTACTGCCCAAAGTGTATGTTTGTTTTCCTAAATAAGGCTACGAATTTTGGCTGGCTTTAATACAACCATGTCTAGATCTAGATCACACTCTTTATTTTGCAGCCTGCAACTCTGGTCTTTTTTGATGTTGAAGCATTCCGTCATTTTTTCTCATTTCTAAGGAGGACTCCATCAGACACATGCCTAAGAGAGCTACCATGTCCATTACACACAAGCATGTCCATTACTCATCAAGCCAGAGATGTCTACCAAGACCATCAAAATCAGTCACTGAGAATAATCTTGAACACCAAACAAAAACCAAAGCTATTCACTGTCAGCAAGTCTCAAGCGGTTTAAACTGCCCCTCCCCTCACATTTATCACACTTTTCATTTTTTTCCTGCTCATAGTCACTCTGAAGAGATGGAAGGCTGCCCTTTTTCAACAGTGCATAAATGATAAACAATCTCTTTATTGTGTAGAACTTCAGTTCAGGCAATTTAAAGTAGCTTTATACACTACAAGCAGACACTGGAATGACAGGTGACATTTGACGTGGCAAAAAGCTTATGCCTCTCAGTTCGGAGAGGCCACAAACTGTAGCCTTGCCTCCAACCACTTATTCTCCAATAAATGATAGGGAGTACAGTTCATTTCTCTCCCAAATTAGAGATTAAATGACACATAGTGGAACAAATGGCAGATTCAAGTTCCAATTATACTGGTGTAGACAGTGTAAATCTCTATCCCTCAAGTGACATTACACTGCAGTATAATCAATACAGTCAAGAAGCTAGGTTTTTCATTTTATTATTATTATTAGGCTAGGGGAAAGGGAGAAAAAGGAAAAAATGGAGCCAGTTTGTCCCTTTTCTAACCTTTGATGAGAGACAAATTCTATTTTTATTGGCTCAAATATAACTGGTTTCTGCCTTTCATTCTCCAGGGATACATAAAATCATCAGGCAAAGTAACATGAAGCAGTGAGGAGACAAGTTCTGGAATAACACAGGACTAAGAAGCAAATAAACAAAAAATATACACTGTCACAGAAAAAAATGGCTATAACTTTGCATATATTCTGTTTGCAATGCTAATTACCTTAGTGCACTGTTTGGATCTTTCCTGACACAAAAATGCAATAATGAACTACTAAAATCCCTTCTCTGGTTTCCTGCTATCATAATCCAACCATTCTTTTTTCCCTCATTTTTAAGAATGCAGGATGTGAGTAAGCCCTTATGAATGCAATTCTGCTCATTTTCTGACAGGTAAGAAGCACCGATCAAACAAAAGCTCCTTTAAAAGCCTGTGCACACTAGTTCAGCATCACTCACAAACCCATACTTTCCAAGCCAGAAAGTTATTTCTATAAGCCAACATGTTCAAGCACTTAGGCAATTTACCTTCCAAACTGACCTGATGGTGCCAGGAATACATACTTCCCCTTTCATTTGACTGCTCATAAATGTTAGCCCACAGCAGGCTGAGCCACTGTGCCAAAACTCCATGGATTAGGGCTCATACAGGAAACATCCCAGCAATTAGAAAGAAAGCACCTCTAATATGTTCTGTTAAAAAAATGCTACATGGAAAAAAAAAGTCTTATTTATATATAGAGAGATGTTGCCAACTGTTACCACCTATTACCAAATTGTGTTGTTGAAGCAGCAACTAGTTTGCCAAGGACACAGAACTAAAAGCAGACTTGTAACTAAAACACCTAGAACTCAGTATCTTGAATTTATGATCATGCTTTTTTATTTTTCCCCCCACATATCACAAACCAACAATGACAGGGCCCCAAAGTGACAGATTTCAGATATCCTGCATGAGGCACACAAGACAGAAGAAACATGTTAGGTACATGCCAGGAATGGAGTGTCTGTGAGACTTCAAACCTGCTCCCAAAATTATTAGCAGAGGAACACTCTGTGTATCCTGTAAGCCTCAATGGTCATTTGTGCAGGAAATCTCATCTATCACTGCCCATGGAGCAAAATACTACCTGCAAAGAGCATTGACCCCAGTATACTCTGACTTGCTTTAGAGATGGCAAAATTTAGAGGGCCCTTGCAGTGATGTGTACTAACAGCAACTTGATGCACCGTCAGAAGTGTGAACAGGAGGTCAAGACAAGTGCTCCTTCTGTGGCATTTCTGAAGCCACACCTGGAGTATTGTGTCTGGCTTGGGTCCCCCAATACAAGAGTGACACTAACAAATTGGACAGAGAGTGGACAAGAGGGCTGCTGCAGCTGAAGGCCCATGACCTGCAAGGAAAACCTAAGGGAACTGGTCTTGTTTAGCCAGAAGAAGAGAAAGAGAAGGGATAGAGTGGACCTCAACAGTTTCTCACTCTTCAAAGGAATACTGAGCAGCCAGGGACAGACTCTTCTCAGAGGCATGCAGTAGATACCCAAGAAGCAACAGTCACAAGTCACAGCATGGGAAATTCCAGCTGAGCACAAAGGAAAAGCATGTTCAGGAGCATAACAAACACTGCAACGCAGCTCCAGACAATGGTGGAATCTCCACTCTTGCAAATCCAGAATTTACCTGAACAATTCCCTGAGCAATCTGATCTGACTTTGAAGATGCTGTGCTCTGAGAAGCATCTTAAGTCAGGTGATCTCCAGAGCTCTCTTCTGACTGATTTTCTTCAAAGATTGCCAAAATAAAAAGAGAAATAATTGTCTCGGTGGACTGGGATTGGGCTTTGGGTTACAAGGGGGAGAGGAAGGAGTAGGGGAGAAGTGGACAGTGTCAGGAAAATGCCCACCTGAAACCTTTACACTCCATCAGACATCACAGCTTCATGAAAATACTAATGAGAAGACAAATTTAGGCCACAGAGAGAGGATCTGCAGTTCAGCACATGGACTTGCATAAATTAAAGTGATCACAATTTGGGGAATTTAAAGGAAGAAATTGACAAAGTACCTTAAAATGGTTCACAGAATCATAGAATGGCTGAGGCTGGAAGGGACCTTCAGAGGTCATCTGGTCCAATCCACCTGCTCAAGCAGGGCTGCCTAGGAGCTGACTTCCCAGGCTTGTGTCCAGATGGCTCTAGAGTATCTCCAATGACAGAGATTCAATCCAATCCTACCAGCTTAAAAGGACTGCAAAGTCCTTCACTTCATTATCATTTTCAAGCCTAATGACATTTGCACTGGTCAAACACACTTGGCTAAAGTATTCTGGACTGAATTAGGAGAAAATAAGAAGGAATGAATTAAACATCTACAATGCAATTATGTCCAGTCACAGAACAAGCTCAGCTCAGGATCTGAGCTGAAGAAGTACTTATGGCTTTAATCTTGACACAAGACAGCCATTAGTAAATGCCAAAATCATTAACTGATAAAGTCATGTACACAAGTTTGATGTTGTAAGCAATGGGCTGTGAGTAGTGAACTTCTGATAAAAAATTAAATTTTATTTTGATGGTTAAGTCTGCCAATAATCACCAGAAATTGATCATATTCCACAAAATATCCAAGTATTTTGTATCTCTGCCATTACCCTCCACCACTGTAGCAGCCAGCACTGTTTTCTGCTCTCTTTCCCTATAAGGATACCTTTGGGGTACATATTTTCCTGCCGTTCTCACAATACAGAATTGAATCCCCAATGCATTCCTTTTGTTTTTTTCTGTAAGGGGATATAGGTCTGACAAGTAGAAAGCGGCTTTTCTGTCCAAGACCAAGAGATTGCCAGAAGACCAACCTCAAGACTGCAGCCATTGCAAGAACAGTGTGCCACATGAAGCTTCAAGAGTGGACATCCAAGCTGCCGAAGTCAGAAACATGCCTGATGTCACATTTGGAAAAAGTACTCTCTTAGTACTCTCTGCACAAGACAACCAGAACCTAAGGTCTCTAGAGAGCACAGCTGGACTGATGGACATTTACATGACCATCTGTGAAAATTTTTCTTTGATGTATTCATTACTCATATAACAATAAGCCAATATACTCACTAGTTCATAGTTGGAGAATAAGGATTAAGAAAATGAAAACATCAGTCCCTACTACTAGAAAAAGTCAAAGAAATAATTACTATTAAGTTCACTGAACTCCAGTTAATAAGGCTCAAATTCTGAGAGAATGGAGTAGACTTTCTAAAAGGAAGGAACAGAAAGGGAAAAAATAGAAGGGCTTGGGGAAGAGTAGATGAAAGAATGTCATCCTGCATATGGTTAGACTCCACTTCAATTGTGAACAAGGATTTTTGGTCCTGAGGAGATGCTGGAAATGTAATTCCTAGCAGAGTACCTTCTACTCACTCACTTTAAGAACAAAAGCCCAGAAAATCAAATCACAGAGGCAAGCCAGGGGGAGGCAAAAACACGTGCATTCACAGAGATAACTAAATAGCTAAAACATCAAGCACTGCCCTCCTTCCATCCTCCCCACAAAGACAAACTCAAGTTGAACATAACGTCAAGAACCACAGCAGTGCTGAATTAGGAATCAGACCAGACCCTGCATGAGGAGCTCAGATGTCTAAGGGAACAGACCAATATTAAACGGACCTGTTTCACTGTCTGTCTTTTTGCTGCTGTATCTGACCGGGATTTCAGAAATCAACATTTACAGTACTCACACGAACACAAGATTAGACAGTAAAAACACTTGCTGTTAACACTGGAGTTTTTTTATAGGGGCAGAGTCAGCTTTTATGCCTAGCTGTTAGCAACAATGACAGGAAAAGGCTTCCAGATGACTATGAGCTGCTGATTCAGAAGTTTGCCTTAGAAGGAAGAAAACTCTCAGGCGTGGTTAGAGTCTGCTCCTGGGAGAAAACACCAATTCAGTCTGAGTTTCAAGTACGCATAAAATGCTTAAAACAAACCACCATCAGGAATCTGAAAGAATTACATTGGACTAGCACTCCCCACTCATTCCACTCTAACTCTTCTCATTTTCTCTCTCCCCAAGGAAATTACAGCAGTTGATATAAATAAATGAAGATCTAATCTGCTGCTATAGTCTCGTAACGGCAGCATTAGCACTGCATTCTGCAGAGTACTACCACTCTAGGGAATTTATTTTTTGTTCTTAGCACTGCCAGTTTGAAAGTTTTCAAAATCCCACAAGCTGTATTTCCTCAGGTGCCACTGAATATGTATTATTTCAATAAAATTTTATCTAAATCGCACTTTATTTTAGTTTCCAATATTTTGTTTCCCCACTTTCCAATATTAAGTTTCTCCACTTCCTGCTCCTATAAAATGTCCTATTGCTTATGACCTATATCAGAGAGATTTTTGAGCTTTTGGCCCTAGATAAGGGACTAGCAGACATGGATTGTGTTTCAAAAGGTATCAGCAAGTCTCTTGAATAGCCCTACTAATGGAGGGGAGAACAAGAAGAATGTACTAGACTTTGTCTTAAATGCACAAATAGAGAAGCACCATCACCATATAATTATAAACGCATGCACAAGCAACAGGTAAAGGCACAGAACTGATAACCATTAAAAAGTGAGTACTGCTAAGCTACTAGTAGGAAAATGCTTGTCAGACTTGAATTTCATGCTGCTGTTTACAGCTTTGAAAGAGACTAAACTTCTTAAATCTCAATTCCCACTCACTTGGGCATGTCTTCCCTTTTTTCAGAGGGACCAATGAAACTTTGGGCAGAAAAGATCAGAGCAGACAGATTTTAGTGAGCTGTCCCTTAGCTTCCTCAAGTAATGCAAAACCCACATGCTGGGGAAGAAGCACAGAGGCATCCAAATTTTAAAGTTACACTGGTGCTTTGCACGAGTCCTTTAAGAGACAGGATGTACAGTCCCTCTATCTTACCTGTAACATAACATAATTCATGGGTGGGGTGTAGACTTTTGGTTCTTTTCCTACGACAACAGATAAAGAATCTGGTTTGGGGCAGTCTGCTAGGCTCAAGACTTAATTCCTCTTGAGACTTGCACATAATTTCTGTGGTGGAATATGCACTGATAGGCAGTGAGGAAACCACAGTTTGACATGAAGCATCACTGGAGTCTGAAAAATAGTGTTTGTCCAAAAGAGATTGGAATTCACAGCAATCAGCTGTGGAAAAGCTTCTTCTTTAAATGAAGAATATAAAAACTGTGTATTTATCCAAGAACAAAAAGTTTCCTAAGTAAACAGGGCTTATGCCATTTTGTTCTTTTTGCCAGCTCTCTGTCTCAAGGAACTTCTAAGCCTAATGGTCGATTTCAAATTTGAGAGAGGACCTGAAGATTCCAGAATTATGGACTGTCCAGAAATATTCTTTTACAAAAGGGCAGCTGTCACACAGAGGGGAGAGAGATACCCTCTAAGTAGCCACTGAAAACAAAGCAGTACTATGGATACATCCTACTAACTAAACATGAGGAAACTCAAAAGGGAAGTCATCCTTGAACCCAATAAAATCCCAATGATATCACGACAATCTGCTTCTCATGGAACTATTTAAGGGGGATAAACAAGCTATCAGCAAAAAGAAGTAAAGAGTAAGAAAGCTCCCCTCATACACACATGCATATTTGTGTGTGATTGTGTATATGTGTATACGTGTATATATATATAGATAGATATATATAGATATATATATATATATATGTATGAAGGCATGTATGTATGTATGTACACAAAAACCATAACCAAGAACACAGGTCTTGTTATACATTACATGTTTTGTATTTGACAGAACACACTCAGAATTTTTTTATAGTTCCTTCTACACCTTTTGTGGTGCCAAGACTGCTCTACATATCCTTCCTTACAAAAAAAGCTTTCCCTGCTATTTTTCCCATTTTTAAAAATGACTGATCATTTACAATTTCATCATAATTTCATGCTGGCTGCATTTCCTGCAGGTAGAAAACCCATAGATTTGCTTGCAATTCATCTTTCTATTGTTAGAGTACTTACTAACCAGATGGGAAACAAGGTAAGGACACAACTATGGAGGAGGAAAAGACTTTTTCCTATTCAGAAGGCATCAAGAAACAAAGAAGCAAGGAAACTACAAGGCAAAACAATTAAGAAATAAACAACAGTGAATTAGTCAAGTATCTCCATCTCTTTGTAATTCCCAATCTGTCCGGCTGGTACCTTCATGTTGATTAATCTAGGTTTTTAGTACAGAATTCCCACTGAGTACAGCTTGAAAGACTGCTGTAATGATCACTGGCTGACTTCCTCAGCAGGTATGTTCCCACCCACGTGTCTTGTGCTAACACTGTCACTCCTAACAGCAGTGGTCTCATTCAGTAGCTACAGCAGTAAAACCTCACACAAATTGCCAGGAGTCATTCAATATAGTATTGCCATTTACGTATTTCAGCCAGATTCTATAGGGGTCAGATGGCTGCCAGCACATCCCAAGGGAAGTACAGGATGTCCCCTCAAGGGCATACTGCCTTGTTTGTACCTCAAAATGCAACCCCAGTAAGAGTGGCTGCCTCCTTGTAGCAGCTCTCACTGTCACCAACTAGAGAAGTTCTTCTCTCCAAGGCAGTTAACCAGGAGATGACAAAATAATGAGCAGTCACCTGTGCAAGCTACTAACTTCTTATTCCTGTCTTTCAAAGAAAAAACCTAAAGTAAGAGGAGACATAACTGAGGAAGCTCTCTCTGAGATGTGTTTCAGAAAACTTATGGCTAAGAAAGCATTTGCCTACAAGATATCTACACAACCTTTTATCTTCTGCTTTATAATAAATTCTGGAGCACAAATTATAGGGTTCTAAAAGAATATTTAACAAAATTGAAGAGGTCTCACAACACTGTGAAAACAGACATATTTTTTCCATATGAGACAGGACAGCTCATACTCCTTACATACTAACCTGAACTCTTTGAGACTGTTTTTCAAGAGGCTGAAACTGGCACAAAAAAGGGCTTACAAGTTTTCCATCTCAGGCTGAGAATCAAACAGGTGCGTCCCAACAGCTTTTTACAACAGAGGCTTTGTTCCTCAGTAAGAAGCATGCCTATCTCATGAACTGGAAAAAGTAAAGCTATGACACAGCAGACTGGAGAAATACAAATTGCTTCTAGTACATAAATTTCAAAGCCAAATATTTGTATTCCCACTCCCTAAATCCCTAATCTTATAAGCAGCCAACTCTGTGCGGGGCAATTTCAAATGCTTACGGAAGCCTCATTGGGAACAATCCATCAACATTTTTACAGCTGCCTTTTTGCAACGCAGGAAGGCCATAATAGTAATTTTATTAATGAAAAAAAGCAACTTAGAAATCTTTACTGAGGATTTCTGTGGCAGGGAAAATATTTCTATTACATTACAAAGAAATCAACAAGTTTATCTGAGCATATGAGAGGTGCTACTAAACTACAGATCTCCCATAATGTACTATGAGGGACACAAACCCTGCAAAATTCAGTCTCCTGAGTCTGAGTTCCACTCCATCAGAAATTAGTTTCAGTATGGGTACTTTTGGGCTTATGTATTGCTTTGCAGATGTCTAAAAATCTCCCCCCAAGAGCTTATAGGAATGCAGAAGAGAAGGGAGACAGGAGATGGGGCTGGCAAGATGCACCAGGAATGGGGGAAGAGGCAATCAGAACAAGAAGGGTTAAAGAAAACTCATAGCTCCTGCTGTCAAGACCTTGACTCTGAAGAGACATTTTCAGTATGAGCCTCCCAATGTCAATTAACAAAATCATGGGGGAAAAATGAATAAATAATTTCACTCTAGCTAAATCTCATATATGTATTACGTATACAGCTGGAATTTAAATTGCTATTTAGATAAAGCAAAAAACAAAATACAGTCTCATCAGTAATTCTTGGAAGAAACCAAATTTAAGACAGATTAAGACATCGATTTTCCTTTTATCCAAGCACAGCAACATATTTTCACACTGAAGGCTTTTCATATATTCAGAAATGCTGACTGCAATAAGCTACTACTCATTAGGAAGTCTTCTGTGCACAGGGAACTTACAATACATTCTCTCAAAGAATAATTCCCTTTCTTCTTGCCAGTTCTCAAACCTAGACATTGATAAGCACTACTTCCCATGATAAATGACCTTCAAATTAGATGACACAAAGAACTCCACTGAAGAAAAGTTCTCTTTCTTTACAAAGGCAATATATAACCATACAAGACCCCTGGCACCTATACAGCTAACCTTGTTTTTGGAAGACTTACATTCATGTAATAATTCTGTCCTGCAAAAAGCTGGCTTGTCCCTAACCAGGGTTATTTAGAACACGGATTTCAACATAATGAGGGCTGTAACTTTATAGGGAGCTGGAGCAGCCTTGCAGTACTGTGAGCAGTGCATTCCTGAAACTCTCCTGTACCAGTGTAATGTCAACAGAAAAGGCTGAGTGGTGATGTAATGTCTGAGGGCATGCCAGAGTCAAGACACTTTTTGTTTGATTCACAGGGTACAAGTTATTTCTCCCCAGCCTCGCTTTTTTTAAACAGGCAATACGCAGTTGATTTCACAGCCACAAATGTTACAGAGCCTCACATTATCTACACAGGGAAAAAACAGGAATGAACCAATAGCATTCATCATTGTGACACAGGCAACAATCCTTGAGCAAAAAAATTTTTGGACTCCTCTAGTTTGGTTGTGTTTTGTGGGTTCTTTCTGGGCCTTTTTTATGCTGTTGCCCATCACTATAGTCTCTGAGGCTCCTACTCTTAAAAATACCTTTGGGTACCTGAAGTCCTGCAATACTTTCTGTATCCTCAGATGCAAGAAGATATTTTCTATACCAGTTACATAAAAATCCTTAGTATTTAATCAATATTTCCCAAATTCTAACGCTGACAAGAATAGAAACTCCCCCAGCACCATGACATGACTAGAGAGTCTCACACATTTAATATTTGTATGTAATCAAACATTGTGCACGCTCAAGTCAGTGGGACTTGGGTGTATAAATAAGCTGTTTTGTTTTTAAAATTCTGGACCTGGATGCCCAGAAGTATGGATAAATTACATTCTCACACAAATCTCTACAGCCAACAGAGGCAGTGGGAAGCTGAGAGTCATGCTTGATCCATCCAGCCTACCTTACCCTTCCTCTCTTTCACAGCTGTGTGACTCAAGTGAGCTCCTGGATAATGCAAACACCATACAATTTTGAACCTGTTTATCAACCAACATCAGAGCTCTTCTTCAAAGAATAGAAAAAATGGTGTCATGTGAATTAGGTCATTACACCAATGACATGGACAAAAGAAAAAGTTCTGAGAGGAGCAAATGAAGGTAGTTATAAACGGGTGCAAATAAAACATCAGCTGAATAATGCCTCTTAAGCTTTGGTAGTTGAAAAAAACAAGAAAAGCATGACTGTGGCATTTCTAGAAAAATGCTTATGTGTATATCTATTTATATATATATATACACCTCCTGCTCATGGACTTTGAAATCAGGCTCACAAGGACTAGGACAATTTGGAGGAATAGTTTGCAAGGCTGCAAAGAACAAAGCTGTTCATCCTCTAAGATCCTGTCACTATTGTGCTGCAAGCCACAATATCCATAACAACCCAAAACCATGTAAGCATTTCAGAATGTGTTCTTAAACTTAAAAAACCCCCAAAATATCATTGCAGTTAACAAGTGAGTCTTTCTGCATTTTGTAGCTTAAGGCATTAATGATATACCATTCTCTGCTAAGAGGTTTCAATCTACTTGTATCACAGATGCTTCAGTAAAAGGAGGTGGTATACAGATCACTGCACACCTGCTGGTTGCAGGCTTCCCTCTAGAGCAACACATCAGGAGTTCTGGTTCCAAGTCCTATTGAGAGGATAGGAGAACTATCACAGTCTATCACAGTCTGTGAGCACTAAAAAAACAATACTGAGGAATATTAGTATAAAGTCTAATCCCCATCAGCAGACAAACCATTCCTCAACTAGTAGTCAACCAGTAGTCTGTGTTCTATTTCTGCCAAGAAATTTCATCAACTTAACACACATACCTTGTCAAAGCAAGAACAATACTTCTGGTCATTTTGGGAACTTAAGCATTTGGCTTCTTAAGATATAAGGGCAATGTCCAAGAGAACTCTTAAGTTGTGTGCTTGCAGCTCAGAATCTGCTCATTTCTGCCATACCAGAATCCAACTCTTCCATATGGAACAGGGTGTTATTTACCTTTACTGTAGATTTTCACCATTGTGTTAAAACAAATTTCCAAGGGCAACCCAAAACTAACAGTTATGGGGTTTTAAACCCTGAGGGTCATAATTTACAAGAAAACTTCCTGAGCAAACCACTTTCTATGTACAAACTTCAGAGAAAGATTAGCAAAGGCTATAGTTCTGTGAGGAGCTGAGTCTCACAGAGCTGAAAGGCCTTCTCTCCGTCTCTCACCCATCTTCTGATCCCTGTATCACATCCAAATGCTTGTCAGAGCTCTCTGAGTGTCAGTACAAGTCATTAACCCAGGAAAAGAAGTAAATGCTACTGACAAGTTAAAAGTGGTATCAGTGAAAGGTCTTACATCACCTCTGCTGGATAAGAAAGGCCTCCCCATTTCAGCAGCTCACTTTTTTCCCAATGCAATTGCATTCTAAGCACTGATGAGTTAAGGACAATCCTTTCTTATTAGAGTTAAAATATAAAATAGAAATTCTCCTTTATGAGATGAACTACCTATGCAGACAACACATAATAATTTTTGAACACAGGAGACCCCCATTTTTAATTCAGTATGCTCTATAAGAAAGGTAAAATCTAACTATTTAAGATAGCTTAAAAGAGAAAAAAAAGATCAAGTTGGCAGTTTAATAAAGACGAAAAGAAGAATGGAAGATAGAGAAAATCAGAGGTGCAATGTGAAAAAATTGCTGAAGAAGCCTTCCTACCACAAGTGCCACTCACAATTTGAAACAATCTTCTTATCCACAAGTCCCTTCAAAATGTGCCTTAGACCACACAAAATTTTGGTCCTATGAGGACATACAACCAAAGTATTCTGCAAAGCTTACTTTGCATAGATCTTAATATAGTCATTATCCAGATTAAATTGGATACAAAATTATTTATTCTTTTGATGAATTCTGATTTGCAGGGGTGAAGACTTGTATACATTATGCAAAAGCATGCTTGTTGTACAGAAGGGCGAAACTCAAAACACATTGTAGTTTTTTTATTCACCTTGTCTATCTTACAGTAGGTTCCAACTCTAACCTGCTTTTCTAGATATACTTCCAACCGGAATTGGGTTCTCCCTAAAAGGCAGCCCCTAAGGGTTATCCCTAGTGTTAACAGTCACTGAATTTGAACATTACTGGACAGTTTCAGACATAGAGTTGGAGCATGTGTTGGCATTTTCTGAATTCATTATGTTTTTTCCTTCCAGTTAGAAGATGGGTATGAGCTTGTGTCTAAATGTCAAATTCCACATCTCTCTAACGTTCCATATTAAACTTCATCTTCCCTATTAGCTTCATGAAGCTTTATGAGAGAATACAGTGTCTTTTGCTCTGATTTACAGCTCATTAGCAGCATTATGTGCTGCTACTTAACCAAACAGAAAGTCTGTCAAGCCACAAGAACATGAAGTTTTTAAAAAATGCAGGTTCCTGAAGTACTGCATCACCCTGATACAGAACAGCCATACTCTTCCTGTTAAAATAATACCATACCCATATGAAAAGGGCTTAGAAAGCAGAGCAACATATACTGACTTTTCTCTACATCTTTAGTAACAGATGAGAAGCTAAATTATATGTCAGTGTGTACACAGCTCTACACTGAGTTCCAGAGGAGAAAAGTGTTATCTTTAGGCCGACTAAATAATGGACCACACATTGTCAGTGGTTTTCTTCTTAACTAATACATGTTTTCCCATTCTTTGCAGTAAGCCACTCAATTGTTTTAAGAGTTTCATTATCACATTTTCACACTCCTGTCAAAAACTATGCAGAACTAAGGAACACTGCTCAAGTTCAGTGACATGAATGTATTTCCGACTTGCAATCTGAAAGAAGCTCAATTCTGCCTCCTGCAGCAGCAGCAGTAGAATTAGTGATGAAATTCTGACTGCAGGAATTTTGCTGATGACAAGTAAGAAACTTTCAGATCATAGTTTGATACTATCATAGCTCAAAAATACATATTTTGTCCTTAAACAGTGCCAGTGGTTATTAAATACAGTAGTCCAAAGATGATATCTGGCTCTAGAATCATATGAACTTTGTTAGTCACTTGATGTGTGACCAATTTTTTTGTGATTAGTAGTAGGGACAGAGCCCTGTCATAGTGAATTAACAGACTACTCCTTCCTAACCACCTGCCATCATCACTTACAGAACACTGACCTACGAAGACCTATCCTACGTGATCTAGTAGCAGAGTGTTTAAAGAGAGACACTATAATTTGAAATAAGAATCAATAACTCTATAAATACACAGTATTTACATTTTGTGGGATTGCCTCTATGTCACCCAGCAACAATACTGAAATGCAAGGAAGATGCTTCCTTATCATATGTAGATGAGTAGATAACATTGTAGTAATTGGACCTAAAAAGACTGCAAATATTTTCTTCTGAATCTAATCTTCCAAGTAAGTATTAGATCACATTAAACAAGAGGTAAAACTTATCATGTGTTTTGGCATATGTTTTCCTTCTTTCATAGCTCACATTGCAAAACAGTTCTGAATAAGCCTGTACATGTCCTGCTTCCTGTTTTATCTCCTGAACCAGAAAAAAGCCACCCTTTCAGAGAGGCTTTCACAGTCATGGAAACTCTGGAGACTCAGGGCAGCATTGCTTGCTTATTACCTGATCACGATCGCCTGCAAAGCAGCAGCTCTTCATAGTGCAGGAGTTGAAGTACCCTTGGTTGTCAAACTGGAAGACAGGCAGGCGGCAGTGGATGTCGTAGAGCACTGGGGGAAGGCGCCGACGCAGTGCCAGCAGCTGGGTGCCATTGCTGTTGAACCGGACGCTCATGGCACTCTGAAGGGAGAGGTTTCCACCATAGCGGAGCAGGGAACTGGGAAAACACAAGTGGGAGCAAGTGAGATGGGCAGCACACATCAACTGAGTTACTTAAAGACAGAATTCTCTTTAATCTTACTGAGGCATTTCAAACAAACAAGCCCAGTAAACTATAATCTTATTTAGTTTCTGCTTTAAAACAACAATTCCTGAAAAATAATATGAAACCTGAATGACAAGCTATCAAAATGCTTTGACTGTTAAGTCTTCAGAAGAGAAAAGTTAAAGACTGTGAGTAGTTTTGTTAATAACAAATACATTTTCTGCATAGGAGCAAAGTTGGACAGAGCACTTAGCCTCAAAAAGGTTGTCCATTTACTTCTGGGACGTCTGCCTTTGAGACTGACTGTACCAGCACTCAGCCCTTTTTGTCAGCTGATTCTTGAATCCAGGCACTTTTTTACCCCTGCTCTGGCACCAGATGGCATTTTATCCAAATGTAGACAGGCTGGCCATTCTCTCTCTTCTGCTTCTATTTATATCTCTACAGGGCATCAGAGGATGTTTAAACTCACAATCAGTTCCAGAAGTCTTAAATAAAAGGACATCTTACTAACATGTTATTGCAAGAAATGCTAAAATAAGTCACTTAGCTAATCTCAAACTAGCTTCATCTAAAAATACTGCCAAGTAGGCAAGACAATTATGCTATCACATGACATTATTACCTAAAACTCTCATGTGTCAGGATTAGCTGGTTTCCTTGTCCCATATAAGGCTGTAAGTTCAGAGCTGGAGTATTTGTATCCATTCTTACTGACATATACAAAACAAAACCAAAGGTTCACAGACTTTCTCTTTAAAAAACTAACAGAAATGGAATTTGTTTCATAAAGGAACATAAAGTTAATCAAAGCACACCTTAAATGCAACTTGTACAGATCTTCTGTTCTTTTCAAAGACTTCATTCAATCTGTGTATTTGAAAAGATTGTGTGTATGGAAAACGAGACAAAGATGGAAGACATTTTATCCCTTTTTCTTTGTTCAGATCACCGAAACCTCCCTAAACAGTACTAGAGCTCAACCTTTTGCTAACAGTTCTGTTTTGAGCATTAACCATCAAATCTTGTTGAGAGCTGTGACTTCCATGCCCCTTCTGGACCAGAAAAAGCATGCCAGCTCAGAATTTGTAAATTCTAGAGGGAAGTTTATTCACAGATTTTAATGCATAATACTTTCTGATACAGCCCTTTGCCCCAACAACTGTGAAAAATGAGTCACTGCACACGGATGGGAAGCCACATTCCATGCAGGTCGAAGCACGCATCATTGCCTGAGATACCATAAAGTTAAAAACCATTGTTCCCAAGCCAGAGTTAAACAAAACCAATACAAAATATAAGACTCTACATACTGAATGCCCTAGAAATACACTACTTTCACACACACACTTTTGAACTGAACAGTCAAAGCCAGGATGCCACAAAGGCACCAGAAGTCACATTTTCAAAGCCAACTAACTAGCAAGCTCTTCAAGCTGTGCACCAAAACTTCTGAACACTTATATCAGCATGAACAGTCCTGGTGTCTCATGTTCTCCTCCTCCAAAGTTGCTGAGCTTTTCTTAATCGTGTTCAAGGTATTTAATTAAAACAGGAGAGAATTTAATACTAGAAACTGTAAACTCAGAGACAAGGATTTAGGATCCCTCTCATCAGCCCTAGTTTCTGTTAATCGAGACCAATAAAGTACTCAGACAGCTCAAAATACTCGGTCAGGCATTAAAAAATGAAACAAAACAAGATAACCAAAACACACATGACATTTTTGCCTTCCCCTCTTCTGATAGGTCTTAGTAAGCCAATTTTTTTTTCCTATGGAATTTTCCACTTCCTTATAAAAAAATAAGCTGAAACATTGTAAACACCCCAAAACCCCAACCCAACCAAGACCTCAACACAAAAAATAGGCAGAAGAAAAAATCCCAGATTTTTTTTGGCTAAGAAAAGTCAGTTTTTAATAAAAATATATGAATTGTCCAACATGAATAAGAAGGTTATAACAAATATGCACCAACCATGTGGCTTAATGTTTAGGTGAAGCCACTGCTGCACCAAGATTAAACTCTTCTCATTACCAACTATCCTCCTTAATCCAAACCACAACCCAGAATTCTCTCCTGCCTGCAAGTGAGTGAGCCTACCAGATGCCCCATCCTTTCAGGTCTTCAAGCAAAGTTTCTGTGGTTACTATTATTATGCCCTGCCTGAAATCATTTGAGATTATATTTTATAGCAATAGGAGTGCAATGTTAAACTGGCTTCCATTCTGCTTACAGATGTTTCATTAAGCTCCTATAGCAGTCAAAGGTACCAAAGTAAACACCTGGAATTGAATTCTGTATTGTGTTGCAGTAACTTCAGCATAACAAAGCTCCAAAAGAATATTTTATTTCAGAAATGAAAGGGAGCAAGAGAGACTTGAACTTCAGAAAAAATTACCATATACACACATGAAAAGTCTAGAATTAAGGAGCTGCATAGCTAATGCTCCTCAAAGATCCACAGCTTTGCCTGCCTCAGACCCTCACTCCGCACAGTTCAGACACACATGTCATGGAAATACAGTACCTGCTGCAGTTTTTTTTAACATTTGGCTCAAACAAAAAAAAAAGAAAAACAAAAAAACCAAACCCCCATGCTAACAAAAAAAAAAAAAAAAGCAGTGAGATAGTTTGGCTGATACAGAAAGAAATACTAAAAAAGCTGTTTGCCATTCATTTATAATGTAAGAGTAATGACTTTCCCCACTTGCCTTAATTCTGGCCCCAAAAGTCCAAGACTTTAACTCCAAGTGCAGCATTTTGCTGTACTAATCACAAGACAGCAGTTTTCTGTTTTCCCCACCCTGCTGTGTCCTGATTGCTTCCTCTCTGCCTCTTTGAAAGAATTTGTTAAATTAACTGCCCAGTGTTTTCCTTTAACAAACTCTGAAAAGAGGCAGGAGGTAGTCAGGCGGAGATGAGGTGAACAAACTGACACAAGACCCCACCAAATATCCATTTCCTGACCCAAACGGAGGAAAAATATTTGCTCCCTCTCTCTCTCCTCCTAGGACAGAACATCTGAGAGATATGTTCACAAATAAGAGGGAGGGAGAGCAGCTTGGTGGCAAAGCTCTATCTTGGTGGCAAAGCTGCTCACCTAGTTCACAAACAGAGGACATATAAAGGATTTGAGAAGTCTCTCTTCCTCTGCCTCATACTGCAGGCAGTACACAGGGTAGCAGTACTGAGAACTGAGGAACCCCAATACTTCGGTATCTTCCATCATAAAATTTCGTTGATTTTAGAACAACCATGCCGGTTTTGCCTGAAATGCCTTCAGAGTATCTACCTCCATCAAAATTGCCAGAAAAAACCAGACAGCCCTCTCCAAGAAAGAAGCCAGCAGAAGTTTTTTTTTTTACAGTATTTAAGCACTACTAATACTTGCTAGTACTAAAGAGGATGTCTGAATCCAGAAGCTCTAAAGATCCTCAAACACATCAGAATCAGAGCTTTTGCACTTTCTTTCTTTGGGGGGTGGGCAGGGGAGAGGAAGAGGAAGAGAAGTGTTGTGTTTAAGCATGTTCAAATGACTACCTCCATTTTCCCAGTTACACCAGGGTGTTGCTCTGTACCTTTAGTCAGTGCTACTTTTGGATTTTTTTCACACAGGATTATGTGGGGCAGCATAGACATGTTTGGATATGTTGCTCATGTTAGAACTGCCACTTCTGCCTGCTGCTTACTGCATACACTAACAAAGGAATTTCAGAGGCAACACCTTGTTGCAAGTTACTAAAAAGTTTACTGATGCATCACGCCAGAAGCAATACTCTCATCTTGAAGACACAGACCATGACAGCTAGCGAGAAATCTGAAGGCAATACTAAAAGGACACTTTCAGCCAGAGGCATTATTTTTATGAATCCAAAGCCAGACTACTCGGATTTACTCTGCTTCCAAATTTGGCTCACTCAGACAGCTGTGGAATGCTGATGTTGCCTACCAGCTCTGGAAGCAATATAGAGAGACACATGCACTTCGAGTTTTTTAAAAAGTCATACTGTATGATTAAGAAAAATATTTAGTCCACAGATGCAACACTGCAATCCAAACACACATGCTGGAGCTGGAGGGAGGCTGAGGAGGGAGAGAATGGCCGATTATATGCAATATGGTCATTTCCGTAGCTGGATACGCTGCACGCAGGCAGCGGGCAAGCGCTAGCTAAATACCAGCAAAGCCAAACAATGGAAGGCTTTGAATCCACGAGTAGCACCACTAATGTAAATAATCAGTTTCTACTGGCAGTTAGTGGGGTAAGGGAAGAAGTGGTACCGCTGCATTGCAGTACAGACACTGTCCTTGGGACAGGGGAATCATTTAAAAGGGAAAAGAAAGTAATTAAGCAAGGGAAAAATGTTGGTATCATAAACTGCAGTGAGAGAGACTAAGTTAATGAAAGAATGACCTTAAAAGGAAAGAATGAACTGAATGCTTGTAACTAATACACACCATTGAATACAACTGTGTTTGTCAGCAATTCTGTAACCACAAAACCGAGGAACTTCTAACTGTGCAAAAAAAAGAACTGGAATGAAACTTGGCAAACAGAATTTTGGCCTGGAAAACTGCAGAAATGTTTGGAGGTTTATTTGCAAGAAAATTATTGTGTGTTTAAAAGGACACAATTCATATATAGTCTGAAGCACTTAGAGCCAAATTAACCAGTAACAGAAAAGTCAGCACGATATCAATGATCTTGCAGACCTTTTTAAAGTAGATTATGAGTCTCAGAAATCTCAAGATAGTTTCTTTGAAAAGCAGATAACTTGTGTCAAAGTGTATGGCATTTCACTATAAGTTTTGTAAGTTAACAAATGTGAAGAAGTCCATCAGTGTCTTAAGGTTAGAAGGTATACAAGCCATACTCAAGATTTTATTTTTTAGAAACAAGCTCATTTTTGTAAATTCTGTCATCACTACTTCTGATTATCCTACTAGATTTACAAAAACAGCCTCCTAGAATCCTTACCAGTAAGGGGTATTTGCTTGGATATTAAATAACCAAATAAAGGCTGAGTATTGTTAGCAAAACTAAACATCTTTGCTTTCCTTCAAAAAGAAAGTACAACTAAAATCAACTTCATCCACCAAGATAAGAAAGCAAAGAATTCAGGGTGAAGATTCTACACTTTCAAGAATGTGACGTTTTTCTGCTGTTTACTGTTAGAGTCAGAAACATGTAAACTAGTACAAAATGGAATCTTGCCATCATTAATGAACTTTCATGCATGGCAAACTCTAAGGTAAATAGAAGCTTTTCTGTTTCCTCCACACCATGAGGGCAGTATTTTAATTTTTTTAATAAGTGAGATTCTTATCTGATAACTGACTTCAGAAACTAGCGCCTTAAAAACATCAAACATCCTCACTTATGCACCCAGAGCAACCAGACTATGTAACAGCAAAGGCTCGCCTGGTTTGGCCCTTATGACCTAACTAAATCACTGAATGAAAATGTTGCTTCATCAGTGATCTCAGGCAGTTCTCCAGAAAGCATTATATTTTCCTTTATTCTGCCTTTATTCACAGGAAAATAACAAAAGAATTTCGGTATTTTGAGGAAGATGGCAAGAGCAGAGGCATAAAGTACACTAAACTCTCCCCCTCATCTGTATTACTTTTATCCTTTCAGGATTTAAGGCTTACCTCTGCCATTACAAAGATTGAACAGTTGCAAATGACAACAAGCAAAAAAAAAACTCTGTTGGTTGAATGCTTCACATCCTCCTCCTTCTCTGGCCAAGGTTTGTTTTGGTCTTATTACAGACCTGTTCCCAAACATTCTCCTGCCCCAGGCTTGCCCTCACTTCAGTCAGCAGGCACAAGAGTGTCCCCTACTCTCACTCCCTGCTTGAATCATGTAGGTGTAACTGTAATATAAGTAATAAATGAGATCTAGTAGGGAGACAATTAGTTTTTTAGGAAAAAAAACCAAAAAAACAAACAACAAAAAGCCTCAACAAACAACAAAATTTAGTCAGATAAAAAAAATAAACTAGAGAATACAATGTAAAAAGCAACTGTCCAGCAGCCACAAGCAAACTAGCTGAAATACCTGATAATTTCCATCTTTATCTAATCCCTATATTCTCCGATCAGAGTCCATTATTCAGCCTGTTCAGAAATAGCACCTTGTAGGATGGAGTACAGATTGTGACAGAGAACACTGTTCAGCTAAATCCAGCAAAACACAAAGGAGCAGGTTCCATCAGATAACCAGATAAAGATGCAAATACAGCCAGACATGGCATGGGAAGATGACCTTTAGGCCAAATGAAGGAATACGACCTGTTCCCAAGACCAAGCATTCACCACAGTAGTTATAAAACAAAGAACATGGATACCAGAGAATGTTACCTCAGAAAAATAATCTGATTTGGCAGTTTCTCTTGAAGAATGAATCCATTTTCATACCTTATGCAAAATCAGTCATGTGTCAACACTGCAGTCCTATGAGACATTTTTCCTACACATTTCTGTGCTGCAGTTGTTGTCTTGCATTAGAAAAGCTGAGTAACATCAGCCACAGACTTGTTCTCCTATCCAGTAATATATATACACTCACTTCTTTTCTCTAGTGAAGCTGCATGAATTTTCAATTTACAAAAACTACACAAGCAGAAATTAAAGAAAATAGCAGCAAGAAGAAGGTAGGCCTTTCTTTTGATGGGAAAATTGGCAAGATCCAAAATGCTCCTGCAGTAGAAGAGTCCAGTCTTGAACTAGTAAAGCTTTTGCCTCTAGTAGGTAAAAGATGAATATAAATTTTCATGTAAAGCTAAGTGAATGCAACTGCAGACATAACTTTGGACTCATCAGGTTGGTTCCAGCACAGTTTCTCCTGGACTGATGTTTCAAAGACTAATTCCCTTCTCTTACAGTAGGGTTAAACTAACATTTCATTTGTTCTCCTAGACAATGCACTAAGAGGATCTCTCCTTTGATTTCAGTCACCAATGTATTTTTTTTTAATTTTCCTTTCTCTTTTTTTTTTACTTTTCGAACAAAAAAGTTTCTCTTTTAATTCCTTCCACATTAAATGGAGGTATAGAAGTGATTAGGGCAAGACTTTCAACGATTATTGACCTACTCCCTTAAGAAAGCACTCTACAAAAACCCAGTCAATCTGAGCTTCTTTTGCACAACAGATTATACTTTTTAAATTTGCATTACAAGGACAATACTTTGCACTTTAAATTCTTGCTTTAGAAAGACCTGGGTGCTAAAGTATTTCAAAGCTAACAAAAAGATTAAGTATAGTGAGGCTTTTGAAGTAGGCAGTTTTCCCTTTCCTTGGTACAGGAAAAAACGAGGGCAAGAAAGGTCAACCAACAGACCTAACCAACACTGTGAAACAAAGCCAGGTTTCCTGACTTCTTGTTTGCAGCTACACACAGTGTTGAATATCTAAAACATGAATAGCACCTCTGCTTGTAGAAGCGAGCTGGGTCCCACAGAGCAAAGGGACAGTATTGAGCTTAAAGTGCCTGCCAGAACCAAGAAAATGCTAATGTGAGGATGCTGATAGGTGTGGAAAAGTTTCATCTTCAAATCAGAAAACCCCCATGCATATGATGGAGGGCAGTCAAGATAGGAGAGTCTGAACAGATCATAGCCTATCTGAGAACAACAAAGAATTAAAAGCTGAGCTACTAACAACACTCTTTCTTATTGTACAATTTGAACCTCAGCTCTCCAAAATTCAGTCGTGTGTCTGATCAATAAATCCAGGGATGATAGAGGAAAGTTAAAAATCTTTCTAAATACACTCCACTACAGGAAGGATACCAGCCTAAACACAGAGAAAGCTAAGCTAAACCCTCTATCCCAAGAGGGCTGACAAGGTCATGCATAAAGCAGGACTGCAAATGAAATATGGAGTGTGTACATCTAAAACAGAAGCTAAGTGAGAGGGCCCTTCCTACAGTACCATTCCAGTAAATTCCATAATAAGGACAAGGCATAGGGGTGGGAAAAAGAGACTACAGCACCTGTTTCACATACTTAAATACCAGGCAGTTTTTGGCAGACTTGCACACTTAAATATTTCCAGACTATCTATTAATTGATGCTCACACCAGCAACAGAAATTACTGCTTCAGAATAAAAAAATATTTAACAATAAATTAACTGATTTATGTATTTCACAACTTTAGGCTGCAGTCTTGTTTTTAAAGGAAAAAAAAAAAAGAAAAAAAGAATCCATTGACTGAAGGTGGCAGCCACAAAAAAAGTCTCCATATGCAGCAAAGTCATCAGCATGACTAAAGCCTTAATGATTGCCACAATCTCTCTTTGCCCAATGTCAAAAAAGGCTCATTTTCAAGTACTCCCTTTTTTCTTCAGTGAGAAGAAAGAAGGAAAGGCAGAGGAAATTACCTTAGGTATTTCTAACCCTACAAAAGTCATTGATTTTGGCTAAATTTGTGGCAAATATTTTTGAGATTTATTTATGTTTACAATAAGGAAATCAAAGCCAAAAGCCATCCAAAAAGTACTACTCCCCCAGATGCCATTACTATTCAAATGTTCCTTCAACACATCCCAAAGATTCCCAGAAAAATTCAATCCCCATGAACATAAGAAATAATCTGTTCACTTTCTATCACATTAAAGAGAACTTCTGAGAAATAACAGAAGATAAATAAGGGGGAAAGTATCTACATATAGGTTCTGTGTATGTTCAATATTCAATGTATGTTCATGTTCAAATATGCCAAGTTGGATCTGGTTAGGAGAATTTCAAATTCTAGGTTGAGAAACTGATCAGCTGAGGTGCCTCAGTGGCACAGAAGCATAACAGATGAGGATGGTACATGTGTGGGATGAGTTCTATTTCCTAAACTGCAAGAGAAGACAAATAGTTATTTGAACTATTTGAGGTGATGTGGCTGACCCATATTGGTGAGTTCCAAAAATAGCACTTAAAATTTGTTATACTGTAACCGAGCTAAATGGATTACTTTAAGCAGCATCAAGTTAGTCAAAAATCCCAACAAATTATTCCACTGGGAAAGTAAAGAAATGGTAAGCCTGAAAATGCACAAGTGGTTGCCAAGATCCACACATTTCTCCTGCAGTCTTTGGTACTCTTCTCAGAGCAGGACTGACAAAGGTCTCCAAACAGAAACATGCAGCACACTTTTATTGCACTGAAATAATTTAAACAGGTATTTGCCCATTCAATGATGTAGTGAATTCTTCACTCTGCAGGGGCTTTGGGAATCCCAAGGCATTCACACTGGAAGTGATGTCAATCAGAAGCTTCTTTCCTTCACATGAAAAGTCAAAATGCAAAGCAGTCAAAGCGAAAACCTTAAATATCCTCATACTATTCCTGCCATCATGTAACATCTACAGATTCTACATTAAGAAAATTCCCAATCCATCAGTACCAGCTTTTAAGGAAAGAGCCCTGAACCTGAGAGTAAGCTCACTGTCAGAAGCAAACCCTGTGGCAGGCCCCTGAATTAATATCCCCAACACAATTGCCAACAATACTGCATCCCTCACTCGCACTTCCAGAAGCTCAGTATTTCATCCAACATACCACGCATCTTGGAAACACACAGATAAAAGAAAGCAATAGTTACTTTGTAGAGTGAGCTCAGGAATGAAAGCTAGAAAGGATAAAAAATTCATCATATGTAGGAGCATTTCTCAGAAAATAACTGCCATCTCTGATCTCTGTTCTTATGGTATGATCTTTAAGGATCAAATACCTTGAAGGTATGACCCTAGAAACTAAAATTTGCAACCATTGGAGACCTCAATCTATGGACTTGAACTCAGTTACAATGCTGTGTTTATGACCTTAGAATACGTTCAACATCACCATACAGGTTTTCTAAAGTCCTCTTCATTTCTTCCCTTGTCCTTGCACATCCACTCATCAAAAAGAAACTCAGAGTTATCCATGCCTTTATTCAGATGTAACACTCAGTCCTCTCTTGCAAAGCTGGTCTATTTGACATGCATCTAACTAAACTGTGAAGAACTGTTCTCAAATTTCCTGTAGTTCTGGCAACTACCACTTCTATTTTCATACTGAGAGAGGCCTCATAAACCTGAAATCTAGCTTTTCCAATGACATGTCAATCTAACACCACCTGCAAGATTTCTATGTCCAGCAGTGTCTTCCTCTTGCTATCAGACCACTGATAAAAAACAAAAAAAAGTAGTACTCATCAGGTCTTTGAAAGGCTGGGAACTAAATGAAATAAGTGAAACTACAAGTCAAAGCAATCAGGAGCCAAGAACTGGATTTTCAAAAGTAACTATGATTTCCAATACATATGGACCAGAAGTTATGGACTTAATAGATTCTTTTAAGAGTTGGACTGTGTTTACTTGGAGCACAATGACTAAGCTGAACACCTCATAATAACACTTGGCAGAAAAGCTCGGTTCGAGACAAAGACTTTAGAAAACACAGTTCAAAACCAGCAGCACAGTGCAGCCACACCTTCAAAGTCCTCCACATATTGGCAAGATCAACACACCTGAACATTTATAAACCTGCTAAGAAGAGTTGTCTCTCAAGATCCCCCTGAATCTAATTAGTTTACTACAGGGAAGATATTTCTGTATCTCTATATTTTGCTTACTATTGAATGAGCTAATCACTAGATGATTTACTGATATGTAACAATATGTATTCCTTGTCCTCAACTTGGGAATTTGCTTCCTCTAAATTCTCAGCACAGGAGGCAAATGTAATGTTAGTTTGGAGTACACTAAGTAAGTCTTCTTGATTGGTGTTTTTTGAAACATAAACAGTCATTCGATGTGAGCTAAAAAAGTTTGCTGAAGTGGGCTCTGAACTGCAGTTACTTGTCAGCCAGGACAAAAAAGAAATCAAAGCTGAATTAATGTTCCTTTTGGATTTATCTGTAAAGACTTCATGGAAAACACCAAAACTGACATTAACTTGGGCCTATTATGATTTGTATGGTTAAATTGGCTTTTAAAATATGCCATAAGGATTACAATCACCAAGGAACACCAGGCTTGCACTGTTGCTCAAGGATTTTTTTAACTCATCATTGGGCATTTTGAGTACGCTGACTTGTAACTGTGCAGACAGCACAAATCTCCTGAACTTTCAGAAGAATCTTAAAAAGGTCTGTTGTATGTAAGCATTTCTACCTCACTCAGAGTTGAATCCAGTACTTGAATTAGGGCGACAAATGTGTCTCCATACCCCAAAATTGAAGTCTGGGGTCCTGGAACAGTGTTTTACTCGAGGAACATAAAAAGTCAAACGACAAAGAAAAACTCTCTGCTTATAGTTTATTCTCATGAAACATGCAGACTTGGAAGGTAAATCATCACCAGCTTTGGTCATGTTTCACTTCTGCTTTGTAAAAAGCTTGTAAAGAACATGCTGAGGAGCCAAAAAACAGGAAGCTTAGTGTAGCAAAAGAAACCAAAGCAAGTAAAACAGAATGAGTAGAATGCCACAAACAGCTGAACACATCTAATAGTTCACTGCTCCTCAAATGAGGACACATTTCCTTCTTATGTCCTCTTCTCAGTCTTAAAATCCTTACTCTCTCTTCTCAATGGTTTACAGTTGCCACTGGACCCTCCCTGAACCAAGTTCAACTTGCTAGGGCGTAAGAAAGCTACAAAGCCTTTCCAGCTTAGTCTTCTAACTTCTAAACATGACAAATTGGCTCAAAAACCAGGTCAAACACATAACTATGCAACAGACATAGGAATGAGGGCCTGGTAGTTTTTAGATAAGCCCTCCCAGACTCACATAAAATACCCCATGATGTGTATTTATGACACAAGACTTACATTTTAACCCTTGAACTGGACACCTCAGTGGATCCCAGTGTGCATAAAGTACTGGTTCAGTGCTCCCATCACAAGCATAACATACTTCTGCAAAAAGCCTTTTTGCAGAACAAAGATCAGAATAAAAATGTGTGACAGTCATTAATAGGACAAACCAATACAATTTTCATCTCAAAAACGCCTACATAAGTTGATGTAAGTTTTGGGTGAGGGGGAACATAGGAAAAGAAAGCGTTAAGGGGATAATGATAATACTTTCTTAGGGAACAAAACAGTCTTCTTATTTTAATAAAAAGAAGGAGATGGTCATGGAGCTGTGTGGAAAAAGAGAAGGGAGAACATGAGTACCTAAAAACAGCTGAAGTTACATAGTCTCTGCTTGAAATATATATGTACTCGCTGAGTTGCCTCCAGCAATTCTGTAACAATACTTGCAATACATATTTTATTGAAAATAGTTTAAGAAGCACAGATCTCCCTTTCAAAATTTTCTTTAAAAAAGGCACAGCTTCCAGACCCCATCTAGTGGTGTGAATGCCTTACAGCAGCCTCCTCTATCAAAACCACATTTAAAGCTTTTCAATGCACTTTTAAAATGTTTTTTAAAAAGAAACAATACAGATGGTTTCAGTTTAACATCCACCTGAAGGAACAGAAATACTTACACATTCTAAAAACAGAAAATAAGATTTAAAGAATCACTAGTCAACTTATAATCATAGAATTATATTAGTTCTATATTTATAGCACTCAATACACTATTTTTGAGGACCCAACCCACCACATCCAGATCTTATTAGTATACTGGGGTAGAAGGAGAGAATCTCAATTGCCGCACTAAATCTGAGACAGAAGAGATATCAAACTGTGAATGAACTTTGGGAAAAAGCAAAATGAATCCGCCTCTGTATCCTGACTCAGCTAGCAAGACTAATCAAATTATGATTATTTGAAGTGAGCTAAACTTTCCACAATTCAGAGCTGTGCAACTGTCTCTAAATTTGTCCATGCATGCCAAGAAATGCTGGCTTTTCAATTACCGCCTTCACTGTAGCCAAGTATAAAGCACTCCCAGCTTCCCATTAGGAATTTAACCAATTCCACAGCATATGAATAAAATCTACTCATAATCAGGACTTTTTTCCTAGCCCTAAAATAATTCAATTTAAAAATTTCAGGGGCATCTAATGTTGCCTGACTAAGGAAGTGGACAAAACCGACTCTCCTGGCTGGAGGCATGCAACAGCAAGCTGAGACAAATTCTCCCAAAACCAAATTGGAGAAGAGCCATGTATTTTGGAGAAAAATACTCTGCTGTAAAAATCCTCAGATTTTCTGGATAAATAAGTAGATGCAGCTCATTTGTTCCTGGCAAGCAGTGGAATCTATATCAGAATTCTCTACCTACAAGGACATATCACTCTTCTATTCAACATTTTGAAAATGTAGAGCTATGAGTTTAAAACGACACAGTTAGCCATATTCCACTGACTGACACACAAGTTTAGAAGTTAACAGCAAATCTCCCCTTTTCTGACAGTTCATTATCGAGCTGAACAGAGTCAAAGAAAAACTATACTTCACCTGAGGAGTCTCTGCTGATTAAAACCAGAAATTCAGCATCAAGCCCGATCCCCTTCAAATGAGTGAAGGACAGACAAATCCTGTGGGTTTTTATCAAACCTCACCTATTTTGTGGAAAGTCTTATCACACCAGTGCTGCTGGCTGCCATACATGTTATATTAAGGTATTGTTAACTACAGTACTGCTACTGGCCACAAACAGCCAGTCTTTGGAATTCCAAGCTTTTTACTTGCTGGACTTTGCAGATGAGCAGCAGCAACATTCCCCAGAGCAGCCCCCAGTTATGAAGCAAACCGAGTAGTGCCTGCATCATCTAACTCTGCCTCCATCTGAGACCTGACAGTAGCTGGGGAAATGAATTTTACAGGAAGTGTTATAACAGCAGCAAATTGTTAACTACATGTAACCATTTCACCAGTCCCATGTTGGAAAAGTGCTGCAGTCCAGCTTAAACCACTGGATGTTAACATTTTGGCAATTCACAGCAAACATTTTAAAGTATCTACACTTCTCCCCCTTCCTTCTATCCACTTTATTTCTCATCTGATCTAGTACTCTCTATTAGCACCACAGGTGGAATGATAGGACTGAAAAACTTTCACAATGGCCACAGTGTTATGATGGACTACATCAATATCAAAGGAAAGGAGAAATTTCCCTTGATGGTTTAAGGCAGAAAAATCTCTCACAGGCGAGCATCATGTGCAGCAATGTAAATAAAAATGTAGACTAGGGAAGAAAAAGACAGATCTAGCAATTTTTTACTGTAGTTATTTATATATTGTGCTATTGAACAATCCCAGCAAGGATTCAACAATCAAACAAGTACTTCTAGATAGTGTCCCTCAAAAACCTCTATTCCCTCATACTTCCTACACTTCAGGATTTTCTTGCATACCAATGACAGCATAAAAGATAACTACAAACATGTAGGGAAGCAAGATTTCCACCATTAGCAGACGTTTTTGACAATGGGGAAAGCAACTGATGCAGTAGCCCTTCTTTGCTGTGCTAGTGGCATGCTTACACAGGTAGCTTCCAGTTTATCCCAAGATAATGAAGAATTTCAGGGCTATTTAACCTACTCTGCCTGCAGAATTCACCAACCAAAATGCTTTTGGCACACCTTACCTGCAACTATGGTTTCTTTTATTATTGATGAGAATAGGGAAAATATTCACAAACTCCTGCACACACCAACTTCAGGTTTATGCAGTCTATCACAAGAACTCACAGCATTATGTGGATTACTTTAACAAAAATTATATTTTCCCCCTAATAATTAAGTGTATTTTCCCCAGAAGACACTGTAACAAACTAAAACACACAGACGGAAGTGTAAATTCTGGCTTCTACTTCCTCAACGGAGTGAGGATTGTATCTTAATTGATCTAAAAATGAATAATTTTTTTCTTCAGAACACAAAGTGAATTGGCCACAAATAGATTAAAAAACAACTTCCAACTTTCTAGATTAGCAAATTAGATTTACAGAGGCAAGTAGAGGTTTTGGCAAACGTTCTGTTACTTTAAAAAGACAAAAAACCAGCCTAATTTATTTAAATATAAGAGATTCTGGCTTTGGCAGCCCACTAGCAGGACATAGATCATTCTGAAGAGTCCTTTTCTTAAGAGTTTCATAGGGAAAAAAAGCTGCAGTGGTAGTGGAGTGCTTTAGAGTCATTTTCTTTTCCTAAGCCAAGCATACCCCACTTACCATGTTTTGGGTACATCTCTGCTTAAGCAAAGGAGGAGAGCTAATGGCTGTCCCAGAAAAATGGTAGCTGAAAGCAGACTTAACACCTGCATTCATTTATGTTACAGCATCCAGCCAGATTTAACCCACCCCAGATCATTATGATGAAAAAATGAACATTCAAAATCTGAAAGACTGAAAAAGCTTAATCTCTCATGCACGCTAAAGTCTGGTATCAGATGTTGCATATATCCACTTCAGAACTCAGTCTAACCATATTTCAAGGTGCAACCTGATTCTCTTCATTTGTTTTTAACTCTATGTGAATCTGGAAGCTCATTATACAGCCAAGTGATTATACAGATGTCCGTATCAGCCAGGAAGTCATGTAAAACTCATAGGCACTGAGTAAAACTGTGCCTTGACCACAGTCTCTAGTCAGCCACCAAAAACTGAGCTGGCAGTAAAAACAAACTGTAAACCAGGTAGTGCCCACCACAGCTTCTTCCAGGAGTAGCAAGACAGTGCTAAATATAATGATGAGAACATGACACAGCAATCCAAGTTAATCTGCAGTGGTGAGGTCAGGCAGGCTTCAAAAAAAAAATCACTTACCTTAACACTGAACATCTAGTCCCATTTTAAATCAAATTAGATCGTAAGTATGAAGAAGAATATTAATCATGCAAAATTATTGATTACCAACATTGCTGTTAACTTTGTTGTGCATCTTCTCTTACTACCATATACTCTGACTTAGAAAAAAAGAAAACAAAGCAGCACACCATCACCTCCCAAGGGAAAGAAGTAAGACAGCATAAAACAAGGACAGCCAGATCATACCTCTGAGGTTTACGAATATCCCAGAGTCCCACACCTTCCTTAGAGTTGGCAGTAGCCAGTAGTCTGGGTTCTACTGGATTAAACATCACACTGTGAAAGGCTGATGGGTAGTGTGCCAAGCAGAAGGGCTCTGTTGAAAAAGTTGAAATTTCAGACGTAAGAACAAACAATGCATACAACTGTTCAATGCAAGTAGTTTGGCAGCTGAATATGGAAACAGCATAACAAGATCTGAAGATATGGAGACATGTTCAAACCACTTCTCAAGCTGACACATCCAAAGCAACATAAAACCTGAAGTTTTAAAATCCACCCACGTGTACATTAATTCTGTCTAAGTATGGAAAAGGACACATGCTGAATTTCAAGACACCATTTTCTTTATGGAAGGTTATCAGAGTTTAAAACTAGCTATTCAAAGATCAAAAATTTGAATCTCTAAAGGTTCATGACCAAATGCTCATCTGATAAGGACTACACATGGAGTGGCTTCTGAAAGCTTCCTAGTAATATATGCCTCAGAGCTTTCACAGCCACTCCTGATTACCCAAACTATAAATGTAGCAGCAATTGTTCATAAGGGAGAATAATATTACAAGAAATGAAATAAGTTTGTATGAAACTCAGCTCAAAGCAAGTGGCTAAAGGGAAAAGAAGCCTACCTTCTTAAGTGCTGTAAAAGTAGACAAGAGGGGTGTTTCTCTTGCATAAAAAAAAAAGGTTAACAGCTCTTGCAGTTCATACAGAGTAGAAAACATGCTCATTCAGACTCTTTCCCTCTTGTAAGACTGTGTTTGAACTGCCACTCTACCTTATTCATTACATCAAAATACTGTCTCCATGAAGAGCAGGGAAAAGCCTTGACTCTGTTACCTTCTCTCCGTTTCTGTGAGCTTTACAGCTTTAGGCATAGTCTAATTCTCTTCCCTGTTTGTATCTTTTGTGGCATGCTGCCACTCTTTCAATCAACTAAGAAACCAGAATCAATCCCTATTTTGAGCCAGGGACTATGCCAGACTTTCCCATTCACTATCCGCTTTGGAGCAAGTCCTGTGTTGCTCATGTGCATGGGAGACAGTCACAGCCCTTATCTGAGCCACCATGTGCAGCACCCATAGCCCCACAAGCACCTCCAAAGGTATGGAATTTTCTTTCCTCATATCCCTCATTACCACATATAAAACATGATTAAGCAGGCAACCCTCTCAAATTCCCAATACCTTATGAAACGACTGCTTATCAAGCAAATGAGACAGAATTAACATTTACTTGTCTTGCCCCATTCTGTATCCTCTCATGCTCTATTACAAGTTTTTTCATACAAGGACTTTCCTTTTTAGCATTTATTTAGCAGTAATGAAAACAAAGGTCTCCGACCACAGACGAAGCTCCATGGTGCTATTCACTGTCATAGGAGTCAACGGTAAAAAGAAGAAAAGAAGCCAACTTTTGTTCTGCCAGTCTGCCCAAAGGCTTTAGCAACTGCTGTTGGTCTGCCAGCAGCTCCAAATAAGGTTCAACTCCAAAACTGACCTTCTGTATTTGCATCATCAAATCAGAATCCTGCTGGGACATAAAAGGCTGTGTTATTAAAATGGCAGCCCCCACTGAGAAGGAAAGGCCTGCATTAGCTGAGTGGAGAGACAAATAGCAGATTGCCAAATGAAGGAGTGAGATTTTAAAATAAACTTTACATTTGTGTATATTTCCTTAGTCAAATATTGTCACTAATTATCGGCGCTTTCCTTTGCACCCTTATTATAAATAGACTGGCACCACAGTTTTCTTCTAAGATACCAAAAGTTGCCTTTCAGCCTGTCAAAGAGAGATTGCAGGATTTAAACTAATGAGGCACTAAGTCATTTTTATGAAAAGGAGGAGGATTACTTTTCTATTGTTCTTTATGCTCATTCACAATTGTAGCTTTTACACACTGGAGTATGAACACATTTCTGAAGCAAGCAGCTCAACACCATCTTTAATAAAAATTATAAGTAGGTTTATAAAAATTACTGCATAAATCACTCAGCAGTGAAAGATGGGGAGAAAGAGATGGTTCCCCAGCTTCTTTTAATACACTATTTTAAACTAGGAGGTTATTTGAAAGACTTTAATAAGCTGGCCACTCAGGGTAACTAACTATACTCACACTAGCAGGCGTAGTGCCTATTCTCATGAAAATACCATTGCAGACAAGGGCATTACCCCAGTGACAAGCATTACATTGCAGAGAACATTGGCAGGGCTCACATAAAAATGCTGACTCAGGACTATATAAGCATGGAAAAGCTCTTTTTTATAAATTCAGAGAACCTAGAACATGATTCCAAAAAGCCCAAAATTATTACAGAGAACGTCTTCACACCATTTTCACTGGTGCAGCAATCTCATTCGAAGTTTCAGCAACAGTAAAAGCAGTAACAAAGTTTAACTACAATAAAGAATTACAAACTTAATTTCACATAATTTCAGAAACTCAGATCAGATTGGACATTAGCTTATGATACTAAGCAGCTTCATATAGAAGCATTTAAATAGCTAGCTGTCCCAGCTGTTGACATCTATTGTCAGCAACAGGTAATTCTCCTAACAGAGATAGATCTTTATGGTAGAGAGTTCAGGAGAAGGCAATAAAGGAACATTTCACCATTTTCAGTTTGTAAACCATATTCAGTGTCTAGTTGTATCATCTGGATATTATGAAAACAAAAAAGCAGGGATGAAGTGCCGCTTGGATTTTACAAAAGTAAAATATTCTCATCAGAGTGATTTAATCTCTTACTTTAATAGAGTAACTGACCTTTTATACAGAGGGGAAGTGGTAGATGCAACGAGGACTAAATTCACATATGGTATAGTATCAAGTTTATACTATAAACTAGCAGGCAGTTGGGATTAGCAAAGGGAGGTGCATGGGGTAAGAAACTGGCTAAAGGGAAGACAATAGTTTACTGTGCTGTAAGGGACTTATGAGCAAGAGGGGTGTTACTAATTTAGTGAGTTCCTCAAAGATACAAAAGAGAAAATGCAGATATTTTTATTAAAGTCTGCAATACACATAAATGAAGAATGTGCATTGTTTTTCAGAATTTTTAATAAAATTTCTACATGGAAAAGACATAAGGGGTAATACGATTGTGCCAGAGAACTGCACAAAACTGAATGCTGTGCTACTGTGTTTAATTGTTATTTATACTTATACAAAGGCAATATGCCTGGAGCAGGGAGGGTATCTATAAGCAATCTATTCTGAGTATTCTGGTGAGGCTTGTCAAGAAAGACCTAACTCTGGTTACTCATGTTCAATAAAGCCCTCAGGGCACTAGAGGGCTTAAAAGACTCCTGTGAGATTATAAAGTATGTCTTGTTTCAGCTTTCATTTCCAAGTCAAAAAGGAGCAGAACTGCAGTCTAGAAAAGTGACCAGATTTGCTAAGCATGGAAAAAGATAATTCACTTAAAACATCAGCTTCGACCCAAAAACAAATGTGTACAAAATACATTGAGCTGGATTTCAGCTCCATGAATAATTTTCCTGTAAGGTCAGTAGAAACTACTGGTAATTGCACTTAAACAACTTACAAAAAAAGATGAATGTTCATTTTAGCTATGAATGAAGGGAACCATATCCTGTATCCTGCAGATTACTCAGTGTTCTTTAGGATGAGGTAAACTTGAAGATTAATTTACTTAATTATTACTTGAGTATTCATACACTGAAATTCAATTATTAAGGTATTTGTCTCAAATTTATGTAACTACAGTTTTAAACTGAGATTCTTCAGTGTAAAAACTGCAGCTGTAAAAACACGGGTTACAGTGTTTTGAGAAGCTGTAGCTTCATTATATAAATCAATAGTATTCAGTTCTGTTTCAGAAAACAAAGACTCAAGCAGTAGTTCAGCTTCCCTCTTACCGCATAAGGGTTTTAAGTTTCCATACAACCAGAAAACGTTATGAGTCTCAGGGTCACAGGAAGTATATAAATAGCTTTGGAAACTATTCAAATCAAAATAACAGCTTTCTAAACATAAATTTTATATTTTCGTCAACCCAGGCTATAGAAAAAAACCCAAAACATATTCCCAAAGGATTGTAAGTTTGGCATGATGTCGTCATTAAAGAAACATCCCCTCCACTGCTCCTTTACTCTAGTTAAAACCTATTCATTCTATGCTATTCTGCACTATATGCTGGTACTTTATAAAGTCATTTAAGACAGTAACACGGAACTGTAAAGACGAGAGCTTGTCAATCACTGGCCAAAAGAATTAATGCCTAACTCACTCTTCTCCAAGACTCATTGTCTCAATTGTCCCAGATAAACATAATCTTTTTCTTCCTTGTTTTGCACGAATTCTTTCTAAATGAATTATCTCTTCCTTCTAGAAATCTTACCTCCATGGGAAGACTCTCGGATGTCCCAAATAAGAACCCGGCCATCATCTGATGAACTAGCAAAGATGTTGTCATTTACTGGGCTCACAGAAAGGCCATACACTGCATCTTCATGTGCAAACACATCCAAAGTCTCAGTGCTGGAAAAGAGACACAACATTATCATTCTTCCTTCTTTTGCTATTGTTTTAAAAATCAAAGTATTTACCTCTTTATCTTCCTAGTAATACTTTGTGATAAAGTTTCTGTAATTTCGTAAGAAGACACTTCTGTTTAATTAGAGTAAAAAACAAACAGAATGCCCATGTACCGTGACCTCATGTTATGAGGAAAAAATCTCTCAAACTAAAACCCAAACATTAAAAACTTCAGATACTTCAAGATGCTATGGAATACACGTTTTATTAGATTACGTTTGGGAGGATGTAACGGGAAAGGGAAGGGAGCTTTGAGATCTCTGTAGTCAATTTTTACTACTTAATGTAAAAAAGAAAACAAGACAGAAGCTCATTCTTTAATACAGTTTCTGTTTTGTCCAAATGTTCAGTTGAAACTCACATAAGAGTAACTTTCCAGATGTATTTTTCAGTAAGTTTTCTATGTTTTTCAGGATAGACCAGACCTATATTTTTCCATGTAGAAAGAACAGCAAAAAAACAGCAAAACAAAAATAATTCCCCCCAAAGTATACCTGGATTCCAGCCATTTCACAGCTAAAAAGAAAGCAAAAGCACATTCTCTATTTTTTTCCCAATGTTTTAGATCATCTAAAAAGGTGGAAATAGCGGTATGGAGAGCTGAAATACTAAATCAGAAGATCCTGGGACTAGTTTATTTCTTTTAAAAAGCCCTTTTATTTCTTTAGGGAATAAACTTTGTATACAGTCCCTATATGTCACGGAAGCTCCACCAAAGAGATCCCATTAAAAAAATCAGCATTTTGCTCACGTAGCAATTGATGTTCATAGTGGCAGATCTACTAACTCTGTCTCAGAGACCATTAATAAAAAAGGGGGAAAAAGCAGTAACAGAAAAAGCCATTTAAAGTTACAAAAAAGCAGCTGACAGACCTAGCGTTATCATTAAAAAGAGATTAACTTTCCATAGTTAATCAGAATTTGGTGTGTCAGACTACTAAGGTTTCTTTTAGAAGATCACACAAAATAGCCTTAGAGGAAGGCATTCTGTATGGATTACAATTGGACTTAGCACACCTAAAAAAAATAAAAACCTGATAAGAAAAGCACATTAAAGGTATGCACATATCAAAAAGACTTGTTAAAAAATCTAAACAAGTCACAGCGGGAAAAAATGTATTATATACAAAAGTTCAAATTACAAAGATCTTGGAGAAGCTTAAAAGTCAGAACACAATAAACACCAGCATCTAAAACTGACATTTCCACGTTTCATTAAAACAAGAAAAACAGAACATCAAACATAGCAACTCTTCCAAAACCAAACATACACCCCCCAAAAAAAACCCCAAACAAAACACCCCTTCCAAAAGACCTAAAATGTTAAAACCAAAACTAAAAAACCCAGAACACTAAACGACGCAATATTCTCGAGAAAGCATCAGAACAGAAGACACAGAAGTTACTTTGGCCCAGCTTGCATGTAAGATTTATGCAAGAAGCAGACATAAGGTATGATGGAAGGTGGATATACACAGAACAATTCAATCTAAAAGGCTTTGGACAAACACATCAAGAAATACGTCCAGATTATGTTATTCAGGAAACTCAAAGAAATGTAAGGTTTTACATTTCTCTGTTCTTACATATATATATATATTCCTGATTTTTCTTTATACTTGATTTTCTTTTCACATTAAATGAATGATCAACACTTAAATCTGCAGAAGTTACTACTGCAGACCAAACTTTTCAAGTTTTTTTACTTCAAAAGCAGTAAGCTCAATAGACATGATGTCTAGAGAAGTCCAATTCAATATATTACCACTACTGTATTAATTACACTTTGACTAACAGCCAAATCTTGACAAAGCACAACAAAGCCTAATTCCCAACTGGTTTGCAGTTTTGGTAGAAAGTAAGTATCAAAACAAATATGCTTTGTGTTAGTGTGGAGAATCAGGCAGCTACCTCCAAAGTTTCAAAAGGAAGTTAGGTAGGCCAAGCACTAGCCATCTTAAACACAAGTCAGGTGAGTCTGTTGAAAAACAAGAGGTCTGTATGTGCCAACAGTTGTGTATGTGCCAGAATAATCTACTCAGAACCTACTATGCTGTCTGCAGGAGAGGATATATATTTAATAACCATTCTCTTTCCTGAGGTCAAAATAATACAGAACCCAAGTGCTGAAAAAGCAAATGGGGTGACGAGGAATACTTCATTCCAGTTATGAATTTAGATAAATAAAAAGCAAATTTCAGTATTAAAACACTGTTCTTCTCCTAAACCATTAATTTAAGACAGAAAATGTCTCCAGTGAGTTGACATTAAAGGAGTTCTTGAAGTAGTGGAAATACAAACTGTGTATTTACCTTTCGACATCATGGAGTATAACTTGCTCATCATTGCCTAAAAAGAGAAATATAAGCAATTAACACCATGTTCTAGTGATTAAAAAGCATAATAGTGAAAAAAATCCCCAAACCACCTTTTTAAAAAAAATTTACAATTTCAAAACCAATATTGAAACTGAGAAGACCAGCTCAGCTGCTACTTGGTTACCCTCTGCTCAGTTATATGAACGATTCCGTGTGATATTGCCAGCCATGACCAAATGCACCAGCAGTTTCATCTGCTACTGCTCAACAAATAATTCTATTTAAATATGCTACTAATCATTCTTTATCCAGTTTGAGCTCGAGTTTTGGGACATTTTCAATAAAGACTATTACATGAAGCAGCAGAACATTTCTAACTCTCATGAAAATACATCTTTCTTCCTGCTCAAAGGATGCTCCATAAAAAGATTGTGGAAGGTTAAAAGAGGTGTCATAAATGAAATGCACGTGGCTCCCAGATCAAATGCTGCCAGCTAACACTGTCAGCATTCAGGGTTTTGCAACAATTGAGAAGGCATGAACGTGACAGCCAATGTAATTTCTTCTGTAGTAACAAAAACCAAACCAAGTAAGCAGACAATCATGTCACTCTTCTTTGATTGCATCTATTGAATACAATGGAAACTAACCACATGTGTGCAGGCTAAGAGGGTCACAGACACTAGGTAATTCCAATAGCTCAGGCAGAGTTTTTCAAGCTATAATAACAGATTATTTTTTTAGTCCCTGTACTGAATATTTTATTACCTAAATTTGGCACCTCCTCTTTAGAAATATTTAAGGACACACACACTTTTATCTGTCATTCAGAAAAAAAGCCAAAAATCCAAGAGACCAGAAAGCCTGCAAAGTCATATTTTTATGCTCTGTATATCTTTGTAGTTGTGACGTAGAGTTGTGAAGTCTTCCTAATGCACACTAAAGACAGGTTCAGAAGGAGCAGGTTTTCATGTTATAATTCTTAAATGTTCAGTTGACTCAGTTTGGATTTATCCCATACGTATTTCAGTTGTATTCTGTTTCAACAGAGAAATATGAGAAAGTTTCTCTTTGACTAGTGAGGTATGAAATTCTATACAACCACTCGCTCTTTGCCCAGGCTCCTAGTAAAATTGTGCCAGCCTTAGATTACTGCAGTAGCTCATCTTTTCCATGGTACAATAAACAAGTAATTTAAGTGTAAGTGTCCTATGGCCATTAATTGTATTTGGAACTGCCCATTATATATTATTACACACTGTTTATACTTAGTAAAACTACTCTAGTGCCTATGTATATCACCAGTGAAAAACACAGCCTAGTTTCTCCAATGACAAAATTTCCTCCAACAGACACTCCTGGCTCTTCAGACTCCATCCAGTATGAACACAATCATTCCAGTTGCCTGGTTTCAGGCATCTAGTCATCATGGGATTAAATTTCCTTCCATCACAAGCTCCAAAACGGGAAAGAAAGAGTGAAAGGAGAGTGGAATAACCACTGTTTTCCTCTGTTCTTAGCATGGGAGGAGAAAGTGGTGGCAAAAATCTAACCACAAACTTGTTGCTTCTGGTAAGGATTCATCCCTGCAGAAAACATCACTGCTATTCAGCCCAGGGGGGTTCCCACTTACAGTGTTTTTCCTTTAACACTGGAAAGTTCATTCTTCATTGAGACTAACTGGGTCGTAATTGTGTACACAACTGTGTCATTTATAATCTCTCTTGTTTTGATAATTGCAGTTACAACCATCAGAAAGACAGGAAGATTCTGCCATTCCCTTCAGTTATACTTGTAAGGGTGAAATACCGCAGAGCACATACAGAGGAGCACAGTTAAGGTGGCCTAAACCCCATATCTGCCATACAAGCCCTAAAAGAAACAAATCCAGTTTCCTGCAGGTTTATTTCAGCTTTTCATATATTTAACATTAAGTGCAAAAAAAAAAAAAGTCCATGCAGTTTACTAGGATGGAATCTTGCGTTTCAAATGCTGCTCTGCTCTCAGTGCGTGTGGAAGAGAAGGGCAAAAATATTCTTCAGGGATGGGAACTTCTTTGGGACAGTTTTTTCTCCAGAGATTACAGGCAAAAAACACTGTCCACTCAGTTCCTGCTTTCTATTTTCATAACAGCTACATGGGGCGCTTGCTCCTTCAAAGAAAGAGCTCTGAAATTCTTTGGATGAAATCCAATTTGTACTGAAGTGGAAAATCCCTCCTCTGTTATCAAGAGTTGCTTTAGGGAAAGGTCATCAGATCCTAAGTCATTAGTCGTTGGCAGTCATTTATTTACAGAATAAATTGAGCTCTGTGACTTGTGCTAGTCTCCATACCCTAATTTTTAGTTTTCGAGTTTTTTAAGTATTCCAACTTCTATGATTTAAATACAACTCCAAACTCAGGTGTCAGTGTGGGTGTCTGTGTGACAACCAGAAGATCCTAGGACCCACAATTCTTCAGACTTTTTAAGAATCTCCCAGAACATCATTGAGTGAATAAATATAGCTAGCCCCATTTTACCAACAGAGATAAAACAGATGGTACATCTAGGCCATGCAGCAAAATGACTCTTTACAAGGGATCCAAGAGTCAGACACACAGCCCTTGCAGATGAGCTCACTGAATCTTGATGGAGCAGCTGAAAGAGTTCCTGACTCCTCCAATGGAAATAATTTCTGGCAGAGGCACAGTGTTTTTATGCATACTGGAGGAGGAAAAAGATATGAGAACGGCCAGTTTCTCTGTGCGTCAGCTGTCACAGCTCATCTAACCTGGCATCTTAGCAAAAATCTACCATAATCAATTATATAAATCTTTAACTGCAGGTGTTAACTTCAGTAGCAAGGTACAATCAAACCACTCTTCTGTCTTTCCTGTGAAAACAGCAGCCTCTGACAGCAGAGCCCAATGGACAGAGGGCTGAGTTGGACATGAGAAAATACCATTCCAGCTGGTCCAGCAAGACTTGGCACACTTCATTCCTTGAATATTCATGTAAGGTTTCATTTGTCTGAATTCAATCTAAAGTAAAAGAGACTCTGGCCCAAAATTCCACTGGAATCACTTGTGCAGATATATTTGTTTGAAGACAGCACGTACTGCTGTCTTCCTCATAAAACAATCAGCAGTCCCCAGAATAAGAAGATCGGCATCACTATTCGACAGGCTAGGCGTTTATTCCACCAGAGAAGTATATCTGAATTATTTCATCTTTGAAATCTGACACCATCTTAAGCTTTGTCATGTCTTTTTTTTCTAAGGGATATTATAATTTTAACACAACCCTGAAGGACAGGAAGCTTCCACCATTCACATGCACTCAGAACCAATCTCAAGCATCGATTTGCAATTCACAAATCTTGGTTCAAAAAGGTAATGAAGAGCTTTGACCAAGTAGTTTCATAGTACCCTAAAGTAAGTCTAGCTGTATGTTAATGAACATACTGATGAAAGGTAGAAATTCTCATCCATTCTATGAGCATGTCAGACAGTGGAAATGAAGTACAGCAGCAAATTACACTTGACTGCATTGACATTCTTGTGCCTTTTTCTTCTCAATTCAATTTTCCTCCCTATCTCAACACTTTAAAAATCGAGTGGTGAAACAGATGTAAATTACAGCAACTATTACCCCAGAGCAAGTATATGTCCACTTCCCTTACCTTAGTTTTAAGATTGAATTAAACTTTCTATTAAAAAGTAGATTTATATTAAAAAGAGATGAGAGCATCAAGGGTTATCAGAGCCCAATGTGCCAACAGTCCTAAAAGGCAGAGGCTTACCTAGTAAGAACTGAAACAGGGTCTAAGAAAATGTGATCCACCAATAGATGGCAATAGTCCTTCATGAGCTATGTAAGGGTGCCTTGAAATCAGACAGTAGCAGCAAAGATTTTCAAGCATAAGGCTTCAGTGCCAGAGGGAATGCAGGGTCTGCTGTTAGTACAGCTAAGAGGAAACAACAATGTTTTCCACAGTCTTTAGCACTAGTAGGGGCAGACTGGACCCAGGATTCTCACAATAGCTCGAGACATGATGTGCTTACACCAGGATTTGGAAAAAGGCATGACAAAATTGAAAATGTGCTAGCTAAAGGATTCCCTGTTCCCAAAAGAAATCCAATCGCCGATTAAGAACACCTTCCAGATCTCACATGGGGCAGGATTCCACTCACGGCTTCTACTCCAAGGCTTTCACAATACATATTTGTGAGAAATCAGGGTGCTCTTCCTTCCTTACCTCCAGAGAACACCTTTGTGTTGCCACTGTTGAAAGCTAGGCAGAAGATGTTAGAGTGATGCTCCCCTTTCAGCTGAACTGGTTTGACTCTTGAGTGGATGGCTTCTTCCATATGCCAAAGTAAGACTCGGCGGTCATCCCCTCCTAGAAGAAATAAAGGAAATGTGCATTACTGCCTGAGCCACGTGTAAGTTGATTACAGACAAATTATTTAACTCCACAGCTATTCATAAAAAGCTTTGCTAAAACCTTAATTAGCATAAAAAATGTATGCCTTTTTGGATATATAGACACACATTTACATTAAGATGTCAGGTATTCAACTAAAATTAATGAAAACAGAGCAATCAGCAGGAAAAGTTTGAATTAAACAGCTGCCATTCTGCCAACACATAGTGGCAATCTATAGCAACCTGGAGACTCAGAAATTTACTCCCATGTAAAACTCCATGGCAAGCTGTAGATGAATTACATGCCAAATTCATATACGTATGTTGGCAAAATGCTTCTACACCAGCTCCTTGTTGACAGCATTGCTTATGTTATTCATAAAATACAAAGTCTTTCCCCCCTTTCACTGACAACTATATCTCCTCCAGAAGTTTTTCCAAAGCCTTCATAGCATAGGTTGGCTCAGGACTGACAGGTGGCCATAAAAAGATTTTACTGAAGCATTCAGAAGTCTTCAGCATGCACAGTTATGTCAAGGTTCTAGATCTGTAAAGGTTAAGACAGACGTTTCTGAGGTGAAGTCCTGACAAAGAGAGTACCTGAAGAAAGGAAGTTCAACTCTCTTGGTTAACATCTTGCTGTACTCCTAACTGCTTGCCTACATGCAGTTCTCAGTTCAGAGCTCTATACATAAATATATTTAAGTGCCTCCTTCTCTGTCTAAAAAAATTTATATATAAAATAAATATTAGACTGTTTGTGTTTCAATTGCATTACGTTATTATTTATTAGGAAAAGAAAAAAAATCAAGATATTATTGTATGGGTCAGCATTCTCAACAGCAATTCTGAATGCCTGTAAAATCTGAATAAGGTTTTTTCAAGTCAGACTCAAAATATTTTTGGTATCTGTCTTTAATAACAAATGGAAGAGAATGGCATCATCAGTGAAAAGTGACACTAGAAACATGCTGATTACAGTTAAAACATTTTACTGATTCTTTGCACAATCAAAACCTTAAACTCAGACCCTTTTCAGCCGCTATCCAGAGGACAAAGGCATCAAAAAGACAAAAAACCAAACCAATATTACTTGGCCTGCTGTTTACTTACAGAAAAGGTAAATGCATAAACAGATTTAATTACTACTGTTAATCAGATTTCTTAAAACTTTTCACATCATATGTTGCTATTAAGAAGTTTTCCCATGGAACTGAGTTATGTCAAACATCCTACAAGTAAACAGTCTCTCAGGCTTTGAGTCTCCTAATAGATTTTATGACACTTTGATAGACAGTACAGCAGCATGTTATGATTACCCATGCTCCATGAAACTGTGTATTCCTCCTCCTGATTTTGTACTTCGCACACCAAACAAGAGTACATGGATACAAAGATTTGTGATGCATTTCATAACTACTGAGAACGAGTCAAACCTGATGGATCCAAAATCTCACAATAATTTATGGTCAACTAAACTGATGGGAACTTATATTCCTTTCTGTCTAGAAATAGCAGAGAAAGTTGTATTTGCACTCTAGTGATTGCAGATGAGCTTGTAATAAGGAGACACAGAAATATGTAAGTGTCGAAACATATGACCACATCATTAAAGTTAAGCTTAGGAAGTAACTGTCACACTGAATGTGACAACTTCCCAAAGCTGCCAACAGCCACCTCATAATGTCATCACTACCTGAAAAACAATTTAAGCAACGTTTAACAGAGGTGAACGCCAACATTGCTTCTATCGTACTTCATTTACTGCCCTCCGTAAAAGACATTTCAGGGCAAAACATAGTAACAAATTGTTGTTATTTGTTACCATAGCAAACCAATTCGCAAAACCACTGCAGTAAGTCTACACATCCTCCTAACAGCACAGCTGTCTAGGTGTCTCACCTTAACAGTAAACTCACAATTATTTCCACCAACCACTGTCCAGATGCAACAAAAATAATTAAGAGGTCCACAGAAAACAAACATTAGTGTGGTTCCCAGCACACCTACAGTACGGTAGGAGTAGGATAAATAGCAACCTGCGCAGAAAAGTGATAGTGGGAAAAGCTGCCACTCTCTTCTCTTTTTCTAAGTTCCCATATCTTAGTGCCTGTTTGCCTCCACCTTGGAAACTACTTTTCCTGCTAAATGCAAATGTCTCCTTTTCCCAGACACCTAGATCTCCATGAAACTTTGGTGGGGGCACATGCCACATCTTAGGAGTTTTTAAATGCCCCCCACACTTACGCAATGCTGTCCCTTCTCCATCTATCTATTCTCTTGAACACCTTTGTCTTTGAAAACTTCTACACCTGTTCATTCCTCAATTTAACTCCTCTCATATCCCACTGAGACATATAATGTCGGTGATTGAAACACGGACTCTGCCGGGTACACGCAAAGCCAACTTTTATTGTACAACGCACATCTTATATACTGTTTTAAAGCTAGCAGTTTAACAACTACAAACTTCAGCTTCTAAGATCACATCTTTAGCATTTTAAGCAATTACTGTTTACAGCCTCTTTGCTTAATCTCCTGTTAACTATCCTGCTTTTGTCTCGCCTTCTCTTCTTTATTTGTCTCCTGCTCTTCTGTTTTACTTACTGCTAGACCTGAGGTACGCCCATCTCCCTCAGAGCTCCACACCAACAAAAGCCAACCTCCCTGGCGACATTCTGCACCCCCACAATGTAAGTTCAACAAAATAATAACATTAATTGTGTTGGAAATGTGTTTCCTTCTAATTTAAATTCAGAATTACTACTGACTTAAGGCCAGTTCCACCAGAAAGAAAAAGTTACCCCATGTGTTGGGCCACAGAGAATTTATGGCAAACAGGACACTTCACCAGTCCCTACACCCTCATACAAGAGAACAAGAAGTGTTAAGTCACAGGCAAACAATACCAAGAAAAGGCAAGTCTTAGGTGACTGAAACCAGGAAAGGTGCAAACCTGGAAGCTCCATTACCCAAATCTGACTCTTTCCATAAGACGGAAGAAAGGAGGGAGGTACACATGTATGGACAGGTATACAGGGAGAAAGCAAAGAAAATGTGAATATATAGTTTTATGCTTTGTAGAAAGGAACTATAATTCATCAGACACAAACCGCATACACATTATGCAGCGTAAGTTACAAGTCTGAGAATTATAGGAAACTTCAGGTCTGTAGCATTTGCTATGTGCAGTAGATCACCAAATGAAGATTAATTAAAATGCTTTCAGTTTATGGTAAATTTATTGCGCATTTTACTCAATTCTACAACAACTGACACAGAAGCCACATTCTTAACACAGTATAGATCATATACCAACAGCAACAGGTTTACTACATATCTGGAAAACCTGGATATATGGCTTCATATGGAAACACTTTAGTCAACAAGGCTCCACGTGTGGATTTTCTGGAAATTGAAGATCCACAGAGAATTTGTAATTTTTCAGTCCATGGTGTCAAAACCAGTAAGTTTGACATCTACTATGAGAAAACAGCTTTACTTTCCTCTTATTTTGCAGATTCTGTTTAGGACTGTATGACTGACAGTTTGAAAAGTAAAAGTTTGCGCAACCCAGCTAAGAACTATACATTCTCCAGTTACTTTTCAGAGAAGAACCATGTTTTAAAAGATTTAATTAATCAAGTACTTCAGTGCTCGTTACAGGAGCAGGGTGAAACCTGCTTCTACAATCAAAACCAAAGAGAGGGAGAGAGAGAAATCTATTCATTTTAGACCTAGAATAGTTTGAAGTGGGCCAGAACATACCCTTTTATGTATGAATCTAGTCCAAACAGTATCTGCATAGCTCACAAAACACACTTGAGCTCCTGTGTACTAACAGAAGCACTTCAAAATCAAACCAGTCAGGACTGAAAAACCGCAGTTCTAAAGCCCATTAATTTTGCTGATTGTGGACAAAGATCAAGATCACTACTCCCCTTTATCTCCCGTATACAAGGTCCATTTGCTAAAGAACCTACATGGCAAGTGGGCAATACTTCTAAACCATACCATTAAAGATTAGTCTTATTGCTTGTGTCTACTCCAGAAGTTGCATGAATCCCATGAAGCAGGACTGGACAGTATTTCAAGAAATTGATCACTTAGTCGGCCCTGGCCAAAGGCAAAAGACCAGACTCTGTCAGAATTATTCCCAGAAGATAAGTCTCTAGTTTGCTCTTAAAGAAACTACTGAAGTAGGTTTCTTTCTTCTACTGCTGAGGTAGATTTCATACCCTCCTTATGCAGCCTTTTTCAGTTTTTCATAATCCTTGCTGTTAGGCAGATTACCCTATTATATCAAGCCTGAGGGTGCAGTTTGACATTACATATAATCTTACTTCCCCTCACCATGCGCTCCTGCTATTTTCCCTTCCATTGGATTCAATGGCCATTCAGGGAGGGGGTAAAAGTCAAAGAAGTTGACCTGACAGAAAATCAGCTGACAGACAACCTCTCCCTACCTATTCCATCCCTCTGATCAGATGCTTCCATCATACCAGTTCCAGACTTTAAATTATGACAAGTGCCACAGCGCAAACAATGAAGAGAAGAAACAAGTGAACGAGTTGCAGGATGAAGAGAAGGTGCAAGATCAAACAGCATCCTAAAGTCTTTCTTCCTATAATTTGAGACCACTTCTTCATCTTATTTCCCGTAGACAAAAAAGTTTACAATTTCATGTAATAATAATTAAAAACACCTTTATGCAGCTCAAGACTTGCATTTCTACTCAGCTGTTGTTTCTGTAGACTAAATTGACCACTTTCTTTCACTATTTCATTCTTCTAGGCCTCTGATCATTCTTCACGCCCTCTTCTGAATTTTCTCAGTTTGGGCACATCTTTCTCAAAGCACAGTGCCCAAAAGTGAGCAGAGCACTCCATTTGAGGCCCCAACAGCACCACAGCAGGTTTACTTCACAGGCTTTGTCATGTCTGATGATATTTATGTTGTGATACTTATGCATTCAGATCCTTATCTACATGACTATGGTCTAGTCTCCATGGTGTATTTGAAGAGTTGACCATTTTACACACATGCTGTAGGTTGCACTTGTCCCTATCAAAACACGACATTTTTTCCATGTAATATATCTTAATTAACTCAAACTTCAGCTCCTATCCCCTGAAATTATTGCTGCCTTATCCTGTCTTTCCTGAGAAATTCTGTAATTTCTCAGACATTAATTAAAACATGATGCAGTAACTGAACCTAATATCCCTCCTCACACAGAATTCTGCTTGATACAAAGACACTGAGTGTCCCTCCTTAAAGCATACTTGATACACAATCCCCTTATTCTGAAGTAATACTCCACAACCTTTGCTAAAGTCACTTTATTCCCCTGTTTTAGTCTCATGTTCCTTCAGATTTACATAGGAACTAAATGACAGATGAATTTCCAATACTTTCTTGCATCCTCACAGATTTAGGATTATAGAGCAGCTATTAGCTTTTGCATTATCTGGTAGGAGGGAAAAAAAGTCAACAGAAAAAACACACTGGCATGGATTAAGTGAGCCTCTGATTACAATACTTCCCAGAATTTTTCTTTAAAATGCAGTTTAAATTACGCCAAAAAAAGTGGGAGGTTCTGATAAAGATACTCATGTTTGAAAATGATAACAGACATGAAAAATGACAGTCAGATAAACAAACAGGAAAGCATATCCACCAAACCTAAGGATGGGGAAAAGACTATTACATAAACCAAGTAAAGCTGAGTTTTAGGAAGTCAAATTGCAGGAGATGCTTGGCAATGTGAGGGAAGAAGTTAGTTGCATACCACTGCATGGTGATTTTAATTTCCATGCATGGACAGTCACGTGCTTCTCAAACTGCTAAAAGAAAAAAACACTATCCAGTACATAAAGCGTTACAAAGGCACATTTTCCCCAATAAAATATTTCAACTCTATCCAGAAGCAAGTTTTAACCAGTTTCAACCCACTTACACACTTTTGATATGTTAAGCTTTTTTGTGTCATTCTTCAGGTAGTTTTTTTCTACTTGTCACACTGCATATTCTCCTTCTAATTATTTTTTTTTTTTAATTCTTGTCCTTATGTCAGTCCCTTCTTCTAGCACTCCTGTCCCAAAACATTAATCTCTCTCCTTCTGCCTCTCTAAAAAGCGACACTGTTGAGTTTCACACAGGTGCAGAAAGAGCCTGCAGACTGGCTCCTAATTCAATTTGTGGACCTCAACTTTTTTACTTTGAAACATGGTTAAGAACAAAAATAAAGAGTACTAAACATGTACTTTCCAATACTAGATTTAAAGAAGTTAAGATACCATAAAGTTTCAAACATGCTTTTGGAGGGCCTGCTGAGGCTTGTCTGCACCAAAGTTCTCTCCAAAATCCTAACAGGAAAATTATCCTTAACTGCAGTTAAGCAGTTTGAATTGTTTACTGAAACAGTAATCATTAGCCTTACAGACTTGCTTCTGTGAGACACATTAAAAAAAAAAAAAAAAAAAGCAGGACACAGACCTAAGGAAAGCATTCCAGCCAAGTGATGAGAACAGCACTAACTTGGATGCAGGCTAGTATGTCAACGGCATCAGTATAGCCGCCACAAATGCACTGTATCAGCTGTACTTAAAACAGCTCTAACAAGGTCTGTTGTCAACAAGTCACTCTGCCAAAGCAGACTTCTCTAGGTTAAGAATACACGTTAGTTAAGACTGAACAACTGAAAAGACTGCTTGCACTTTCCCTGTTCATGCACTCCAATATGTTAACTCTCTTAGCTGCTGTAACTGCAGCTGGAAGCATCCAACATCTCATCCTTACTTCTGTATGCTGACCATTTTGAGGGAAGACTCTCATGCCACCAATTCTAAGGCTTTATCTGCATTTGGAAGTCCTTTGAAGCAGCTCTTCTACAAAACTTCAGAGTTGAGGCAGTTTGCACCCTTCCTTTACCTTTCCTCATTGCTTTTCTTCCTGCTGTTGTTGTTTCTCAGAGCTTCAAGATCAAGTATGGCTTTAAAAAAGGAGTGCTTTGAGTGTAATTTTAATGAAGTTTAGTCTTATAATGTAGAGTATCCATAAATCTTTGGACTTTTAACTTCTTGTTCTTGACTGAGGCACGAAGCATCTGCCTGCTGTTGCTATGGCAGATAAAACATTCTAGATATTCTGCTCATGGAAAACATGCAACTTCTTAAAAAGAAAGTTACCATAATTAGAGCTCTTCATTCTCTCAGGGCATCAGTAAAAGGTCAGACTTAAGGTAACCTGTTCCTGGTTATCCCAAATTTGTGCACTGCTAGTACATGGAATTTTTTTTGCATTATTTTTTAGGAGGGTAGAATGCTAGCAGCATTTATAAACTACATATGGAGAAAAACCTGACCCTCCTTGAACATTCTGAAGCTTTAGGAAAAGTTAAGAAACTGAAAACTGGACATTGCTTGAAAGCCCTCCTTTTACATACACTTTTTTAGATATCCACCTGAATTCTGCCTTCATTCTCTCACTGCATCTACCTTGATTCAGGCAGTTTGGACAAAATTAATTCTTAAAAGTCCATTCCAGCCCTGGACTGTTTATGTCTCTGCCTAAAGAATAGATGTCAACATAGGCAAGTACATTGACTATATGGCAAGACCTGAAGTATTTCCTGAGGCCTTCTTGAGCAAGAAGAAAAGGAAATTCCAGTGGTGTTTCCATCACGTATTATGGAAAATAAAAAAGAAACAACAGATACACTTGAGCTGTCTGTAGCACTTTATAAGTAAAAATACATCGCTCTACCTTCTACCGGAGAAGGACCAGTACAAACCAGCATGACGACTGGCACAAATGGGAACTTTAGAACAGGTGAATCAGCATTCCCTTCCAATATACACTCATGTTTATATACATATCTATGTATGTAAGACTACACATACATATTCACAAGATACATAGAGGCATATCTCAGAAGTTGCATGTGCATAAAGATAAAAGAATCCCTAACAGTAACACTAAGATCCTTCATGGACACCTACTTCAGACATATGCTTTTAAGTTTCTTCAGGTAAGAATGTTAAATTTAGGAAGGTTTCAGTGTATCAGCTTCCACTGTAAGTTTATACAGGGTTTCTATTCTGCCCTTGCTTAAAAGTAACCAGTCATAAAAACTTTTTATTGAATTGTCTTTGAAGTTAGTACGGATACCATTGTGTGATACACTTCACCTCTGTCCAGACACCACGGCACGGCAATAAAGTGTTCAGCCATGTCCCCATCACATTCCTCAGGAGACTCTGTCACTATTTACAAGGTGGACAGACAAAACCGAGGCCCTCAGTTAGTAACCAGGCCAACACCCTCCTGGCAAGCGGAGACCACTCTCTACAAGCTGCCAAGGCCTTGTGCCAAGGACCTCTGCGGTTCCCCCGAGGGCAGCTGCCCCACACGACGGGGAACGGGCCTTTCCCGCTGCTGTCCGACCCCTGGGGAGGGACCTGTCGGCAGCCCCAGCCGCGGGAGAGCAACGGAAGGGGGTCCGCTCCCTGCAGCCCGCTTTCCCCGGGGCCGAGGGGCGGTCGGGACACGACGCCCCCCGACCGCGGCCTGCAATGGAGACACGGCGCTCGGCGGGCCGGCCCTGCCCGAGGCGGCGCGCTACGAGCGGTCCCTCTGGGGCCGGCAGCCCCCTCCCCGCCGCTCGACGGTCCCTGCCCCGTCGCAGAGGAGCGGGGGGTCCCAGGGTTCAGCGGGAGAAGAGCGCCGCGACCCCTCAGTGCCCGAGCTCCCGGGGCGCCGCGGGCAGGATGGGCCCGCGATTCCCCGGCCTGTCGCTAAGAGCCGCCCGAGGAGACCGCGGCCTGCAGCGCCCGGCCAGGCCCCGGCCTCAAGTTGCCTCCTTCCCCTGCCGCCCCTCGGAGCCCGGAGGCGGGGAAGCAGGAAGAGGCACCTGCGCCAAGCGCTGCTGGGGTGGGGGGAGGCGGGCAGCCGACCGCCGAGCCCCGCAGCCCCTCCCTGGCTGGAGGTGCAGAGCCTTTCCCCGTCCTCGGTGTCGCAGCTGATGTCAAGCCCTCGCCTCCCTCCTACCTGACAGCATCCGCCACCCCTATGGCTACCTCAGCCCCGGGCAGGCAACAGAGGAGACGTGAAGCCAAAAACCATCACCACAAATATATCCCCCTCTTCCACAAACGCGCCCTGCAAGGAGAGGGAGGAGGAACAAAACAAAACCAGACTCCCCTCCCCCAAAAGAAGATGGGGTGGGGGTGGCCCCAAAGTGACCAGTCCCTCGATTAAACCGAGCCGGTTCCCGCCCGATGCCGAGCGGCACTGCAGCCCCCCGGCCAAACTCAGGCCCGCCACCCGCCCCCGGCAGCGATCGCTGACCCCCGGCCCGGGGCACGGCGCTGACAAATGTCACCCGGTGCCCACAATGCGTGCCGCGGGGCGGCTTCTTCTCCGTCGTCGTCCCCCCAAAATAAGAAAATCCCCTTTTACGAGGGAAGACACGCGAGCCACCAAATAAAAGGGCACCCCTAGCTTCCACCCCCAGCGCCCGGGAAACACTCTCGTAAAAACTTTGTCCAGGGCTCCCCCCCCGATAATAGTAGAATTCAAAACCTGTCAACCATTTTAGATCCCTACTTGAGAAAACATCATTCGCGGGCACCCGTGGATTTGGGAAACGGCTCTGAGCAGCGCTGCCGCGGCTCCCCTCCCCCGGGCCGCAGGGGAGGCGGCCGGGGAGGAAGATGCTTCCTGGGGAGGGGGTGGCGGGAGGGGGCGAGGGACGGGAGCGTTCGCTTTACCTGAGACCAGCCACTGGCCTCCATTGTTGGAGAATTCAATGGCATTGACACAGCCGAAGTGGCCCAGGAGGTCCTTCTTGTAGAGGTTCCTGCAGCCCCGCAGGCGTCTTCGCTGGAA